>JAWZYV010013220.1:0-124317 GCA_038373885.1 Cheiracanthium punctorium | reverse complement strand
TAGAATCCCGGGGGGCACGAGGCACACATAGATACCAAAGACATTAATGTCTTTGATAGATACCCTGGGAGGGTCGGGGGAGAGATTGGGTATTCTTTCAGTTCCAGTTCTATGCTTGGTGTCATGAGAAAGAGAATTTGCACACGAGATCAATCACCGTAAATGATGACGCAGCAAAAGTAGCTTCCAAAATGCGCTACAAACTACTAATTTTTTGTAGCGCGCTACACTACAAACTAGTAAAAAAGTAGCGACTACTGTAGTTTCGCTACTTGTAGCGTGCTACTCCCCAGGCGTGGTCACAGGAATATTGGCCTGTTCCCATGAAAAGTTCTGCATCATATCATGCCACACCCAGGCATATATCCTGCATACAGATAATCCGTCTTATTTAAACAATACTTTATCAATAAAAAAGAACATTATATATTCCACACTCATATCTATTTGTATGTATTAGAGGTATGCAAGATATCCATATTCATATCATTATGCACTCAGCTATTTAAGAAAATAATGATCCGTATACATTTTAATGAATTAAAATGATCCATATTCATATTCCTATCCAATTCAATGAATAAAAATGATCTGTTTCTTTTCATTGGAATGATATTTATGAGAAAGAATTATTGCTTCTTCACACTTATCGAATCTTTGTTTAAAATACAAATCAGACCTGTTTAAATCAATATTACTTGTTTAGAGCTAAGCTTTTATTTAGGAAGAATTATTTTCAATATTTCATAGTGTCATGAATAATGCAAGATTATCACATTACTGTACTAAAAGTTTTAGTTATTACTTGCCATGTTGCTTTAATGGAATACTGAAACTATTAATAAATTATTAATTTTTAGCAAGGGCTAGAACCAATGAAAATTAATAAATAAATCAATTAATCTGTCTGTTAATCTATTATTAATTAAAAAAGTTTTGTTCTAAGCATAGATTGTAATGAAAATATTAAAATATAAAAGTTATTTTGCATGAAACCTTCCAGTTTTTTCCTTTGTAAATGAAATGATTTTAAATGTAAAATATCATTTGCTTTAACTGACATACTTGGCTAAAATAAAAGAGAGAAATTAGACAAAACTAAATAAATATTAAGGAATTAAAGGTTTAACTTTACACAACCATTCTAAACTCATTGTAAAGTCACAATTGCAAAAAATAAATTGCTTAAGTAACTACAAAACTGTGTTTTTTAATACACCAATTTCTTTAACAATTTTTTTTTGTAGTTTACTCTGCCAGTGAAACAGGTGTATCTTAGAACGTTTCTGTAATGCAGCAGGTTTTTAAGTAAAAGAATCATCAAGAAAGAATTAGAACAGTTAATTTTAAAAACCTTTGAAGATGCATTATTTTTATTTGAAGCCTTCATAGTTTATCACTGTAGCAAGATTTTATTGTAATTGGAACCAGATAAAGGACATCATAACCAGAATTTGCCAATAACATAAATTTATACCAGTAGAATGCATTAGCATTTTTAATAAAAATGCTAAAAATCTATATGGAGATGAGTAAAATCATCATTAGTAAAAACAAAGGGTATTTGTCTTTGACTTAATATATTCCTTTATACGATTTCTTATCTTCAATTTACTTGTTGTTTTGAAAGAAAAAGTTAAAATAAGGTGGTTGTATTAGCCAATTTTTCATGCATTTTCCTAGTAAGGGCCATTTGATTGCAACTAATTCTTAATCAAAATTCTGTTTTATTTTATTTTATTTTTTTTATTTTATTATTAACAGAGGAACTACATTTTTAATCAAACTTGAATAGTGAATAAATTTTTCTTAACTGTGTCGATCAAAGCAGAATAAAAATACTAACCAGAAAAAAGTGTTTGAATATTTCTACTAATTAATCAATTAATATACAGAGCCTAAATCATTACTGTATATTAATGTAAACTTAATTTTCCAAGCAAAACTATAATCTAACTACATTAATATTTAAAATGTTTTTTTCTGCCTGAAATTGATTATTGCTAAAGAAAATAATTTTAAATATTAATTTACTAATACAATTCAATTATTTTATTCATATCATTTAATACTTTCCTGTTGCCCCCCCCCCCCCAAAAAAAAAAAGAAAAAAAAAAGAATAAGTGAATAAATATAAGTTTTATATTTATATATATATATATAAAAAAAAAGAGTCCATTTTTCTGTAGACTTTTCTTTTAACTTATCACTTCATGGTACTTGATCTGAAAATTTTCATTGTAGTTCAGTAATAGGTCTTAGAAAACGGATTTTTTACATATCTGTAAGTCCAAGATAATATATGTTCTTTGAAATTATGCACTAACTTGAAGATCCATATTTGTATCCATGGGTCTATGCACCAAATAGCTGTTTCTGTATCCGTATTCTTGGATATATGGAATAAATTATTTTTAACTGTGGATCTAGGCATTTAACGATAAGGCATGCATCTAGTATGCATTCCATAATTGCCTGAACTGGTTCTAGTAAATGATATAGTAAACTGGATCATATTTTAAACTGCATTGACAAATGCAAAAGTGAAATTTAAAAACTATTAATTTAGTCTTACAAATAATACAGAATGTCAAATTTATAAATTATTTCTGTTACAAATGTGAATATATTTGGCTTTAAGATGTCTTCATGCAAAGTGTGAAAATACGAAGCATCATTAATAATCTTTATCTTTCTTTTAGGGGAACTGTACTCCAAATTTATTCATATATTCCACAAGCTAATCAATAAGAAGTCACCTGAGAAACCTTCTAGAGATTCATCACCTGACATTTTAAATGAAAATTTACTTGTTTCTAGTGATCCTTTATTAACTCAGAAAATTTTCAATTACACTTCTACTACTGAAAAATTCTTTCGTCCAAACACAAATCCTGTATATATGCCAATTTTCAGAAATTTGCCTGAAACGTTATTTACAGAAATACAGATTTCAACAGAAAAGTAGGTACTACATAATTATTTATTTTTAAATGTGAGCTTGAAATGTTAATTCAATTTACTTAAGAATTTCTGTAATTTTCATTTTTAAATGTCCTTAATTTGGTTATGAATTTTCTTTAAGAAGCTTGCATTCAAAGACTTTTTGTTATGTACTAATCAAAACCAAAATTTTGCAATTATGATGTCTGCAATTTTTATCTCAGTGCTATATTAAATATCAATTAACAAGAAATATTCTGTATTTCTTTAAAAAAACCAAAACCTCCGGAGATATATATTTCGGCTGTCCATCATCACAGCCGTCTTCAGTCTGTCGTTCCCGTGGGAATGATGTTCTTCCCCGCCTCCTCTTCTTTCGCGCCGTTCTTATGCGCATGATGTCATTCCATGCTTCATCCACGGTAGCGTGCGTCATGTCGTTGATGCTGCCCTCTGTTGTTAATATTTCTAATGATTCTCGTAAATAAGCGTATGTGTGGTTATTGAAATTGGCTATTTTTTGTATTGCTTGGAAATCTATTGTAATAGGGGTGTTTAGTGCGAGGCGGGATAAGGCTGTTGATTCTCTATTGAATTTAATGTCGTTAATATGTTCTGTTTGACGATCTTTAATTTTTCTTTTAGTGACCCCAATGTAGCAGCCGGTAGTTTTGTTTTCGTTATTTTTTATGTTAATTTTATAAATATCTGCGGTGTCTGTGGGTTTTATTTGGTCTTTTTCGGATCTGATACATTGAAAAATGTTTTGATTTGGTTTGATTGGAATTCTAATATTTTTCTTAAGAGCTGAGTGTGATATTTTATTAGTAGCTCCCCTGCAAAAAGGTATAGCGGTAGTGAATTTTAGTTTGGGTTTCTGTCTATTGCTAATTGTATTGAGTTTCTTTTGTCTTTCTTTGATCAATTTATTAAAAATATGCTGCGGGTAATTTGCTTCCTGACATTGTTTCTTAATAATTTGTAGTTCCTCTTGTAAAAGGGTTTCATTCGAACAAACTGTTAATGCACGATCTATGTAGGATCTGATGGCGTCTATTTTATAATTAAAAGGTGTGTTTGATTTGAAATTAACTATTTGCTGTGTTACTTAGAGGTTTACGATATACTGTGGTTTGCAGTTTGAGATTTTTATTTTTCATAATTCTAACATCGAGGTAGTTTATGGAGTTATTAGTTTCAGTTTCATAGGTGAATTTTATATTAGGGTCTAGGCTGTTTAATTTATCTAGGAGTTTGTCTTCATTTACTATGGCAAAAATGTCGTCAACGTATCGTACCCACAAACAAAATGATTGGTTAAAATTAGTGTGAATTTTAACCCAACTACTTTTAAAACACATAACATAATGATAACACATTTTAAAACACATAAACGGTTTTACTCTCAAAGAAAACGAAATTATGGTCAGTTTTGACGTTATTAATCTGTACCATGAAAAATTGGCCATTTCCCAGACAGCACAGCGAATTTGCATCAAACTTGCAGTAAGCTTGATTTATGAAGTCAATAAACTTGAATTAGACTTGAAAATTTCAAGCTTATGCAAACTTCTGCAATTCTTAATGCAAGCTTGAATCAAGTGCTCAAGTTTACACTTGCCCAACTTGCACTAAGCTTGACATAGCAAGCTTAATTCAAACTTACTACACTCTAAAAAATTTTCCTAAATACATGGGGCGCCGGTCGGTGAACTCTCCCCATATATTTTATTTTTCCACGCATTTTCCCCTCTACGCTGAAACCTCTAGTTATTTTAATCTGTTTCCGTCTAGCGTCCCTGACTGGGATCGATCTCGGGACGTAAGGTGTAGGAAGCCAGCGTCTTAACCACCATGCCAATCTGACTCGAGGTGACATGATTAAAGTTTGAAGTGACTGTTATGGTTGTCACGCTGTTTTTTGGCGAGATTGATCAGTATTATCCGATGCCAATCTGCATCTTTTATTTTTCCATGGGATGAATCAAATTAAAATAATGTTATGTGTGATTTATAGACTCTACTAATAGGGAAATAAGCATAATATAAACTTAAAAGCCGTACACATTTTAAAACTTTCAATATCGCAACACACGTGTTGGGCAATATTGGCCAAAATCGAGACAAACGACTGATTTTGAAATCAGTTTTGTAGTATACTAGCTGAAGTACCCGTCCTTGACGGGTTAGTGAATGCAAATTTCCAAAAAGCAAGAACTTTCGTCAGCATTGTAGGAGTACACAGAATGGATGGAGTATGTTGCCAAAGTAAAGAAAGCGAAGTTATAATTTTTATGTATTGTTAAAATATTACAGGTTAAGAGAGTCACTAAGTAATATCATTTCATTCGCTTTAGTCGTAATTATGTGATGCGCGAACGAATATTTACGAATATAGAAATAATTTTCGCAAAATCTCAAAATCTAATCAACATCTTTGAAAAATTGGAAGCCTAGAATTTAAGTTGAGTGACAACCTAACATGTCACCCAATTTCGTTTCATTCCCTGCAGTCTTTATTTCGTGATGCTGGAACAAAATTTCAGCATTTTAAAACGATTTTCGCAAAATCTCCAAATGTAATCAAAATATTTTAAAAATTCAACGCCTATAAATTAAGATTAGCAACTACCTATCATATCACTAAATTTTGTATCATTCATATTAGTTGTTATTACGTGATGTTTGAAGAAATATAAACGTATTTTGAGAGAATTTTCACAAAATCTCAAAATCTAATGAAACTGTTTAAAAAATTGGATACCTATAGTTTATGTTGAGCAACCATCTATCATGTGACCAAATTTCATATCATTTGCTTTAGTCGTTATTACGTAATGCGGGAACAAAGATTCACTCAGTTTTAAACGATTTTCAAAATCGGATCGATTTTTTAAAATTAGATGCTTATAGTTTAAGGTGAGTGACCACCTATCATTTCACAAAATATCATTTTTTCACCTTTGCAGTTATTACGTGATGTGCGAACACAAATTTACGCAGTTTGAAACGATTTTCGCAAAATCTGAAAATCTAATGAAAATTTTTAAAAATTCGACGCCTATGTTTTAAGTTGAGTGACCACCTATCATGACACCCAATTTCATATCATTCGCTTCAGTCGTTTTTACGTGATGCTCGAACACAAATTTACGCAGTTTGACAGGATTTTCGCAAAATCTCAAAATCCAATGAAGATTTTTTAAAAATTCGACGCCTATGTTTTAACTTGAGTGACCACCTATCATGACACCCAATTTCGTATCATTCGCTTCAGTCGTTTTTACGTGATGCTTGAACACAAATTTACGCAGTTTGAAACGATTTTCGCAAAATCTCAAAATCCAATCAAGATTTTTTTTTAATTCGACGCCTGTGTTTTAAGTTGAGTGACCACCTATCATGACACCCAATTTCATATCATTTGCTTCAGCCGTTTTTACGTGATGCTTAAACAGAAAAAGCATCACGGACAGAATGACAGAATGACAGACAGACAAACTTTTTTTTGAGGGTCGCATCGGATTCCCGGGTGCTTGAAACGGATAGAAATCGCAAAATTTTTGAATTCCAAGAAATGTACAGACAAAAATCTAATTTTATTTATATAGATTTGTATTTTATTTTGAAGAATTTCAATATTTGGAAATATAGAATCTTTTTTAAAAAATTCTATGGTCAAGTACATTTATGACTGATGATAAATTATTTGTTATGTGGATGTGGCTTTCCAAATCAAGCAGTAATCAAGTTGTATTCAAGCTTGACAGTTCAAATGACTTAAATTCGGCGGGAAAATATTTGCTGACTCATTTTTTTGTAATCTCCAAGCTTGCTGCAAGCTTAAAATGAATTGAATTATCAAGCTTGTATTAATACATCAAATTCAAGGAAATGTCAAGCTTGATTTAAGCTTATGTGCTGTCTGGGTTAGAGGGGTGGCCGCCTGGAGAGGTTTTACTGTATGTATATACAGTTGACCCTCGTTTATCGCGGTTAATTGGTTCCAGACTCTACCGCGATAAGTGAATTTCCGCGAAGTAGGATTCTTTATTTATAAATCAGATATTTTCGTAGTTAGATCATAGAAAACCTGTTAACGACCTTCTAAATGCATTTTTTAACATTATTAGAGCCCTCTAGACATGAAATAGTACCTTTAAGTCACCATTACTCTCGTATTACCCAATATATTAGATAAAATAAGACATATTAGACGTTACAAATATTATATTATTATTATTGTACATTTAATTGCGCACAACCACTAACCTATGAAGAATAAAACTTCTTTGATGATGAAGTGATGAAGATGAAAAGGTGTACTGCACAGCAAAGAGCAAAGTTACTGCACCTCTGAAGGAATGACTTCAGTAGCAGAATCTTCAGGTGGTGCAGTATTGTCAGCACGTGCGTCGTCGTCTTCTTCCACTGAAGGAATACTAGACGTAGGGAGTGGATGCCTGGGTGCGCGGCTCAAGAACATCGTGATAGGCAGTTGCTTACGCTGTTTTTCATATGCGTCAGGAGGAGGCTTTTGTAGGGTTCCATTGCTCCATCAAGTGCATTCCGGAACCGCAATGCACGCATCATTTGTGGATCCCATTCGTCAATCATGTCCTGTACTTCCTTAATAGTTCTCACAACTTGCAAGAAACGCCCAAGTATAAGGCCAACTTCCTCCTCCCGAGCCCCTGGAACCTCTGGCTGCTTTTCCTTCTTCTCACTCGCAGATTTAATTATCTCCACCAGATGCTCATCAGTTAAGGGATCCGAATGCGTCTCCAACAGCTCATCTACGTCATCATGGGTCATATCCTCGAAAACTTCTCCTCCCAGCATACGGGCTGGCCCAACTGTCTGATCCACTGCCAAGTTTCTTATATTCTCTGGGGTGAATCCTCTATAGTCGTGGAAAATTTCAGGCCACAACTTCTTCCAGCTGGCCTTTACGGTCCCCGTCTTCATTTCCTCCAATGCTGCCTGTATGTTCTTCAGGCAGGTCGCGATGGTATACTGCCGCCAGTACTCCTTCAGCAAGAAGTTCTCAAGATCCATGTTTTTGACGAGGTGTTGGAGGGTGTTTTGCGTGTACAGCTTGGTATCTCCAGACTAGGAGCAGCTGCACCCGGATCGTTCTTCATTCTCACTGTCTCGATCAACTTTTCAAACAAAAACCTCTACAAAAACAACAACAACAACAAAAAAAAAGGATTTTTTGAAAAATCCTTTTTTTTAAACCGCGATAGAGGGAAGGTGCGAAAGTCGAAGCTCGAAGTGGCGAGGGACAACTGTATATATATGTGTGCGTAGACACTCTCAATATATGTACCTACATGCATAATTTTTAAAAAGAAATCAAATTAATACAGTTTGATGAAATTACAAGTATTGATAAGTTCCTCCCTTCCTCCCCCCTCTGTATGCATGATTTAACACAAAATTCTTGAAACATTTGAAAATACTCTAATCAAGTTTGCGTAAGACAATTTAACTACATTTGCATATTTTTATAATTTCAGCGCCATTGAATCTTTGAAGCCTAACAGTTTAAAACCTCTGAACATGAACATTATTAAAGCATTTGAGAATTGTATGAAATATGCTTACTTTCCTACCTGCCGAAGGCTGATGAAAACATTGAAGGAAGAATATAACCTGATGACTCACATGAATATGATGCAGGTAATATTAGTAGACCTTCTCAATGAAATACTGAATTGATATTTGTATAAAACACATAGTAAATATATTTTACCCTTAATTTTTGTGCTTTTCATTGATTTTTCAGAAATATTTTCTGATGGAGTCTGGGGACTTAATGTTTAGTTTCTACTCAAAAGTTTTTGAAAAGGTAATGTTTCATACAATTTTACTTTTTAAAATACCATTACTTATGACAAATTTAAATTTTATCAAAAGTATAATGAATGTGATCACTTAATTGGTAACTGGTTTACTTAGTATACTTTTAAAATGTTTATTAAATATTTAGACAGCATTCGAAGCAGATACCCAAGGTAATATGTACAATAGAGAGCCAGAAATCCGCACAGCTTGGGACCATGGCTTGTGGGGATTTTGCGCATTTCAGGTCATAAAAGATAAATCATTACATTTCTGATAAAACAAAAACAAAAAATAGAATGCAACTGCAATGAAATAAAAATACAGTCAAATTTTGGCTCTCGACTGTATATATATATATATATACATACATACACTGCTGGGCAAAACTTTAGCGACCACCTGAATTTTAGCTCATCATATTAATAAAAAACTATGTAAAATAAAATGATAAATCAGTAATATCTACATGTGAATATCGAATTACTTATTTTATGTTTTATTTTTAAAATGTTCTTGAGGTTTTTGCTTGGCAAATGATGTCTGCATATATCTCCAATGATTCTTGAGACTTTTACCTCAAGTGGCTGTCTCAGTCGTTCCAGTACCCTAATGGTACAAAATAATAAGATAGAAAAAGAAAGACTAAAGAAGGGAAAGATAGAAAAAAAATGAAGGAATAAAGCTTAAGAAATTAATAAAGTACAACTAAAATAAAAAGGGAAAAGGAGAAAGGAAAGCCACCTGCAGACATTGCTGTTGTCTTCCGCAACTCCATCAAATTATTATATTATCACAAAAACCTTAAAAATTATCATGAAAAATATGAAAGTGAGGTGGTTAAATCTTTGGCCACCAGAGAGAGTTTTGGAAATATTTCATATAAATATAAGTGATCCATTTCTAGTTGTGTAGCTTACAAGTGGCTTAAGAAGCATGCAATAACTTAAGACATTAAGGATGATCACTGAAGAAAAATGTGCCGGAATGATCAGATTGTATGGCCAGCATAAAAATCTCAGGAAAACAGCCACCCACGTAAGTGTTTCCAAGAATACAGTCATCAGGGTTATCAAGAATAGGAACCAAAAAACAGGAGAGAAGACCGGATGTCATTAAGTAATGTCCATTCGTGATAAAAGAAGAATTAGGAGGATGACACGTCAATTAATATTACAAAATGACCTAGTCACTTGCCGTATTATAAAGAATAAAACCGCTGTCACTGCCTCATGCCAAACTATTGTCAAACATTAGCTTAGCATGACTTTAGCTTCAAAAGAATCAAGTAACAACTGCCAAGGCACAAGGTAGAATGTCTCTAATTCACATACAAACACACTGTTGAATCGATGGACTTCAAGCAAGTGGTTTTCACAGACAAGTAATGCTTTTGCCTTGACAGACCTGGCAGCATCAATTCATACGTTAAACATAGAGGTGATAGCATCATCACACCACATCGTGTAAAGTGTCAAATTGGTGGTGGTGTCAGCAGGCCTTTAGCTATTGTTAGTTTAATGGGTGGGCCCGAAAGTACCCAGGATGGGCATAATTTTTAAATCTGCAAACTAAAAACAAAACTAAACTATTTAATGGCTAAAACAATACTTCATTTTTAAAAATCTTTATCCACTAATTATCAAGGCAGCCAAAGGAAATACACTCTAAGGACAGTAAGCTGCTATTAAAAGATTTTAATACACAGAACAGAATAAATGCAGGAATTAAGAATAGTGTCTTGAAAATAAATAAATAATAAACTTTGTAATTACGCACAGGGCCATTTAAAAAAGGTATACACATTTTGAAAGCAACAAAAGAGTGCTTTCTTCATCAGTACCTAATACCTGTACCATCCAGCAGATAGTAAAGCATAAAAATACTAAATTCTTTTTTTTTTTTTTCACATTTTATGCTTTGCTGTCCATTGGATGGTATGCTTATTAGGTACTGATAAAGAAAGCACTCTTTTGCTGCTTTCGAAATGCGTATACCTTTTCTCTGAGGCAACAGATGATTCAGTGCTTGTCCCAGAGCCTGATTATGACCAACTGGGACCCCGGGCATTGATGAATTTGGGGGCCCTCAATCTATGAAATTTGTTTTATTTTTTATAAAATTTTGATATAAAAAAGAATATTTCAGAATAACATTTAATATTGGGCACCCTTTCGAGCTGGGGGCCCTGGGCAAAGTCCCGATTTGCCTATGCGATAATAAGGCTGTGCTTGCCCCTTATACACATTTATAATGTGATGCTTTCTAGTGAATTTATAGGATGCAGAGCAGAAACTGCACAAACCTTTGTCCCCTGAAATAGCACTTACAACTCTAAGTGCAATTTATGGTTGTAGCAATGAATGTAAGGAATTTCTTTCTTGAGATGACATTTGAGTTTAGCCTGGATGCCACCGTATGCGCCAGCCATGATGGCTGGCAGCACCATCATAATATTGAGAGATAATGTTCTTTGGATTCAGTCCCAGTTTATTAAGCTCATCCAGAATTGTTGTGCAGACCGCATTTGCATCCAGATCAACAGTAGTAGCAATGTTAACTAAATGTTCAAATGGAATTCTTTCCTTTATGGCACATGTAAGGAAACTGGAAACACGGAATTACTAGATTATCACGAGACTATGAGTTTGGCAACACATGTGACTACTAATCTAAATTGTAATAAAATTAAGTTAGTATTAAGTCAGTTCTTGATATATGTTTTCTACGGATATGTTAAAAGAATAAAAGTTTGTTTTAAATCTTGTTGTTATTACATTTCAGAAAGTGGGATTATAATGGCAGTTTTAAAGAATTTGCAGAAAAGTGATTTGCAGTTAATCGCATATGAATTAGGAGAAACCGTCTCTGAGAATTGTAGGATTGTAGTTTTAAAAAATTTAATCACGAAAAGTAAGGAATTCGATGAAGAGTTAATACAAGGGATGATTTTTAATTTGAATGCTGAAAGAGAAGAGGCCGAAATGAGGTGACAGCATGAGTTAGCGATGAAAAAATTAGAAATGGAAGCCAACACTGTGTCTATGTCTACGTCTGCTAATGATTTACCATTCAAACCAAAAATTGATTGGCAAGCTCAATTACGACATTTTTCAAAAAATGATGATGTTAGTTTGTTTCTAGTACATTTTGAAAGAGTTATAAAGAGAGTTAATATGGAACTATCGCTGTGGATGGCGTGTTTGACCGGTGTTCTTCCAAGTGAAATTGTAGAGTTAATTATGAGAGAACCCGAAGAATTAGCTGAAAATTACATGCACGTTAAAGCACTCTTACTTAAGCATTATAGACTGAGTGCTGAAAAGTTTAGACAGTTGTTCCATTCCCATGCAATTAAAAATGGAAATACTTGGCGAGAATATTATTATGAATTAGAAACTTATTTTGACGGATGGGTTAATAGACTAGAAATAAAAACAATGGAAGACCTGAAAAATTTAATAATTTCAGATCGTATTAAGCAAATCGCGTGCCTGCAACAGTACGAGAATATTATGTAAGTGAGTGGTCATCATTCAAATCGCCTACAATATTTGTCAATAAAATTGATGAATATGTTGAATTGTGTGGCTTATACGGGAAAAATAATGAATCGCTTTCGCCTTGTGAACAAGTTAGTGTTAAGAAGAATGATGCAACTGTCATTAAGTATAAAGGATTAGATTCAAAGGTTTGCTACAATTGTTTTGAAAAAGGACATAGATAACACTTTTCCAAGGCCTAATGTTATTGTTGGAAAGAATATCATCGATTTCCCTCATTTAGTGATGATCAGAAAGGAAGGAAAATCAAAGTTGTTATACATAAATGAACTTTCAGGTTTTGATATAGAGAATGAACCTGGATGTGCTGTTCTCAAAACATCAGAACCAGAAATAATTGAACCTCACATGGTAAAAATGGTAGAAGTTATTAGTAATGGTGAAAATAGAGATGCAGTCATGTTATTGAATGAAAATGGTAAAGATACAGATTTTGTTTTATTGACTAGAGATGATAAAACAGTGGTACCAATTGCAAACTTTAGTAACGAAACTCTTCATTTAAAAAAGAATCGTCGCATTTCAAGAGGAACTTAGTGTAACAATCATATCTTAGCTGACAGAAATAGGAGTAAAAACACTCAAAGTGATGTTAAAGAAAATGGTAATGTCTTAGTTGTAGAATACATACATAGAGAACCTATCCAATGTGATTCTATTAAAATCGGTCGAAGTATGACAACAGAACAGAAACAAAAGATATGTGATTTATTAAATGAGTTTAGATTGTGGATAGCTATGAAAGCAGACGAGCTTGGATGTGTTAACAATACAGTTATGCATATTACAGAAAAACCTGAGCCAAGAAAGCTGGTTACCGTTGCAGAATTTCCTGTTCCAAAATCCAAGGATGAACTCTGCCGATTTTTAGGTTTAACTAGGTTTTTTTTGCCATTTTATTGAGAGATATGCCACAATTACTACTCCATTGACTGTTTACTAAAGAAGGATCAACCATTTATTTGGAACACTGAACATCAATATGTATTTGAAAGACTATATCACATTTTAATATCGTAGCCTGTTTTAAAATTATTTGATCCACGTGATGAAACTGAACTTGACACTGATGCATGTTCTTCGGGTTTAGCCGGAATGTTACTTCAAAAAGATAAAAACAATGCTCTTCGCTTTGTTTATTGTGTTAGCAGGCGTACTACTCCCGATGAAAGAAATTATCACTCAAGTTGACTAGAACTGATAGCAGTAGTTTGGTCAGTAACCCATCTGCGACCACTGCTGCTTTGTCTCCATTTTACTCTGGTAATGGACTGTTCTGTAATAACATATTTAAACAGTCAGAAGCACACAAAACCTCAGATAGCAAGATGGGTTGAACAGTTAAGTGAATTTGACTACACTGTTAAACATAGGTCTGGTTCTCAAATGACTCAAGTGGATGCTGTCAGCCGTGTTCCAATTATAAATGACGATATTGAGCAACTCGATGAAGTTGCTGCAAGTAGCTCTAAAAGTGAAGTACAGTTTAATGCATTTTATATCTGTATGGAAGAAGATAAAATATCTTTAATACAAACGCAAGATGAAGAGTTGCAAAAGATTATTAGTGTATTGAAAAATTATGGATCTAAGAAGGAAAACAAAAACATTGAAGATAAATACAAGCTAATAAATGGCATATTATATCGTATACAATGCAATAATGGTGTGCATAAGAAGTTATTTGTAATGCCTAGATCTATGAGAAAATATCTTGCTGTGCGCTTCCATGATTTTTCAGGACATTTTGGGGTTGATAAGGTGACTAAATTAATAACTCAGCAGTTCTGTTTTCCCTCGCATGGCAGAATATATCAAGAATCACATAAGGCAATGTGTTACATGCACTTTCACGAAAGTTCCTGCAAGAAAGGTTCAAGGAAAATTGAATCCGATTCTACCAGGTAAATGACCATTTGACATTGTCCATATGGATTTTCTGGGGCCTTTTGTCACAAGTTCATCTTGCAACACAGAACTGTTAGTATTCATAGATAATTTAACAAAATTTATTCATTTAAGACCCTGTGTAAGTTGTTCGACCAAATGTAGATCAATAGCAGCAGATAAAAGGGAAGAAGCACTAGAAGCGGTTTTACTCTGGGACTCGAACTGGAACTGAACTGAAAAAAACATTGGTTCATTTCGGTTCGGTATATCTTCAATCATTTTGTTACTGTAACCAACTTATAAATATTTTCTAATTTAACGTCAACCATATAATTAACATCATTACATGTACAGTCTGTTTTTGTTTCTCAGAGCCTTCTCATATTTATACATGCGTCGGGTCTGATTTTATTTCATCAAAATAGGGGCGAACGGAAGTTTAGCAATGCTCTTTTATGTTCAAATCTCTGTTTGCACTTAATCTAAAAATAAGTAGAATAGTTTTTGAAATTCCAAACTGAAATAAAACAAAATGGAAAACATCATGAAAAGACAACGAGCCAAAATAGAGCTTCAAAAAAATATCCATCTCAACCTATCACCCCTTTTCCATGTAGAATTGTCTTGTTTGCAATCGTTCTGCTTTAGCAAAACAGACGGTACATTGCTTTTCAATTTTTTGCTTTGATGTTCAGGACTACTTTTTTGCTTCAGTTTCACATGAAACTACTTGTAGAAGGCAGATTTAATTCAGTTGATGATAGAATTATATTTTTAGTACAAATAAGAATATATATAAAATAAAATTATTCGAAACTGAACCGAAAACCATTATTTTTGGCAGAACAAAAACTGGAGCTGAATTGGTACATTTTCTTTTAGTTGAACCGGAACGAAAACAGTAACGAATAAAATTACAATTCGAAGCCCTGTTTTTACGTGAAGATGGTATTGCATTCATAATAGCTACAGTAGTTGCAACAGAAAAAGATACAGGTGTGGGATACCGTAGTAAAGACATACTAACTATTGAATTCACCCTACAAAAACTAGCCAAATAATTTAAAATGCTTTTGCTTATTTAAACCTCTATTGAAATCGCAATTTTCAATTTTGTTTTTAGTTTTGTAACATTAGTAATTCAGTTAAATTTATGTGTTAAAAGTATTTTAAATGGCTGCTAAATAACATGGAGTTTATGTTAAAAACTTAAGTACCTTTTTATTTGATTCAAAGTTTATTTTAAATCCCTCTACCCGCAATCTTAAAATACAATCATTCGTATTCTTGTTCTTGTGTATTATAAATACAATCATGAGTCGTGAAATGTCAACAAAAGTAAAAATAATACTGGGAGTTGAGTAGTTCTTCACCTGCTTTGTATTTCTGTTAAAGTGTGATTGCATTTTGAAAGCACTCATCATTCGTCTTCAATATGCTTTCACTCGAGCCTAGCAACCAGGTGGCAACCAACTTCTGCATGACAATTAACAGTTGCCGTAATGTGTTTCAAGACAAACCTGATTTTGAAGAACCAAAATGGTATTCAGTTTATTTTCCGATTCTGATAGAGTCCATGATACGGTTGCTTGTATGGCCCAGAAGCAGGGTGGGCATGGCCCTCATAGGCCTACCCATGTTTACGGGCCTAGGTGTCAGGATTTTAGGTGCCATCTCTAGCTTTGGTAATCTTGTAATAAATGTTGTTGGAAGACAAACATAACAGTGCCTAAAATATCTTGCTAACCTATGAGCCATCTTATTCCCATGGTGTCACGGACAATTTGGCCTGAAAAAATGGATTTGGCAGCAAGACAATAAGAGTATCCACACTGCAAAAAATGCTGAAGTATCTGAAGTCCTGTCTTAGATTGGCCTTCTCACAGCCTCATTCTGACCATCATGGAGCTTGTGCAGCATCTAATGGAAGAGGTTGTATATAGTGATAAGAAATAGAATGACCAGAAAGAACTGATTTGTGCTCTGGAGAGATTCTCAAAAAAGTTCAATACAAAAATCATAGTATCTATAGAAATCAAATCCTGGACATTTGCTAAAGGTTGTTGGTGTTAAAGGGGCCAAAAATTCAATAACTGTCTCACCGTTTTGTTGTCTTTTATTTATTACACATGTGTAATTACTTAGTGGTAGTCAAAGTTTTGGCTATCCATTTTCATAATCAGGGTGGAGGACACATACATACATGATTTGTAGTTTTTTAGAATCAGGCGATAACCAAGTTTTGTTCAGTAGTGTCCACTGTGACAATTAAATACTAACCGAATTTGTCCTAAAAATAAACTTTAGGACATTATATTTGCATTGAAGGTATTTGCGTTGAAGAAATCATACAAATATCTTTTAGTCCCATTTAACATAGTCCCCTTCCCTATCAGTACATTGCTGCATACGAATTTTCCACTGCTCAAAGCAGTGCTGCAGTTCATTAAGTGTCACCTTCTTCAGTAAGTCTGCCGTTTCCATCTTCACCTCTTCTACAGACCGAAAATGTGTTGCCTTCAATGTACTTTTTGTTTCGACCAGAATGTTCACCATTTTCAAAAGCCACCTGACCTTCCGAAAATTGTTTGTGCTGTTCAAAATTTGACTATGTGACATGCAATCATTTTCAAATACCTCCTTTAACAATTTAAAACATTCAGTTGGAGATTTTTTTTAATTTCATGAGGAATTTCAAATTTATGTGCTGCTTGCTCTATTTTTAAGATTATCATGATCGTAGCACTTTGACACAACTGCATCTTACTTAAACAATGACAAAAAACAAACTAAATTAGATAGAGGAACAGAATAATGTACCACCTGCACCGACAGCATCTAATGGAAGTAAACAACATTCCATTTCCACTACTCCTCACCAAACCAAATGCCTAGGGCAAACACAGTTTGGTTTTTTAATTGCCACAGTGGTATATATATATATATATATATATATATATATATATATATATAGATAGATAGATAGTAGAATATCATTACAAGAAACTTCATTTATTTGAATTTTGAATTATTTTTTTTTTTAATTCATACAATACAAAGTAAGTCACAGTAAAATTTCATTTTAGTAAATTTTTTTTAGAACTATGAATTCCATCTTTTAACCTTTGAAATTCATTATACGAAATGTTGCACTAAAATTTTAATGCAAGTGTGCAAATCACTTTAAAATTTGATTTGTATACAGTATATTGCAAAATTCTACTTAAACAATTGTCATATATATTTTAATCTAAATCCTGACAAAGCTTACTGTAAGAATAAACAGACAAAACAACCTCATGTATGCACTGATAAGAAATCTCAAAATGCAGACGACAATTTTGTATCAGTGCATTTGTAGACTGAGTTAGTGCTTTACTGTTGATTGCTGTTATATCTTACAGTATCTGTAAAAAGCCATTTAGTTAATTAAAATAGTTCATTTTTGAGCACTTTTTCTAAATCTAGAAAGTTCGGAGAATGCAAATTTTGACTAGTAAAAAAAGGTTCTTCTGCGCTATATGTGAATGATAAATAAATTGCGCTGTTGTAGAAAAAAACTGTATTTTATTTTTTACTTCTTGAAAGTAGTCAGTTGCTTTTTTAAGCCCCCAAAACATTATGGAGTGCTCTAATGTGCAATGATTAATTTTAAAAATTCATTGAAGGGTCTCAGGGGAAGGAGGGGGGACGAAACAATCCATGTTTAGTTAATTTCAAGTTCTCTATAGCATTCTGTTGTCTATTAGTAGTACTAATTATTTACAAAACCATTAAGAGAAAGAACAATGAGAATACCCCGAAAAGATTACTTTAAGAGTGAGTGTTCTGAGGGAGAATGATAAAAAACTGCTCACTTCCTTAAAAAAAAAAAAAAAAAAAAAAAAAAAAAAATTAGATCAGCTTTTTTGGCCTCTCATCATTCTTTTCTTGGACCCTTTAACCAAGGAATGAACAGTGCCATTCAATCTTTATATTTACTAAATGTTCTGTATGCTGTAAAAAGACATAAGCAGCAAATTGTGTAAATTAAAGGTTATACTAGGTCAAACTATAATTTTTCAAATTGTTTGCAGATATTTTACAATGAATCTTGGCAAAGCATGTCCTTTTTGTACAGTGTCTTACAGAATGCTATTTCAGAAGATAAAGAAAATTGTGAAAAGTATGCATTCAATTAGTTTTGTGTTCTTTTTAAAATATTTATTTTTTATTTAACTTCTGTCAGTGTTTATATTATTACCATACTATTTCAGGAGTAGATATTTAAAGACAAATCAAAGTGATTAAAAGAAAAAAAACTTTAAGAAATAGTATGTATATACAGTGAAACTTCTCTGGAGCAACAACCCTCCATTCTGCGAAAAATTGGTTGTTAAGGTAGGTGATTGCTCAAAGAAGTATTAAGATTTGAAAGCCAAGAACAAAATAAATTCTAACAAATATTGTTTGTTTTGCTATTTATGAAACTACAAACTAATACATAAGTAATTATACAAACATTTTTAAAATGCAAAATTTTAATAAAATATTTAGAAATATGGATTGTTTCATATTCTTTTTTCTCTCTCTACTTTATTTTTTACATCTGCAAGACTAGCATTTATCCTGATATTCTTCATGCATTCTAAATTTGCCATAATAAAATCTATTTGCATTTTGAGTTTTCCCACACCCAGAAGTAACCACAAACTTCTTTTTCATGTGATTTGACCACATTAATATGCTGCTCCAACAGTAAAATCACTAGTTTCTTATCTCTTCTCTAACTTTCAAGATTTGGACGTGATGAGTATGTGTGCTTGCATCTGCTGTCAATTTACAGCAGTGTAACTGGCTTGAAATGTGGTTTTTGTTTGCTTTACTTCCGGAAAGTTCCTAGAAAGTTTTCGGACAGATAACCGGATGCGGTTGCATTTAGGGTGCTGTGTGGTCTCTTCTAGAGGATCTTTTAACATTAAGTAGATAGAGTAAAAAATCTGTGCCTTTAAAAATTGGTTGTTGGAGGAGGGGGTTGCTTTATAGAGGTGGTTGCTCATAGAAGTTTCACTGTATCTCTCTATTCTAAAAAAAAGTAAGGGCTGCTGTCGTTGCCGCTGTCAAAAGCTTGTTCGCCTATCTTCTCCTAAACCGTGGGGATTTGAATTTCGACTAAGGTGCCCACAGATTCGAAAAATTCCGAGGAACCTGCTAAGCTGACTTAAATTTCGAAAATCTAATTATTTTCGAAGATATTAATAAAAAACTAAAAAAATAAACATAATGGTTGCCAGATTTGGCATAAAATCATTCATTCCTTTGCAACAAAGCGTTTCCAAGTATCTAGAATCGCATGAAATTTACAAACATGAGTTAGAATTATGCCTATTTTATGCCAAAATAAAAACTATATGAAATAAGTAACTCAAAATGTGTTACACAAAGTTGATAATTTTCAAATAGTAAGTTCGCTTAGACAACAGGAGTTTAGAATTAGCGATTATTCGTTTTTCCAAAACAGAATAACTAATATCTTGAAAATGAAAAATAATTAAAATGCAGATTATTTTAAAGCAAGTTTGGTCCAGCTGGATTATTTGCTAGCGCGACGAGATGATATAATTCGTGGTGCTAAGTACGCCAATCTGCAAACGATTATGTAAAGGAAAATATGGATAACGGTTTTCTGGTAACCTTAAATGAACAGTAATTATAGGTTGTGAGCGTGTGTAAATCGCCAAATGATGAAAATTCGCCATGGGTGGCAAGCTATCTTATCTGTTCCGTAGCTTTTATTAACTTTACATGTACGCAAGTCGCCAAATAATGAAAAATCGCCATGGGTGGCAAATTCACAAGATGTCCAATAGGTTTTACATTATTCATTACATTATGATTATTTACATCATGGATAAATGATAAAGTTTATCATAAAATGGAGCATAATCATTCAGAATTTTTATTCTACCAAGATGGGCAGGAGGAAGAAATTGAAAGGCTCAGGATCAGATGATTTTTTTCTTTTTGAGAGAAGCAGAAGGTAATGAACACAAACTCTTTTAGACAACATAATTGAATTGATCCAAGCAGGGATCCTTCACAACACAGGGAAGAGGCTAGGATAGAAATGAGCTCATGAGTTGAGGCAGACTGAGCAGCTGTTTAGGAATGAAAGGAAAATCAAACTCTTGATGACAGAAGATTTAAGAATTTTTGCTTTTTTTGCCAATCTCATCCCGGAGTATAAAAATTTGCATCTCCCTTGAAATTTTCATAGAAAGTGTGGTATTTATTCAATTCAGAAAGGCACATGAAGGTATATTTATCCGTGTATATGCATGTTTTGTGAATAGTGTTAACTTTCAGTGCTTTTCTGCCTTGTACTTTAATTAGCACTTTAGCTTGATTTGATAAAGTACTTTTTATAGTATGATTGCAGATTTTACTTTATTTATTTATTTATGTCTTCTTGCACTTAGCTTTTTACAGCTTCATAAAAAATGTTCAATATGAATGGAATTTATATAATTTTCTGTTTTAGTTTGTGTGTCTTTCTGGATACTTCAAATTCAGACATACAGCATTCACAACCACTAAGCTGTTTGAATGTTTTACAGCTATCTTATGAGGTTAGTAATCTTTTTAATATATATTTATCGTAATTATTTCAATGTATGTACTAAAATTATTTCAATGTTCATTTGCTATTTATATGTCTTATTGCCATTTCTGTTTTTAATTACTGTTTTTATAGTATCTATTGATTAATATTTCTTACAAACAATCTTAGAAATCTAGAATTTGCTTAGGTTTACAGTTAGGTTTCGATTTCTAATAATCGCAACTTTTTCATTGGCAATTCAAAAGCCAAAAAATGTAAAGCAAAATTAAATGAGAATACGAAAATAACACATTAATTTATATTTTTAAAGGCTGAAAATATCTGTATTAAAATGAATATATTTATTATTCTAATAGTTTATTGATCATTTACACATTTAACAATGTTTATTATTTATAAGAGTATGAGATTTGTAAATTAACATTCACACTTTTAGACTTATTGGCTTACATTTTTTGCGAATTATTTTTAGAAGTGCATGGATTATAATGCCTTTATTATTATTTTGTGTGTGAGTAGATAGTGACAGTGGACATCAGTGCCGGATTAAGATAGCGCGGGGCCCGTAGCAAATGTTACCAAGGGGCCCCATGTTCAGTGACGCACCCATTTTTTTTTTTTTTTTTGTTTGTTTGTTTGTTTGAAGGGGAGGAGTTCATACATTATAGTAGTATGGATAAATTAACCGAAAAAATAAATAGTGCTAATTATATTATAATTTATTTTTAGAATGAATTAATTAGTTAATGAGATTACTAATGCACTAAAACTTCCTAGATGTAAATAAAACTAAAACTTCCTAAGCGTTAGATCTGGGAGGGATTTATCCCAACCCTTCCTCCCACATGGGTGCGCAGATGTCTAGGTTTTGTGCGATAATAAAATGAAACACAACTTTTGCGAACTTTTCTTGATTTAATATGAGCAAATTTGAGCTAACACTAGACAAATCAATTTCTCTAAGTAAATTGGTATGCGGAAAAACGCCCCTCAAAATATAAAGTTCTCTATTTGGGGGGGGGGGGGATTTAAGACGGAGGGCTAAATAGATAGCAAGACTGACGATGTTTAAAGGTATTTATACCTACAACTCAAGTTTTTTTTAATGTTAATGTTCATGGGTACCGATTCTCTAATACCCTCCACTTTACCCTCTCCCATATCCAAACATATAACTTGACAAGTTACATACATACAATAATAATAATTTCTATAAAAATTTTAGAACCTTCGAAAACAAAATGTACTTTAAACTGTGAGTTTAAATACAGTTTTTTCCCCTCTAAAAATACGTACTTGTAAAATTATTCCATTATTTGGGTCTTTACTAGTACTAGTTTGCCTATTTTTAACTTCATGTATATAATGGATTACTTCATAAGAAATCAAATTTCGGATAGTCAGATCTAGTGCAATTATAGTTTCGCTTTTCAAAATACACCACATGAACGGAACGCATTCAAACTGCACATGCGCAGAGAGGGGGGATTGTTACTTCCACATACAGCTTGGAGCACTTCTAAAGACCATTTCGTACAAGTTCTACAAGCATGCGTGCATTACAGTGGCGGCCCGTGGTCAAAAATGTTAGTGCAGCCGGAAACATATGACCCCCCTCCCCTTCCTCTGGACAGGAATGGAAAATCTTTCTTACTGAATTCGAAAGCTGGCGGATTAAGCCCTCACCCAGGATAAAAAAAAAGAAATTAGATAAAAAATGTAAGAGATCCTATTTTACTTCCATAAAATGTACATAAATTTCAACCAGCCGCTCCTATCCTCAAAATTGCATTAATCTGTGTCTGATTCGAAGTTTCCTGAGAATTTTCTTTTGTAATATAACTTGAGAAGAAAAAAAAAAAAAAAAAAAAGAAAACTTACTTATTTTTTATAAGTCAAATCAATCCTCCTTTCTTTTAAACTTGCGAATCAGTTAGTGATGTCCTCATAAAAAGGCGTTGTTTTAATTCAGATATTATTAATTTTAAAAGTTCTTTAAAATTCCCCATGTTTAAAGAATTTTCTCGCTCGCCATGTCCTCTTAATGCCAGTTCTTGCTTACTTAAAAACAATACTGCTTTGATGGGTAATTGCATGAAGCGTCTATTCAGGCTTACCTTTTTGATAAACTAAGGGCCAAGGCCCCCAGA
This sequence comes from Cheiracanthium punctorium, assembly GCA_038373885.1. Lineage (NCBI taxonomy): Eukaryota > Metazoa > Arthropoda > Arachnida > Araneae > Cheiracanthiidae > Cheiracanthium > Cheiracanthium punctorium. The sequence continues at coordinate 101,323 of JAWZYV010013220.1, read as the reverse complement.
CTCGCTACGCTCGCTTTTCGTATGAAGTATTCGGCCCCTAATCAGGCTTATTTGTAAAAAAGACATAATTTCAACAGACAAAACCCGAAGATTGGATCAGATAGAATATTACTGAGCTACGCATTGCTTGGTTCTTGCATGTTCATTGGTACATAAAAATTTAAACTTCACACTACAGTAGACCCCCTCCCCCTCATAACACGGAAGATATTTTGTTATGGGAATCCGTGTTGTACGGGTCCTGAGCTATACTACACCTGGAGTGCGGACTCCGCTTATAATCGCTGGAAAAATTATTTGCACTCTTCAGAAACACAATGTTTTTCAATGTTGCCATTCAAAAGTTATATTAATTAGGAGCTAAAGCATAATAAAATCAGAACATCTGTTTCAGCTGTATTTTTAATAATGTAAAACGTATTGGACACCCTTCGAATTTGCCACCCATTGCGATTTTTCATTATTTGGCGACTTGCGTACATGTAAAGTTAATAAAAGCTATGGAACAGATAGGATAGCTTGCCACCAATGGCGACTTTTCATTATTTGGCGATTTACACATGCTCACAACTAATTACTGTTCATGTAAGGTTACCGGAAAACCGTTATCCATATTTTCATTTACATAATCGTTTGCAGATTGGCGTACTTAGCACCACGAATTATACCATCTCGTCGCGCTAGCAAATATCCATAGTGTCCTGTAACTGCTATAATGGCATAGTTAACGCCGCCAAATATTTCTACTGGTAGCAAATAATCCAGCTGGACGAGAACCGGCTTTAAAATAATCTGCATTTTAATTGTTTTTCATTTTCAAGATATTAGTTATTCTGTTTTGGAAAAACGAATAATCGCTAATTCTAAACTCCTGTTGTCTAAGCGAACTTACTATTTGAAAATTGTCGACTTTGTGTAACACATTTTGAGTTACTTATTTCATGTAGTTTTTATTTTGGCGTAAAATGGGCGTAATTCTAACTCATGTTTGTAAATTTCACGCGATTCCAGATACTTGGAAACGCTTTGTTGCAAAGGAATGAATGATTTAATGCCAAATCTGGCAACCATTATATTTATTTTTTCAGTTTTTTATTAATATCTTCTAAAATAATTCGATTTTCGAAATTTAAATCAGCTTAGCAGGTTCCTCGGAATTTTTCGAATCTGTGGGCACCTTAGTCGAAACTCAAATCCCCACTGTTTAGGAGGAGATACGCTGACAAGCTTTTGACAGCGGCGGCGACAGTGGCCTTTACTTTTTTTTAGAATAGAGAGATTCAGCAATATAAAGTCGAGAGTTTTCTTTTAATGCGTCAGCAATTTAGCTCCCACTTCTTATCAACTCCTTAAATTTTAAAGAATTTTTTCAATGCTCGATTGAGCTTTCATTTGTTTTACATGCTCGTGTGATGGTGGTTAATCCATCCTATCCAGTACCATTCCAAACGCTCTTTTTTTTATCTCAACGATTAAACACGGCTAAAAAAACCTTTTTTTTTTGTAAATAAAAACTGCCCCATAGCCACGAGTATAGTGCATATCATGATGAATGGAAGATACGACCATGCTGAGACGAACCTGCCTTTTTCTTATGAATGGACAATTTTGGTGTCGGTCTATTTTCTTTTAGTGGTTGTCGTTTATCATCTTCTTTCCATGTGTTAAACGGAGTTTCAAGCAAGACACAAACTGGATAATAACGGTGCTCCATGTTTCAAAACGTTTAAATCAGAGATTCCAATAACACATGGACCCAGTAACAAATAAAGATAAAAACTTTCAACCTTCCCAGACAAAAAAAAATCGAAAAAGAAAAAAATCTCAAACCTTTTCAGATTTTAAATACGCACCAAAGTGCTATATATTAAAAGCATATCATAATTTATGCGTCGTCCCTATTTTCTTCCTTATTCTATAAGATTGGAAAGTGTATCATTGTTCATGAGTGAGCAGTATTTTTCTTCCTTATTTTATAAAAACCATCTTTCGAATCGAAATCTATCTTAAAATCGCCTACTAAAACTATTTTACAATCTTCGCCAAGTATATTACAACTATACTTCACAGTTTTAAATATTGTTTCGAATGTGCATCATAATCCATGAGTGTGACGTGTTTGTCTTTCTTGGGTTTATTTCTACTTTAACGCCCCAACTCTCGCCAAGGTGGCGATCATTAAACATATAGAGTAACCATGACGATTTTTTGTATTTATGTGGCAATCGTAATTTAGAATTAAAATGGCGATTTGGAACAACCTGTAAGTACAGCATTCCGTTACATTTTTATTTATTTTGGGTTGCCAATTAATGTAGTAAATAAAAGTAGTTAATAATTAAGTGTCTTCAAAATCCTTAACTAGTGCATTTATCACTAATTTGTTCACTTTAGTTTTCATGTAGTTGTTTAGGGAGCGTTGAAACTTGTGCATAATTCCTAGAGACCCATGACTTCCAAGCTCGCCAAAGGGCGGGGAATTTTTAGGTTGGCGAAAGTAGGGGCGTTAAAATAGGAATCACCTCTCATGTTTTCCTTCTTTGTTCCATAAAACACTTCTTCGGAATAGAAATCTATATTAAAATCGCCTACCAAAACTGTTTAACAATTTTCGCCAGGCATAGTCAAACTACACTTCACCTTTATAAATACCATTTGGAAAGTGTATCATAATCTATGATGTGTACCGTATTTGTTTTCACTATTCTATAAAACACTTCTTAGGAATTAAAATCTATATTTAAATCGTCTACTAAAACTATTTTACAATATTCGCCAGGCGTTTTCTAACTATACTTAAAATATATTTATAATGAATTGTCGCATTTAGGCACCCAGTTTAGCGATCATTTATCAAAAATTGCAAACCTTGTGCGACTTTCAACATTTTATCAACGCCTCTCTCTCTCTCCCCCCCCCCTACACGTTATCTGGCAAACGCATTTCAAAAGTGACTCGACGTGAAAATTGTACCAAAATCGTGTCTACACAAAAAGCAAGGTTGAAATTAATAGCACTCTGGTGCTAAAAAAAAATTGTTTCCATTAGAATGGTCTAGAATAGCGGTTCTCAACATTTAAATGTCGTGCCCCCCCCCCCCACCCCCCTCACATTTTTCACCATACATTGAGTTTTTAATCTTTAATAATGAACATTTTAAGCGAAAATGGATATATTTTTGAGTAAAAATGAGAATAAATAAGACGATTTTTTAAAAACATGCATCACTACTTGCTCTATAGTTTTTCTCGCCCCCCCCCTGCAAACGTTCTGCGGGGGGCACCCCCCCCCCTCAGGTTGAGAAACGCTGGGCTAGAACATATATTCTGTGTCTTTATTCTCTCCCTCACTTCTCGTCCAATCCAATCAGTTCGTCGAATTCTCTAGTACAGCCACGGACTAAGTACAGCAAAAGTCAGGAAACCTCTTTCCAGCTGAGTCTTAGCTAAAACACCCTATGCTCTCCTAAGCAGGAGAAAGTGCTTACGTAGTCGTTACCATGGCAACGGTGCTGCCAATTCCTTAATCAGCGCTGAGGGCTGTACCAACGACTTTCGCAGTTGAATTGCGGGAAGATTAAAGGTTTTTTTTTTTTTTTTTTTTTTCTGAATGAGCAATCCGGCCGTTACTACAATACGTTTTGTTTTTATTGAGATTTTTTTTTAATTTACCATAAGAATTCCATAATTCTAATCTGAATTTAAGAAAATTTATAGAATAAAAATTATTTTAAAGTATGTGCTGATAATTTCAAGTGCAGCCCGGCAGTACTTGCTGTATCCCACGAGCCGCCACTGGTGCATTACTTTCCAACCTACCTTGGTAAAAATGGTATAAAATATTTTGTTTTAAAAAATCTCAATAAGAGGATTCTATCTTTTCTAACTAGAATAATCGATATAATAAATAATAAAAAATTCGGATAAAACATTCATTATTGTATTACTTTCAAATGTTTTTGCAGGATATAATAATCTTAAATGTGATCAAGTATTTTGTGAGTTTCTTTGTGGAGTAAAAATATCAGAAAACACCCTTTGTTTTCAGTTTTCCTGGGATTATGGCTTCCCAGATAGCCTGACCATCTTGTCTTTGTGCAAAGATCCTCCCCATTCTAATTATCTTATCCGAATGAACTTACTGTCATTTGCGACCCTGACCTGGGGTTTCGACAGGCCCAAATCAATTTTTTTATATTTAACGCTGTTAATTTCCGTGATAACTATTATGATTTATCAAAACAGCTGATTCTCAAAATATGAAAAATGGCGTACATTCTATATCTAATTATTGTTTGAAATAGTAATTCGACTGTGTTCAAACACTGTAAAATGTAAATAAATAAATACATAAAAATAAAGCAAGTCAAACACCGAAAGCTTTCTAAAGATGGCTTACTCCCTATTTCATACACCTTCGAATTTCGCCAAAGCCACCCCCTTTACTCTAAGACAAAATACTTTTGGGACACCCCAACATCCCATTCAATACCAGTCTCGTATTTGCAAAACAAAATAAGTTTATATCCAATATTTACATAAAATTATTGTATCGAGGGGGAATGTCTTTTTTATGGGTCACGTTTTTTCCTACATTCCTATGGAACCCAACTCTCGTGGAAATGCAGAAGCTCAACTCGTTTTCCAGAGAAAATCTTCAGAAATAGCCACAAATAGTTCCTGCATATTGAGTCATTTTGAAAAGTTTGATTACAACTTCATCAAAAAAATCATTCGATTTGTTACAGCAAAGCTCCTGAAATGATTGAGGCCTATAGGCTACTCAGCCTAATGAATAATCCGGCCTACTGACGCATTAATGCAATTTTGTTTGTAGAGGCGGTTAGGTGGAAGATTCACATACACATCCATTTTATGGAAGTAAAATCCAATTGTTTACATTAATTTCATTTTTCTCGGGAGGGGTGTTCGCCCCCTTCGACCCCTTACCATTAACACGTCCTTGAACCTGCCCTGACTCTATTCTTTCATTTTGGCACTTAATTTTCTTTCTATATTTGTTTATTTCTGGATTCATTCAACAAATAAAGACAAACTTCAAACATATTGGTAAAGAATGCATTTTTTAAAGGCCATGCATAGGTGGGTAGTCCTATATATAGTAAGGGTCTGGAGACCTCCTCCTCCGAGTTGCACTTTTTCTCAACAAAAAGATAAAAACCTACTCGATTTTAATAGCACTGTAGTACTAATGACGAAGTGGTTTTTTTTTTTTTTTTTTCAAATTCTGCCTCTCCCGCTGTTTTGACCCTCTCTCAATTTTTTTTTGGGTACTGCATTTTTTGTTCCTGTGTATGTTAAAAATACTCTCTGTGTCTCTTGTTGCTGTCTTTGAATACTCATTCAATTTAGGTTAGATAATCAGTTGACTAAATAATGCAGGTATGCGACAGCCACACTAAATTTATATACATTCTTTCAATGACTTATCTACAATTGATTTACAGTTCCATAATAGAGCTTCAAAACTTGTCTTATCCAAAGCAAACAAACAAACAAAAAAATGAATAAAATTACAAAAAACAAAGAAATCTGAAATTCTTCCAGATTTGATTTACGCACTCGGCTGTAAAAATTTCAGTTTTTTTTTTTTTTTTTTAAATCTATTCAATTAATTCTGCCATATACAGGAAAATGATAACTGTAAGTTGCTCATATAGACTCCTGTTCGCATAATTTTGTTGCTGAAACTTGTATCCATTGTTGTTTTGCCTCTAGTGGTGAAATGTTTTAGATGAGTACGCATTGGAAAATCTGAAGTATCCATTTAAATTATGAAATCGGATCCTTGATCGGAATTTAGTTCTATGTTAAAATCTCTTACTAAAACAGTCTTACAATCCTCCTCCTTCAGTAACGTTCCAAATATAGCGTCTAATTTATCTTCATAAGAAATTCGAGGACTAGCGTATGTAACTGCAATTCTCACTTTATCTTAAATATACGCACTGACCATTTGAACACCTTTTGATCTGGCTCGTGTAGGCACGGGTAAAGTGTTTCATATTCTTTTTATAAAGTGATTTTTATAAAGTTTTCCTCTATAAAAATCATAACTCCAGATGGCTTTCTGTTTTGGAAACCACTGTCTATCCGTTCGTCCAAAGTGAATCCTGGTATTTGAAAATCATCTGAAGGGATAGTCCATGTTTCCGTTAGCAATATCAAATCACTCTGCAGAAAACATGAATAAAACGGAAAAGTTACCACGGCGCGTCGCGTAGACGAAAATCCCGTGGTTGAAAGAAATAGCACCCGAGTGCTAAAAAAGAAAGAAAGAAAGAATCGGGATATTTATCTTTTGCTTCAAAAAAGCTAGATTTTAGGGGGGAGGACAAAAACTTTCAAAATAGAAGCGCGGGGCCCGTAGCATTTGCTACTTCTGCTATATTGTTAATCCGGCACTGGTGGACATGTAAGCATACTTTTAAAGTAAATGCATTTGTTTGTATGCATAGTTTAAGTTTGAATGCATTTTATCCCCCCCCCCCCCCCAAAGAAAAAGAAAAAAGAGGGTGGTGGTAAATACTAGTATGACAATACAATTCTGTTTTAAGGTAACTTGAATCACAATTAATTTTCCAGGGTGGAGGGGCATAATCTGGTGAAAATATTTCAGCTGCTGGAACATATCAGAAATAGTTTCCTATTACGTATGATCTATTTAACCAAATAAGAAAAAATAATTTACATCTTTTACCTCAGGAAATCTTATATTTGACCATGGAAATTGCTGTATACTAAAATTAAAATGTTAGTATGTGACTCTAATAGAAGCAAAAATGTAGTTATTTTTTAATACTGACATAAATATAAAATTCTCATTTCTCCCTTTCCCTCATTGAATTTGTGACAGTTTGATAAATTTAGCTAAAGCTAATCATTCAATCTGTAAGCAGTTACTTGAGATAAAGTATGGAATTGGAACTTTTTACTGTGGCACATGACTGTAGTCAGACCATTACCTAACTACATGGTAGAATGGTATTCTGCTTGGAATGGATGAATGTCTAAAACTGCCATTGACCGTAATGTGTTGAAATTCTTTTGAGTGTTCCTGTACCAGAACTATGAATGAAACAGACACTATTTTCTATGGAGAGATTCATTTTGTAACCCTTAACAACATCTATTACTTCTGAGTCATGTGAAATAACCTAATACCCCTAAAATATGTTTTAATGAATTTCTGTTCATAGAGCGTAATGTATTGAAAATCTTTTGGTTGGCTCTGTACATAAACTATCCAGTCGATTAGGACCAAAAGGAGAGGTGCACAACTAGATTTTACAACAATCCTCAATATTAAGTTTTAACTTTCTGCGACCAATAATTCTTGAGATGTGTTGGAATTTATGAGTGTTCCTGTAGAATAATTATTTGTAATAAAGACACTACTTTCGATGCAGATACTAATTCTGCAATCCTTAACAACATATATCACTTAAAAACAGGTAAAAACACATTAAAATCCGTATGTAGCACAATCGGTGGCAGCCACCACCTTCTTCAGCACAGGTCTTGGTTCCAAATGGCCAGCTCTCTTCCTCAGCAGGGCGTTCCACCCAGGATCGATCTGCGCATGCGTCATATCATTCACAGCGCCATCTGTGGTCATAATCTGTAGGGCTTCCATATTTACAGCCCTACAGATATAATAATACAGATATAAATTGATGACGTAAATATGGAAGCCCTACAGATTATGACCACAGATGGCGCTGTGAATGATATGACGCATGCGCAGATCGATCCTGGGTGGAACGCCCTGCTGAGGAAGAGAGCTGGCCATTTGGAACCAAGACCTGTGCTGAAGAAGGTGGTGGCTGCCACCGATAGTGCTACATACGGATTTTAATGTGTTTTTACCTGTTTTTAAATGATTTTAACGATCCGTCTCTTTGCTTTTAAACATATATCACTTTTGATTCGTTTGAAATAATTTAATATCTCTAAAATCTCTAATGAATTTCTTCCCCTAGATTAGGGTAATGCATAGAAAGTCTCCTACATTACCCTAATAGTCATGGGTTGCCCTATCAATAAACTATCTAGTCGATTGGGACCAAAAGGGGAGGTGCTCAACTAGATTTTACGACAATCCTAAATATTAAGTTTTAACTTTCTGCAACCAATAATTCTTGAGATATGCAAATTACATACATACGTCAAGGAAAAACTAGTCAAAATGGACTCATGGTTGGTCATAGTGGGTTGCACATGCATTTATATGAACGTGCATGCATGCATTCGATGAGATGCATCGCAAAAATTCTTAAAAGTAAATTTTGAGGTAGTCAAAATTATTTTTTTCTTTGAAATCTGGCTACCAAAAATTTTCGTGATCACATTACTTCCTTATACTTTGTAAAAAGAAGTAATCTATATAAATAAAATTAGACTTTTGCCTGTACATTTCTTGGAATTCAAAAATTTTGCGATTTCTATCCGTTTCAAGCACCCGGGAATCTGATGCGACCCTCAAAAAAAAGTTTGTCTGTCTGTCATTCTGTCCTTCTGTCATTCTGTCCGTGACGCTTTTTTTGTTTAAGCATCACGTAAAAACGACTGAAGCAAATGATATGCAATTGGGTGTCATGGTAGGTGGTCACTCAACTTAAAACATAGGCGTTGAATTTTTTAAAAATCTTGATTGGATTTTGAGATTTTGCTAAATCCTTTCAAACTGCGTAAATTTGTGTTCAAGCATCACGTAAAAACTACTGAAGCGAATGATATGAAATTGAGTGTCATGATAGGTGGTCACTCAACTTAAAATATAGGCTTCGAATTTTAAAAAAATCTTGATTATATTTTCAGATTTTTCGAAAATTGTTTCAAACTGCGTAAATTTGTGTTCAAGCATCACGTAAAAACGACTGAAGCGAATGATATGAAATTGGGTGTCATGATAGGTAGTCACTCAACTTAAAACATAGGCGTCCAATTTAAAAAAAAATCTTGATTGGATTTTGAGATTTTGCGAAAATCCTTTCAAACTGCGTAAATTTGTGTTCGCATTGCGCCCCTTGCATCACGTAATAACTGCAAAGTTCAAAAAATAATATTTGGTGAAAAGATAGGTGGTCACTCACCTTAAACTATAAGCATCTAATTAAAAAAAATCGATCAGATTTCGAGATTTTGTGAAAATCGTTTAAAACTGACAAGGGGAGGCTCAGACGTTGGGGTCACCGATTTTGATGAAATGTTGGTGGGTTATAAGGGACCCATAGTTAAGTAAAATGCTAAAATATTAGCTGCCAACGCTCGCTTATTTTCGAGAAAATCCCATTTAAACATTTGACACATTGTTAAATACTAGTTATTTGGCAGTTCGTTTGGGTTCGCCGTGGCGCTGTGGTTTCGTACGGAGACGGAGATCCAAAGGTCCCCGGATCAAATCCAGCTCGGAGCTCTGGCTTTTTTTCTCGCTGAAAAGTTCAAAATTATTATATATTGAGAATTATTTTGTAAAACTGTAATAAAGTTGTTTTTTGTGTATATAGTTGATAATTTAGCAATACTTTTAGGACGCGAGGAATGATAAGGATTCGCTTCTTTCTTCGTTTTGAATGATGCAATTATTGTTTTAAGTTTTTCATTCAGCTAAAATGTATTACACACATGTAATTAAAATTAGAGATCCAATATTCAATTTAAACGATAAGTGAAATTTTTTGTATGATTCAAAAATTTATGATTTGATGTAGAATGTAAAATGCATTTAATTTTAAATTTATAAAACTTCGCTAGAAGTAGATAGCAAAATTAATAATAATAATAATAATAATCCAGAAATTCATAACAAAATACTTGTATGACGATGAAAGTAATTCATCTTGCCTCTAAAAGTAATTCCACCTAAATGTACATTATTTTGTCAACCCTGTAATGTGTAATTTGTGTAATTTCACTGACCCCACCCCAAAAACAACAAAAATAAATTAATTAAAAGCTACGCATTCTCGATATTGATATGCTAAATGAACGGGAAATAGGAACCTGCGAAAATGCAATAAAAATTCATTTAAGTCATGTATTTTCTGCTATCACCACCATTATTTTCTGACATCAACTAAATTTTCTAATGAAAGCTGAAATAATTTTTTTTTTTTTCCCACAAGCAGAAATGAAAATACCATGTCAATACAAAAATATTTATTTCATATGTTGTAGCAAATGTCCAGACAAATTGTTTTGCATGTTTTCAGGACAAATATCACCCTTCCTCATGTACTCATCTATAAAAGTAGGAAAATATTTTTCGAAATGGGATTCATAAATAACGTTTCCCACTTTCGTCACTTTCATTTACGGCTATTCAATTCTATTTTATAGAAATAGTGTTATTTCAATAAATCACGTCAATTTTCTAATCATTTTTAACTGTATTATATGAATTTTTAAGGGAGAAAGAAAAAAAAAATGGAAAATCCAGACCACCGAGCTGGATTTGATCCGCGGACCTTTGGATCTCCGTCACCGTACGGAACCACGGAGCCACGGAGAGCACAAACAAATTGCCAAATAACTAGTATTTAACAATGTGTTAAATGTTTAAATGGAATTTTCTCGAAAATAAGCGAGCGTTGGCGGCTAATATTTTAGCATTTTACTTAACTATGGGTCCCCTATAACGCACCAACATTTCATCAAAATCGGTGACCCCAACATCTGAGCCTCCCCTTGTGAGTGAATCTTTGTTCCCGCATTACGTAATAACCACTAAAGCTATTGATATGAAATTTGGTCACATGATAGATGGTAGCTCAACATAAACTATAGGTGTCCAATTTTTTAAACATTTTTATTAGATTTTGAGATTTTGTGAAAATTCTCTCAAAATATGTTTATATTTCTTCAAACATCACGTAATAATGACTAATATGAATGATACGAAATTTAGTGATATGATAGGTAATTTCTTATCTTAATTTATAGGCGTTGAATTTTTAAAATATTTTGATTACATTTTGAGATTTTGCGAAAATCGTTTTAAAATTCTGAAATTTTGTTCCAGCATCACGAAATAAAGACTGCAGGGAATGAAACGAAAATGGGAAACATGATAGGTTGCCACTCAACTTAAATTCTAGGCTTCAAATTTTTCGAAAATGTTGATTCGATTTTGAGATTTTGCGAAAATTATTTCAATATGCATAAATATTCGTTCGCGCATAACATAATTACGACTAAAGCGAATGAAATGATATTACTTAGTTACTCTCTAACCTGTAATCTTTTAACAATACACAAAAATTATAACTTCGCTTTCTTTACTTTGGCAATATACTACATCCATTCTGTGTACTCCTACAATGCTGACGAAAGTTCTTGCTTTTTGGAAATTTGCATTCACTAACCCGTCAAGGACGGGTACTTCAGCTAGTAAATTCATAAATCGAATTTGAAATCTTTGTAGTTGGAGAAACATACATTAAAAAAAAATATTAATTTTGGATTAGATCTGTAGCTGAACCTCAAAATTTGCAAGGGGAATTTTCAAATTTATCCAAAAATACATATTTTTTTTTCATATCTTATGTTTACTTATTTGGGGGGTGGATACAGTGGTGTTTTATATATAGACTTAAAAAATCATAAATTTTCTTCTGAAGTAAAAAGGGAATTGGAAATGCAAATTTTACTTTCCAAGTCAGAACCACCGGTAGCAGTGTTACGGCTATTTAATCCTTTATCACTGGCAAGCAGCCTGACATGGCATTTCACCCAAGGAGCATAGAACCTCTTTAACATAAGGTATTTAATCTTTTCCTGTGGGGAGAAAGATCCACTTCATAAACCTTACCAAAAGATATGGTTTGTGCATTTTACTTACTTTTTGTTTGTGACAATGCTTACTTCGTTACTGGTGAATGGTGAAATTGGACAATTTTAACTGAATAATCTATCTATATCTATATATTTTAAAACATTTCAAGTAAATTTCTATTTTTTGTAGGTTGAGTGGCCTGTAAGCATTATGCTGGGAAACTCTGTTCAAAATCAATATTGCCAGATCTTTTCATTTTTGCTTCAGATAAAAGCTGCAAAATATTTATTGGATGAATTACAGTTCATTAGTAAGTAGTACTGAATGTATAAGTCCTAAATACACTGTCTTAGTCTTTTATTCTTTAAATATTGATCATAGACATATACAATAAACTAGTAATGTAACGAATAATGATTTGGCCGAATACCAAATATTCGGCACGTAGTTTAAGCCGAATATTAAATTTTTTAAAATTATATTTTAATTGTAAATAAAATATTGCTTTTTAATTTTGTAATTAAATATTAAATAAAGACTAATTAAAATTCATTTTATATTATTTGCAGGTACTTAAAAACACACAACAGTATATTATCTGTAAAACTAAAAAATTTTGGTCATGAAAAGATATCTTTTACAAAGTTAAACACTAATAACAGCATAATTATATTTTGAGATATTCATAATTTAATAAATATGCTATATTAAATGTGATTAATCCCATAACTATACATAATCACATCATGTTTTGGGCTTTACAGACTCTGAGTAAAACTTATTTAGCAGCTTTTCAAAATTATGTTTGTAATTGAGGATTTGAAAAAATTCCTTCTACACTTCAATAAAGAAATTAGAAAATCAAGTTAAGTAGTGTCACCAAGTAGAAAAGTCTGCATTTCTGTAATATTATTAAATACATTAGATAGTGTTTCATTCAGCTTAAAATTCATTGAGTTAGGATATTTTATTAAATGAGATTAACACATTGATTAACACTAAGTAATATCATTTGTAAATGCATTAAAAAAATATTTTTCTCTCTGTTCTGAAATTATTCAGCTGAAAATGTAGCAATATTGGTTGAATACCTGTTCAGTATTCGGCTTACTGAATATTCGATGTGCCGAATATTTGGCAAAACAGCCGAATAGGCTGAATACCAAATAGTGATCGAATATTCGTTACATCTCTACAATAAACTACAAAGTTATGTAAAAAAGGTGCAGAATTTTATGGTATCTATTAACATTTTCAGAAGATTAAATCTGAATAAATACAAAATGTAAATTTTTATACAGTGTTCATACAGAAAAAATTCCCAGTTACAATGGCCGCCACTTAATTGAATCAATCGCCTTATCAAATCAAATCACATAAACCCTAACGGAATCCCACTCTTTTTGAAGCCTCTGTCAAAGCCGCCGCTTTATTGGATCAAAAATCGATGGCACAAACGGGATTCAATTAAACGCCGGCCACTGTGTTAAGATGTGCACTATACATTAATGAGGTGATGTAACAAAACTTCATTCTACCCTAAAAAGATGTATATATATATATATATATATATATATATATATATATATTGCTGACTTTAAACGATTTTTCAGTGGCTCTTGATGGGAGAAAAATCACGTCAAATGATCACATTTCAGGGTGTTGTACTCAAATTCTGATTGAAAAAATTATTGCATAACTAGATAATACTTCTGCTGTTATTTGTATTGTATTGTCCTTCACTAACTTTGTTTAAGTATATCTCTAAGCCCTTTTATGATGAAAGTCTGAAACTTTGTACACAGCCTAATTCATGTTTGGAGCAACATTTCACTAACTGGGAATTTTATATATGGAGGCCATATAAACATTTTAATTTTGCATTTATTTAATCTCCAGAAAATTTTAATTGATACCATAAAACTCTTGTAATTAGTCATAATAGTTTTTTATAACAATTAAAATTTGGATAAATTACTTAATTATTTAAATCAATGAATGCACAATAGAGCAGGCGCGTAGCCAGGAAAATTTTTCGGGGAGGGATATGCGCCTGGAAAATATTTCGGGGGGAGGGAGGGGATATGAACTTATGTGTATAAATAGACGGAATTTCATCACTAATCCAAAAATTTCGGGGGGGGGGGAGAATATATCCTGATATCCCCCCCCTGGCTACGCCCCTGCAATAGAGATAGTATAGTTGTGGCAGTTCTCTTTTTATTTCTGTTATTTTGAGTTCATTACTGAAGACATAATTTATAAAAGCCTTTTTAAAAGTTTGCAACAAAGTCTTAAATCATGTAACACAGATGTCTTAGAACTTTATTTTTTTATTGTCATAAAATGATTATGCCATGCTAAGTAGTTTTGTCTCATTTAGTTATTAATTTTTATTTTTTTTTTGCTAATCACTATATTAGTCATTAGTCACTAACTTTACACTCAATGTTGAAGACCTTATATTTAATTTAAAATTTTTGACTTCCAGTGGAGTTTAGTGTAGTGTTTCAAGGTGATGAAAAATTGTTTATAATCCAAACAAAATTTACGTTCTTTAATTATTATTTTGCTTTTCTACTTATTTTTTATTTTTTTACTTTTTAGGGTTATATCACACAGGCAAAGAACCTGTAAGTAAATTAACCAATTTGGTTTCAAAATCAGTCTTTCCTAGGCAGCAGAAAATTCATGGGATGTATATTATTCGAATGAGATTGATGTACTTTGTGAATGGTCTACATAATTACATAATGGCTCGTGTAAGTTGAAACTTTGTTTTGTATTTTAATTACTCTTTTTTGACACACACACACACAAAAAAAAAAAAACACTCAAAAGAAACATGTTTAAAACAATAAATAAGTAAAACTTTAACTAAATATTTATATATGTATAAATGCTACTTATCTTACTGGGCATGTGTTTTGGATGAAAAAATTTCATGCTTGTTCAGCAGTTGTGTATACACAGACAGGCAGAAAAAAGTAAACAGTTACTTACTTTTTACTTTTTTCAGCTTAATAGTTTATTTTTCTCATCATTGAGAAAAAGAAACTACGGTTTACTTTTTGTGTATGGACAACTTCTAAAGAAGAATAAGAAAATTTTTTGTTCAAAACATGTGTACAGTGTGATAGGTAGCATTTATATATATATATTTTTTTCTAAACAAAGTTTTAATTATTTGCTACTCTTTTATGGCTACTCCAAATAGGGGCAGTATGATTCTATTTGAAACATCAAAGTAACATGCCAATCAAAAAGTTAAAAGAATCAACAATTTAATTTTAAGTGCTGTTATAGCATGTGCATAGTAAATTTCAGTATTTTAAAATCAATACTTTCTCCCCAAAAAAGATGCCAATGATATATTTAACATTTAATTGAATTTATTTACAAGTTTTTAATCTACCTTGCAACCTCCAGTAATTTAGATTAGACTGATGCCTTAGACTGAATACTACCATTCTGTACCATTCAACTCTAAAAAACACAACGTTTTTAGGAAAAAACTTTAATTTGCATTAGGTATTATATTGGATGAATATTATTATGAATAATATATAGCAGATGAGAGGAAATTAGTCCCTAAAAATTGAAATTTGCAGGGTTCTCACTAGTCACTATTTCAACTAAAAAGTCATTTTCCCCCCCATAGTCACGAAAAGTCACTTTTTTTACAAAATGATCATTAAAGTCACTATGTTTAGGAATAAGTTTTTTGTTTTTTGAAATAACAAATTATATTTTTTTGTTTCTATGTTATCCAACAGTTCTTCTTAAAAATATATAACTATTAAACTCATTAAAAAGTCATAACGATTATTCACTATCAAATAATAAACATACCCATTTACACACATTTGGTGCAACATCGTTTTCATCACTTGAGATACCCAGAGCCTGTGTAACTTTTCTTTTAACATTTTTTAATTTACTGAATTTAAGCAAAAATTCGGTTGGATTGCGAATTCCTTGAATAATTCTTCTCTAACAAGCCATGTATAAAAAGGAGTCTGGTATATTTATTTTTATAAATTAGTCTTTGAATACTTACACTTTTTTTTTAAAGTTGGGCAACTAAGTTAAGATAGGGAAGTGCTCATTTCAGGATAGTTGGCTGTCAAGAACAGATAGTAATGGATACACAGGCAAAAAGCTAGCTGTCGATAATTTACTGTGTTTGTTATGTGAAGCATCAATAAATATTAATAAAGGCTTTCAGGCAGTACGTCAGCACCATGAAGAGAAAAATCATATTGTTCAAACCAAAGGGAAGTTAGGACCAAAACAATTGCATTTATCTAGTTCCACAGTGTCTCCTGAATAAAGTACTAACAGTTCAAAAGTTGTGTCATCTCTATCTGTATTCAGTACTGCTGACAAAACTACTGCATCTTTGTTGATATGGGCAATGAAATGCATTCTTAGTCATTTTCCAGAAATTCTTGCAATGGAACTACTGAAGTACTTCAGGCGATTTTCTTAGGTGCAGTCCCAGAAAATTTCTGCTTAAGTGCAAATAAGTTTTCATATTTACTAACTGAAGCTTTGGGGCCTTATTTTAAAGAGAAAATATTGGAAGGTGCTCACAGTTCATATTTTTCAGGACTTTATGATGAAACAACAAACAATTGTCAGAAAAAGGAATTACAGATAGCCATTAAATATTGATCCAAGAAACAAATCAGGTTGTCTCATTTAGGAAGCATATTTATGGGAGGAGCTACTGCCGAGAAATTCAGTACTAACATTTTGAAATGTTTAGACCGTGCATCACTGCTGTATAAACTCATTATGATTGGGAGTGATGGGCCACATGTAAATGCAAAAGTGTTTAGAATGATCAATAATGAGGTGCAAAGAAATGCCAGGGAGATAAAAAGGTATTCTCCAAGTAGGAACTTGCAATTTGTATG
This sequence comes from Cheiracanthium punctorium, assembly GCA_038373885.1. Taxonomy (NCBI): domain Eukaryota; kingdom Metazoa; phylum Arthropoda; class Arachnida; order Araneae; family Cheiracanthiidae; genus Cheiracanthium; species Cheiracanthium punctorium. The sequence continues at coordinate 84,605 of JAWZYV010013220.1, read as the reverse complement.
TGGTGAATAATGCATTTTTGAAGAGGCTAGAAGCATATGGACAGTGGCGGCGCAAGACCGAAATTTAATGTGGGCAAGGTACATTTCGCGAGGCCCTCTGATGGTGCAAGAAGAAGGGAATATAAAATAAAAAATCACTTAAAATAAAAGTTTTTTATTCATTAAGAAACAAACCTAAATTTTTATTTATACTTCTTTGGAACATTAAACAAAAATGAAAAAAATAAAGAAAAATTTAAAGAAACAGAAATTTTCTACTTTTGGTTTTACTGAACTCCTTAATGATTGGTTCATAATTTATCTTAGATGCTATATCTGCTTCAACAGATAAAACTGCCAACGCTGAAAGTCTTTCTTGACCCATAGTACTTCTTAAATAATTTTTAATTAGTTTCAATTTTGAAAAACGCTTTTCAGCAGAAGCAGTACTTACAGGTATTGTTAATAAAATTCTAATGACAATGTAAACATTTGGGTAAATTTCTTTCAAATCGTTCTCTATGATATATTGGAGCAGATGTTTCACGTCTTTAATAGAGTTGGGTAAATTTGGGATCATATTTTGTAACTCCTCATACAACTCATAAGGTTGGAAGTCACTGCTCTCACCTACTTGCAGGACTGTGTGTAAATCCCGACAGTTTTTCAGTATTTGCTCTTTTGGAATTTTTTTTGAATTTGTTTAGGTCATAGAGAAAACCAAAATTTTCAAAATGTTGATTTAAAGACATGGATCTCGATTCCATGTTACTTATCACAGAATCAATCATGGTATTAAAAAAATCTGTTTCATACCGGCTTTTAACAGACTTTATAGGTTGATCGCTGCCTTCATAATCAAACACCCTTTTCTTTTTGGCTACTCTTTTACTTTTAAAATCTTTTGGCAAATCATAACTGTTTTTCTTAATAAACTGATGAGCTTCAGACAAGCATTTTTCAAATCCAGTTTGTCGATATTCTTTGATCCAGTGACAAAATGTACACAAATGTTCAAGAGTAATGCTTAAATGGACTTTTTACAGATTGCCATAATTTGCATATGGTATTGACACGCGTTAATAACTCATATATGTAATGATATGATAAATTCCAAACTGAACATTTCGTTTAAAACGGAATCGCAATCACTGAGTGTGTCCGATTGTTCCGTTTGGCATTTTAAGTTTTCTGTGCATTCAACAACATCATCAAATTGCAATAATACGGCCTTCACCGCCTGGATTCTGCTTTCCCACCTTGTGTTTGATAAAGGCTTCATAGTAATGTAACAGTGTTACATATTTTAAAAACGATAGCACGTGCTTAATAAGTAGAAATTCGGTTTGTGTCGTGAAGAAAAATAATGGTACCTGTGTTTATTTGTCAAGAATAAGGTAAGAAATATTTATTATACTTACACTCATGTTTTTATAGTTTTATTTACAAAACATTACGTGACCAAAAATTGCGTTTATTATTTGTTTCATATATTCTGTTTGTTGCGCTAGAATCCGCCTTTTTTTTTTTGAAATTTTTTCATTATGCGTATAACGTATTATATTGTACTAGCTAACAGAGCTGTATCAAACCAGGTTTTACGTTCAGGTATGATGAAATTTCTCAATCGAACTGAATTTGGTAGTATAGAATCAAATGAATCGGTTGCTTCTCAACAACATGTATCTGTATCCGAGAATTCGGAAATTACTCTAGATGCACCGACTATTGACACCGAACAACGAAAATCGGAAACAGAAATAGCTTGCCAATCAAAATCTAACGCTGAAATTTCTGTGTTCACTTTGAGTAATGTAAATCACGACCAAGAAGAAAAGATTGAAATAAGTTCTCCACCTGTTAACAGAGATAGTATAATTCGTGGTGTTATGTACGCCAATCGGCAAACGATTATTTAAATGAAAATATGGATAACGGTTTTCCAGTAACCTTAAATGAACAGTAAATATACGTTGTGAGCATGTGTAAATCGCCAAATAATGAAAAGTCGCCATCGGTGGTAAGCTATCCTATCTGTTCCGTAGCTTTTATTAACTTTACATGTACGCAAGTCGCCAAACAATGAAAAATCGCTATGGAAATTCGCAAGGTGTGTCCAATAGGTTTTACATTATTAAAAATACAGCTGAAACAGATGTTCTGATTTTATTATGCTTTAGCTCCTAATTAATATAACTTTTGAATGACAACATTAAATATCATTGTGTTTCTGAGGAGTGCAAATAATTTTTCAAGCGATTATAAGCGGAGTCCGCACTCCAGGTGGAGTATAGCTCAGGACCCGTACAACACGGATTCCAATAACAAAATATCTTCCTTGTTATGAGATCTACTGTAGTGTGAAGTTTAAATTTTTATGTACCAATGAACCTGCAAGAACCAAGCAATGTGTAGCTCAGTAACATTCTATCTGATCCAATCTTCAGGTTTTGTCTGTTGAAATTATGTCTTTTTTAAGAATAAGCCTTATTAGGGGCCGAATGCCTAATACGAAAAGCGAGCGTAGCGAGTCTGGGGGCCTTGGCCCCTAGTTTATTATAAGAAAAACCTTGAGGCGTGTACTTTTGGATTTCACATATTTTTTCAAATTTATTTTCGGCTGTGAGGCTCGAGGTCCTTTGCACTGCGAGGCCGTGGGCGGTGGTCCACACCGCCTCTGCATATGGAACTGATATTTCAGATCTTGTTACAGGAATTTATTATTGTTTTCGAGAGTGGCCATCAAGGATTGAAGAATATGAAAGTATACAAGAAAGCAAAAGTGTTCCAAAATACAAATTTATCAAATATTCTTCAATACAATGGCTAATACTAGAATCAGTTTTGCATATACTGGAGCAGTGGCCTTCCATTACACATTTCTTTTTAGAGTATATTCCATCTAAAAAGAATCAAAAGTATGTTAGTGGGAACTCTCATAAAAGAATTTGTTGCATGCTCAAAATCTAAACAATGAGGGTACAGTTAGTATTGTGTTGTTTAGTGACCAGATGTTTACCAAATTTAGTTCTATGTTTCAGAGAGATGAACCATTAATCCATGTGATGATAAATGTGTATGATGAGTTAAAAAATTTAATGATAAAAATCACACAAAGAATGTGTAAAAAAGATTTTGTAGATGTGGCTGTCAGTAATTGAAGATTTTACTCAAGCATTTGATGATGAAAATCTTTGGTTTTTTATGATATTAAATGTGGATCTGATGTTGTTACTGAATTGTGCAAGATATTTGAAAAGGACAAAAAATAATTTTTACATGGTGCTAGAGATCACTACATTGAATCTTGAAAATACCTGAATGAAAAGCTGATGACAAACGCAAATCACTTGAAGTCTTTCAGCTTCTTTAAAGTGAAAGAAATTCCAAATGAAATAAGTTGCTAAAATATAATTAAAATCGCTAATAGGTTGCCAGGCATTATAAACCAAAGTGCATTAATGAATGAATGACATCCTTCGCAAACAGAGAAACTTAATTTTACTTCAAATATTCATATCGATAATTCTTGAAATTTAAAATGCTTTTGGGGAAACCAAATACCCAGTAATTCTAAACGTGGTAAAGATGTGCTTGTCGGTATCTAATGGCAATCCTGACATAGAAAGAGGATTTGCTCTCTCACACAGATTAATTTCTGAAGAAAGAACAAATATGTTGGGAAGAACTTTGAATGCTAAATTTCACTTGTTAGATGGACTCAGCTTTCAAGTAGCACTTGTGCCAATAACCCCAGAACTCTTAAAACTTATTAGGGGAGCATCTATGAAGTACAAATTATATCTTGAAGAAGAAAGAATGAAAGAGGAAGTGCAATTGAAAAGAGAGGATGAAGAAAAAAAGAAACAAGAAGAAAATAATAAAAATGATATTTTGAAGAAAAAATGAACACTATTGCAGATCTTGTGAAAGCAAATTAACTGAAGCCCGAAAAGAAGAAAATACAAAGGAAAAAGTTTGTGGTAAATTACTGAATGATGCAAATGAAAGATAAAAAAGGAATAAAGAAAAAGGATTTTACAGAAATACAGTTAGCCTAAGCTATATTAAAAGGTGTTGAAACAGCGAAAGATAAAAAAAAAAATAATAAAAAACGAGCCAAAGCCATTTCACTAGAAGATATATTATAGAAAAGAAAATCTTCAGTTTTGACTAACTTATCCCCCAAAAAATCCAAGACTGAAGATTGAAATATATTCGATTATTATGGAAGCAATTTCATGTAGCTTTCTTTTCTTCTTCTTATTATTTATCTGTACCCCCCCTTTTTTTTTCTACAATATAATTTTGTTCATTTTTCATTTAAATTTTCAGTACCATCAAAATTTAATTTTCACATATTGCTTAGTTTAATACAAATTAGTTCTTTTTCTTTTTTTAGGTTATTATTTAAATCTTTATTTCCTAAAAATTTATAAGTTCTTTTATCATGTTATTTTATAATTCAGTCTGTCTTTGTTTCACAGCATTTATATGAAATTAGCAAACCAAGGAAGTTTATTATTTTATTTTAAGTTTAATTCTTTAAAATATTTCTAAAATTGTTATTCAAATTGTTTTCTAGTGTTGCATAAGAATTATTTCATTAAACATGAATACAGCAATATATATACTTAATACAAAATATGAAATGCTGTTTCAGTATGTAAATGTAGTGTCTATTTCGGTCACTTTTTTTTTTCTTTTTCCTTTCTTTAGTTGGTTACTAAAACGATCCCTATTTTGGCAAAAATGGTCACTATTTCAATTAATTTTAGCCAAATATGCAGTGAGAACCCTAAAAGCATATTGTGAAGCAAATTTTCTATTAGAATGTTTCATTGAAAGACATTATTTAATACTATTCATAATTTTCTGTATATTTTCTTTGTTTCTGCACTGTTTGAGATGATTCATAGACACCCATTTTTTTTTTTCAGATTCTGCATAGTTTTGGTTTAGAATTTAATGTAATATTGGAGAATGCTCAAACTGTTGATGATATAATAGTTGCTCATAACAGCTACCTCAAGTCACTGCATGAAAGATGTTTCTTAGACCGGCGCTTGCCTCACCTTAAAGAGCAGATTGTTCAGGTCCTAAATCTGTGTTATTCTTTTCAGCAGTTGTGGTTGAAAGGAGTTGATTTTATAAGGTATGATCTATCTGTTCATTATTTTACTGACTTATGCGTTCTACACGGCCATGCAGAGAATAGATCTGCATTAAGCCACAAAAAAATATTTTTACTAATTTAACTCAAAATCCTTTTAGAGGGTTTCCCAAATTGTTGCTCTTGTGAATTTAGTATTGCTAGAAAATCTATCGGCAGATTTTAAGACAAATTTTGAAATAGTCTCCTTTTCTTCAATTTTTTTTTTTATTTTAAATAATCAGTAGTCCAATAAAATTTTACTATTTTGTGTCCTGTGTATTTTTGGCAAAATATAAAGTTTGTGTGAATGTGCACATTTCAGTCTGTATCGAGTGATAAAGGCTATGAAGACCTAACATATGATTATACTTTTCTTCCATTATTTTGAAAGGGGGAAAAAATCTACAAAGATCAGCCTTGCACCCAACTACTAAAAAAAAAAAAGAATTTTTTTTTTTTTTTTTTTTTTTTTTTTTTAAGCATTTCCATCTCTAGTGCTAACATTATGCCACTGCTTATTAGATAATCTGTGTATTTAAAATATTCATATGTTTATTAAATGTATTATTATGTGTTGATACTATGTATTTTAAATCGCTTCAAAAAAATTATTTATTCATTTTTTTTTCTTTTCAAAATTTAGTCTTGAAGAACTTGAAAATGTTGAAATTAACTTTAGCAAATACAGCAGTTTCCTGTTTTCCTATTTCAACAAGCCTCTTAGAAGAGGAGTTTATCTTCACTGTAAGTAGCTAAACAATTACTTCATGTAATTTTCTTAGTAATTAAATTTGCTTATACTTTATTTCATGTTTTTTTTTTTTTTTTTTTTTAAGTGACAAAAATATTGCTTTCACTTTAAATAATTTCTGACTTTCTATTTTTAAAAAAGTTTCTAAAATAGATACAGCTATCAGAATATATTTTTTTCCAGCCCCCCCCCCCCCAATCTTTTAATAGATTTTTGTTCACTTACAATTTAGCATAGTAGTGGGTTTTTGGTGACTATATAATAGACAGATGCTCCCAGATAGCAAGCGTGAATACAATTAAGAGGGGCACAGTTTGATGAATTCTATGAAGTGCTTGTGGTCTTTCCTTTCTGCTCAAGAATGAGAATGAAAAAATGTGCAAGTTTCTTTTAAAAATTGTCATTGCCAGCAGGAAAATTTTTTTTTTTTTTTTGGGGGGGGGATATGAACTTATATGTGTATAAACAGACAGACTTTCATCACTAATCCAAAAATTTTGGGGGGGATATATCCCGATATCTCCCCCCCCCCCACCCTCCCTGGCTACGCCCCTGATTGCTACCTTCCTCATTGTGGAAGTGTGGCCCTTTCATGTAGGGTTGGAAATATGAGCTTATCTTTTAAGCACTGGAGGTATCAGACAAAAGGAGTACGTGGAGGCATACACCACAAGACTTGGGCTATTTTGTAAGGGACTCGAAGAGCTAAAGCTAAGTATGCATCACTGCAAGGAATAAATTCCTGGTTTCACAGCAGTAGAGTCTAAAAGCCCTTTTTCTAGTGCGCTATTGTTACCCTCTCCCCTTCATCATGTTAGCCTAGTCACTCACGATTCCCCTGTATTTTGGAACAGATGCTTGACAAACTCTTTGTGTATTTATCGAATGCACTACAGACAACCTTTTAAAATGTAGACAATCCAAAAACTTCATCTCTGCCATTTCCAGAATTTTCGAAGTTCAGTTTTTAGGTTCACTGTAACTAAAGTCATGTTCACTAAAACCGAAAAATGTTATGCACATTTCTAATGTAAGTGAATCGGGACTAATGATTTGCATTCACTATAGCCAAAAGTTCACTATAACCGGAGTTAACTGTATATCTACTTAAGAAGTCTTAAACGTGTGTCAACATAACTTATCTGTCTAGACCAGGGATTGGCAAACTTTTTCGGCCGTGGGCCAAAAATCGGAAAAAAAAAAAGTTTATAAATATTAATTTTTAATATTTATAAACCAAAATAAATTTTTCTAAAATTTTAAAAACAATAGGAAAGTATTAAAATTTAAATATGTTAATGAGATGAATGAAATTGGGATTTCATTTTTAAAAGTTTCTTATATTGAGGTTCGAAGTGAGATGTACTGATTCTAAGGAATGAGGCTAAATGCTCTGCTCATCTGTCAGTCTACTTCTGAAAGAATTCTTACTAAGGTTCACAGTTGGAAACACTTATTCACATATATAAGATGAAGCAAGCATAGCACTGATTTTCTGGGCGTGAGATATTAAATTTGGGAAACTTACTTTCGATAATGATTTGTAAAACTCTGGCATATTTAGTAACAACTGCTTGAGATGATTGTTAGATTGCAACTCAATTAATTCAAGCTGCAAATCTGACCTCACTGCTTCACAATTTACGTTGAAAGGCGTGGTAAAAATATCCAATTCTGTTTGATTGGCACTGAAATCTTGAAATCTACTTTCAAACTCAAAATGCAGTTTTTTTCAAGCCATCTTCATAATTCTTAATATGGAAATATAATATATAAGTATATACGTATTTTCTTTTATTTTCGGTCGGACCAGCAAATTAAAATTCTATCCGTGGGCAAAATCCAGCCCGCGGACCGTACTTTGCCCATCCCTGGCTTAGACAGTGTGGATTTGAATTCCGCACAGCTGTCAATCTTAGTCTGGTGTTTTGTGTATTTTTCTCCAGATGTAATGTAAATATGTATTAGAACCGCTTTAAAAGTCTTTCACCCAAGGCATCTCCCACCACTGGCAGATAGCCCTTGTTTAGCTTTGTTTCAACCACAAACAATTGAACCCCGCTCCTGATAGTATCTTTAGAAATTTTAAGTGAAAGTTTTTATTTAAAAAAAAAGTTAATATTAATAACTTATTTATACATTCTTTAAAAAATTGTTTAATTAAAAAAAATATACCCAGTATAAATTAAAGTGTTGTATGTAAAGAGAGAAAAAAAGAATCTTGATGATATTTCATATAGTTCCTGTAAAATATGTGTCTAAAGTTAGGAAAATTATCATAGAGGTAGAGTCATCCAATTCCTCTTAATTAAGCCATTCTCATTGTGAGCTTTTGCACATTCCATATTCATATTGCTCTCCCTTACAAAAATGGTGTTCCTTTTTTCCTCAGTGGAAAATCTTGTGAGCTCCATGCTGTCAGAAACTCATGATTTACATTTATTCCAATTGAAGAAAGTGATGGCTTCTTCTTCTAGTTATGACAGATTAAAGAGATGAAACTTCTGTTAGAAATGTAAGTGTTTGCTTTATTTTTAATATATTTTTTAAATATTTTTGAACAAAGTTGAAATGTGAATGAATATTACCTAATTAAGTAAACTATTTAAATTAAAACTAGAAAAGTTAAATTTTTAATGAACTAATCACACTAATATTTTATCTGTTTTCTATTTCAATACTGTCAATCTATTTAATTTTGAATTTTAGTTGGTCAATTTTGCTGCTAACCCTCCCCCCTTTGTAGTGTCCTTTCTCTAGGTATACAAATTCTATAAAAATATAGCATTTATTTATAATTATGAAGGTAAGCAAAATAAGTTGTTCAAATTATGTAGCATTAAAAAAGTTTTAAAACAAAACATATTCAGCATTTTATTCATTATTGTTTTTTTTAGCAAAAAATGCAAATTTTGTTGAAAATATTATGAATATCTCTTAAAATATATATTTTTTAAACTATGTAATATGACTTTCATTAAAGAATGTACATATATTAATAAAAGTATTTAAACAATTTATTTATATATTAAATAAATGATAGTAATATAACTAAATAAACTGTTCAAAAGTACTATGGCATTTTAAAGTATTTAAAAGGGAAATATACACTAAACAGATATTTTTTTCTCCTATTCAAGAATACCAAAAGAAAAATAAAATTACAGAAAACCAGTTGATTAACCAAAACTAGCTTTTTGCAAAAATAATTTTTTAATTTTCAAATCAAATTTTTAGACATTAAAATTTATTTAAATATTTAATTAATCAAGCTATACAAGTGGTAAGAGCACTAAGCCTCATGCTGTTAACATACATGTGCCATCAATTCTTAGATACCTCTTTGCAATTTATATATCAACTCTAAAGGCTTTGCTCTTTCTCACCTGAGAAGTTCTTGCACATGCACAGAGCTCACCTTAACAAACCAGCCAGCTTGTTGATGCCATGAAAATATTAGTCTGGGAGCCAGCTGCTATTTTGGGGTCATCATCGCAAAAAAATCTGAGATTTTTTACTTTGGTTCATTTTATATTGTAAGTTAAGAAAATGAACGTCAGCTGACAGTGTAGCAGTGGGTGTAGCTGCAATTGGCCGCCTAAATGTGTAAAATAATTTTAAAAAATAATAATAATAAAAAATGTGATACTTTGTACATGTTTTTGTTTATCACGTTATATACAAATGAAAAAAATAGTCAGCTGACTTAATAGCGGTGGATTATACGCCAGCTGCCGATAATGATCTGTATTTGGCTGTATAGTGGTGGATTGTATGTGAACATGTAAAGAATACCCATTAAGTAAAACAATAATAAAAAAGCTGAAATTTGGTGAGGTGACAGTTAACTTTATCAGTTTTATGAAAAAAATAGTCCGTGAGTTTTTAGTAGTGGAAAAATCCTTATCTGGCAATTGAAAGTTATAGCGTCTTGCTACACGTACAGGTGCCTGATGTATTTCACTTGCATCAGCTGATCACTTTTACACCACGAAAAATTCGGTGGACAACATATTTCAGGGAACTCTTGTTCAACAGCAAAAAATAAATTACACATAACTTGAGGTACAAAATTTCCATTTTTATGAAATAAATGTGAATTTAAGTCAAATTTTCTTCGATGTTTACATGTAGGGGAAGGTGGCCCAAAAGGATTCCCTTAAGGCAGCGTTTCTCAACCAGTGGGACACGACCCTGAAGGGGGGGGGGGGCACAAAGCGTTTGCAAGGGGGTGCGAGAAAAACCAAAGAGTAAGTAGTGATGCATGTTTTTAAAAAAATCATCTTATTTATTCTCATTTTTACTCAAAAATATATCCATTTTCGTTTAAAATGTTCATTCAAACTTTACTGATAACATTATTTTGTAGAAAATTCGGCTAAATATTCATTGTTAAAGATTAAAAAACTGAATGTATACTGAAAAATGTGAGGGCGGTTATGCCACCGTAAGTTAGCCTTTGTTGGGGGGGGGGGGGGGCGAAAGGTGGAGAACCGCTGCCTTAAGGGGAAAACTTGCACAAAATAACATTGTTAAATAAAACTTTGACCCTTTGCCACTATATTTTGAATCTTAAACATATTTTAATAATATTTTAAGCTGAAATTGAGTAACAAAATAAATAAATAAATAATAATAGAATTTTGAAGAGTCCAAAGGATCATTTTAGCCTCTCCCACGGGCAAAATGATCCTTCATTTGAAAATAATTGCAAATTGTTTTTCATCTGCAGAATAAAAGATGTAAAAGGAATTATGACTATACATAATGAAATAAACTAAGTTTTACAATCATATAGTATGCATAATTTTATTTATGAAAATTTTAAAATAGAAAAGTGACACAAACAATAAATGGAATACTTCAAAATTATAATTAAAAATTTGTGGCTTATAATAAACGCAGAAATGAATTAAATAATTTAATGGGGAGTCATGAATTTTGACAACGTTTGAAGGGCTGCCATGATGACTAAGGCCAGTACTGGAGTTGTTTCAGTGGATGGATCATTTTACCCGGCAGTATGGCTGTCCACTTTAGTTCATAATACTAGAACTCGCAGAGAAACATATACTAAATAAGTGCAATTCAGATCCATAAACATACTCTGTTCAGTTAACCAAGTCATATTTCGGTAAATATTGTATTTCTAAATAAATAAGAAAGCTAGTGCTTACCTCGTAATAGATATGATAAAACCCAGTTATTGAAATACTCAGACATGCAATACACCGATTGCTTAAATATTGCCATTGCTTCTTCTTGACTTGGCACAACTAGTTTATGTGCTATCTGATAGGTAGCGAGACCTGTATCTAAGAAAACATATGTGGATCGTTTTGCCTGCTAGGATTTTTTTGGGCCACTTTCCCCTATATTTTTCTCATTATTATGTATTTTTATTATATAACTAGCTGCCCGTTCACCGCACGGTAGGAAACGAAAATGTTTTTTACATGACATAAAAAAGTACTTCCGTGTCGTAAAAGAAAAGAAAAGACGGTTTACAGCGAAAACTCTTCACTTTCAAAATATCTTATTTCTACATCATACTGTTTTTAGGTTTACGTTATAGCATTAATTCATTAGACACGACATGATGGGGAAAACTGTTTTACTTTATTGTTATTTTGCTCATTTTACTCTCACTTGCAGCAGAGCATATTAAAGTTAATTTGAGATGTTGGGGTTATTTCTAGCTAATCGGTATTTCAAACATTTTTCGGAGCTATTTTGCTAATGAATGTAAATTTTTGCAAGGGCTTGTTAAGTTGCTAGAATTCAGACAAAAACAAAGGTATATCTAATGCCTATAAATTGCCAAAAGTCATCAAAACTTGGCGATATTTCCTGCGATTTTTGGGGATACATATGACGACCGTAGACAAACTGATAACGAATATTATGTATTATGTTAATTAGATTTTTCCACCTTGTGGCGACTTTTGAATTTCCGTCGATTTTAAAAAATGCGTTTCCTTTCGTTATTATGGTTACGTGAAAAATCATAGTGCTCAAAAATCGCCAAGAGTAGCTCGCGCAATAAACAAAATGCTTTGAGTTTAGTAAATTTTTACGCCAAAGCCTTTTAATCTTATTAGATTTCTAACTCATTTTTAAACTCATGACGTCAAAGGGGGAAAAACTCCATTATTTTACTTTTCCTCTGCATCTGACAACGTGGAAGTTTATTATTTTGTTTGTGGTGTTATTGTTTGTCAAAGCTTGTTAACGTAATTAGGATTTCTAATGCATTTTTAAACTTGTGACATCAAAATGACGCTAATTTCAATAGATTGCCAGCATATAGATAGTATATTATATGATCACTATTTTACACAATCGGAAATTTAAAAAGGTTTTTTTAGGTGAAAATTATTGAAAAATCGGAAAAGATCGTGGAACATTTGGATTTTAAGAATTTTAAAGTTCATTACAGACTATTCTATGTCGTTTTACCTATCTGTACAAAATTTCAAGCCGATCAGTCACAGTCGAACGGTGTGGAAGGAGTTCCCAGACAAACAAACAAACTTTCACATTTATAAAATAGATGTTAATTGGTATTTTTCACCTCTTGACGACTTTGGAATTTCCGATGATTTAAAAAAATACGTTTCCTTTCGTTATTGGTTGCTTTTATTTTCGTTATGGTTGCTTCAAAAATCATACTGCTCAAAAATCGCCAAGGTTAGCTCGCACAATCAACGAAATGCTTTGCATTTAATACATTTTTCGTCAAAGCCTTTTAACCTAATTAGATTTCTAACTCATTTTTAAACTCATGACGTCAAAATCGCGTCATTCTCAGTTGCAATATCTAACAGGAATTACTGAAAGAAAAAGGAAAAAAAAAAAAAACGTTATTTTACTTTTCTACAGCACCTGGTAGAAGTTTATTATTTATGCCCATGCTGTAACTTTTTGCAAAAGCTTGTTAAGGATTTCTAATGCATTTTTACACACCTGAGATCAAAATGACGTCAATATCGCTTGAATTATTGAAGATAATAAATAAATAAATCTATGTCAACTATACTCACTAATGTGCTCAAATCGGACATTTGAGTAGCTCTCTTACCCTGAAAATTGAGAAAAATCGTAAAAAATTGGGGAACAGGTGGATTTCCAGAATTTTAAAGCAGCCTACGACCTGTACCGTTCTACATGTCTGTGCAAAATTTCAAGCCGATTGGTCGAACGGTGTGGGAGGAGTTCCCGGACGAACAAACAAACTTTCACATTTATATAATAGATTGAGAGTAAAAAAAAAGATTTAGGTATATTCAGCCGATTCATAGACGCATTGTGTGATGCACCATGTAACATTAAAAATTGATAGATATCAGAAACCAAGAAAGCTGAGCTTTGTAAAGTAGCTCTTTATAAAAGTTACCTGAAAGAAGTTGTCTGCTGAATTTTCCATGGTGTAAATGTGATCAGCTGATGCAGTGAAATACATCAGGTGCCTGTTCGTGTAGCAATACGCTGCAACTTTCAATTGCCAGCTGACCACTTTTCCACCACTGAAAACTCAGCTAACTATTTTTCCCTAAAACTGGTAAAGTTAACTATCACTTCACCAAATTTCAGCTTTTTTATTATTATTTTACTTAACGGGTGTTCTTTACATGTTGACAAATAATCCACCGCTATGCAGTCAAATGCAGATGATCGTCGGCAGCTGACGTATAATCCACTGCTATAAAGCAAGCTGACTATTTTTTTTTTCATTTGTATACAATGTGATAAACACATGTACAAAGTTTCAAATTTTTTATTATAATTATTATTTTTTAATTATTTTAGATGTTTGGGAGGCTGAAGCACATGCACCCACTGCAAATGCGCCAGCTGACGTTCACTTCTGTTATATGTATAACTAAATGAACTATAGGATGAGATTTCAAATTTTTTGTTATTGGTCATCAAAAATGCCAGCTGGCTCCCGGACTATATGTTTAAAAAAAAAAAAAAATTCTTGCATAACTTTGTGAAATGAGAAGCACTTGAAAGCCCAGCATTAAGGCTAAATTAATACGTAACATAGAAAATGCAAAATGTAATAATCGTGAATAAAACTATGACTGGAAAATGTGAATGCCAGAGAAAAATGCTGGATTTTAAAATCTGTTAATATTGTTCTTTGCCAGACCAAAAACTATTATAGTACAAGCCAAATTTTTAATGTCAATTTCACATACAAAATACTGTTTTTAATAATAAATGATTCAGGTTGTGAATAATAAAAATTTCAGATATTTCTTACAAACTGCATGCTTTTTGAAAAATTAATTAGTTATTCAAAAAACTGATATAGGAAATTTAGCTTACACATGTGACTATCAACAGTTATCTTGTAGTTGCCAGTCAACATGTTAATTCTTTCAAAATACCATGAAGAGAAAAAAATAAACTGTTAAAGAAGACTAAAAGTTAAATACATCTCTTTTATATATATATAGGGTGGTTATAATTAAAGTTCCCCTATAAACAGCATTCTACAGCTGAAACGGGTGAGCCGATTACCACCAAATTTGGCATGCGGACTGTACACAAGATGTGCTCAAGGAAGTTTTTAAAAAAGATTAGTTCAAAAAATGTCCATCAGGTGGCACTTTGCATGATGAAATCAGCTTTAAAATGACCCAAATAAGTTTAAAAAAGCTAAAAAGCTATTGAATAAATGTTGAAATTGTATGTACATATCAAATTAGCTATTTAAGTAGTTAAATTTGCTGTTTTTCATACAAAGCCTCCACCTAGTGGACATGTTTTGAACTAATTTTTTTTCCCGAAATTCCTTGAGCACATATACTGCACTGTTTATTTATCAAATTTGGTTACAATCCATGCACCCGTTTAGCTGTACTTCCTTGTTTATAGGAGAAGTGGTAACTTTTAATTTAAATTTAATTATAACCACCCTGTATATAATATGTGTCAAGGGAACAAAAGGTCCTTTTTTCTAAATTAGTTTTAAATGTCATCTGTTCAGTTTCAGTTTTTCAAAATCATTTTTTACTGAATTCCCTAATATTTCTAGAAACTAAAAATTCCTTGATAATTTCAGGTCATTGGCCAGCATGCTATTATTTTTAATTAAGAGAATTTTAATGCATAATCTGAAATTCTGTTTCATACCTGTATAAAACTACAAGAAAGAAATACTATAACTTCATTAATAATATTTAAAAATGTGATTCTGACTTAAAACAGTATTAAATAATTAAAACATAAAAAAAGGCACTTAAACAAATGTTTGGGCAGAAAATTACTCTTCAACCATGGGTATATTATAGGAATGTAACAAATATTTAGCCACTATTCTGTATTTGTCTGTTTTGACGAATTTTTGATAGGCCGAATATTCAGTTGGCCGAATATTGAACAGGTATTCGGCCGAATAGTTGTGGCTGAATATTGCTTCATATTCAGATGAATAATTTTAGAAAAAAGGGTAAAAAGTATTTAAATGCATTTACAAATAATATTGCTTGGTTATATTTCAATATGTTAATTTCATATTATAAAATATTCTAAGTCATTGCATTTTAAGCTGATAAGAAACATAATCTAATGTATTTAATAATATTACAGAAATGCAGACTTTTTTACATTTCTTTATGGGGTGGGGGTAGGAGGAATCTTTACAGATCCTCAATTACTATTTTTGAAAAGCTGTTAAATATGTTTTGCCCAGAGGCTGTGAAACCCAAAGCATGATGTGATTATACATAATTACCAGATTAATCACATTTAACATAGCATATTTATTAAATTATGAATATCTCAAAAGTATAATTATGCTGCTATTAGTGTTTATTTAACTTTGTAAGAGATATCTTTTCATGACCAAAATTTTTTAGTTTTATAGATAATATACTGTTGTGTGTTTTTAAGTACCTACATATAATATAAAATTAATTTTAAATAGCCCTTATTTAGTATTTAATTACAAATTTGAAAAGCAACCTTTTATTTACAATAAAATGAAATAAAAATTAATATTCGGCCTAAACTATATGCCAAATATTTGGTATTCAGCCTAAACTATTGGCCGAATATTCGGTATTCGGCCATATCACTATTTGTTACATCTCTAGTATATTAAGAGGTATATTGTTCTTAAATTTAAAAAAGTGTGTTTTTTGTAAAAAAAAAAAAAACTCTAAAATTAAAGTTATATTAATAAATGTGTTTTAGTTAAACTTTTATTAATTTCTGTCAATATTATGAAAATAAACAGCATACTTAAATGCTTAAATTACATTTTTTAAGCAATATTATTAATATATGTAAAAAATGCGGGCAGCCAATCACTCAGGACGCTGACTCTAGAGTACCGAGCTGTATTTATTGAGAGAGGACCCTGCCATTGGTACTTTGTAGTTGGGCCGCTGTTCATTGATAATCTGTGGCTCAGCTCCAGTTCTTGTGGCTGTAGCTGCTGATGTAAATTAATCCACACTTTTTGTTTAAAGCATATTTTTATTAGAGAGCATTTCTCACAGATTTACAGAGCAACAGAAGTCTCGAAAAAGCTACTCTGTCAGTGGTGTTTGCCATTTTATTACCGAGTCACATGGTTTATAAGTTAATCACATAATCCAAAAAAAGGTGCATTTATTGATTTTTAAAATGCCTGGTCTCATAGTCCCTGGAAATTCTTGAGAACTATGGAGACGAAAAGATTTGGGATAGAGGAGAGATTAATAGATTGCTTTTTTATTAAATTTAGAGCCTGAGACAAATGCTTTATTTGATTTGAAAATGAAAGCTGCTACGCCTCTATAGAATTTTGAAGGAAGCTAATAGAAATTTTTAATTTTGTAGTTTTTGTAAATTATCTTTTAATATATTTAAATTGTGTTAATGATGTTCAAAACATGTTTGTAATTTATTGCTCTAAGATGAAATTATGTAAAAATAAATATATAAACATTTACATTAACTAAAAGCATATCCAGTGCCAGGTATCCATATCTGGCAGTCAAAGGATTTTCGGATATCTTACAAGATCGATATCTAGTGTATCCCAAATAGAGGCATACAAAAGAATTTGTTTGGATTAAGTTTTTTGGTAATTATTCAATGAAATGATCTGGCATTTTATTTATTTTAACTATTTTCTGTGCAGTAATGTTTGTAAAGATACAAATTCATGTTGGAAAGTTTTTTCATTATTAACAAAGTTGCTGGAATAAATATTTTTTTTAAATATATATATTTTTTAAGGAATTGGGATGAAAAAAAATAGGCTTTTCAAACCAAAAATATTCATAAAAAATGTTTAAACGAAACTTTAAATACTTCTGAGCAGAATTTTTTTTCTTAATTTCTATCAGTACATTTATTTTTGATCTGGAAAAAAAAAAGAAAGCAAAGAAATAAATTTTTTCTTAGTTCATGTCACAGCATATTTCGTCCCTAATTTATTTACATACTATGTATATTTATCTAATTTGTCTAACTTTATTTTTTTCTTTCTTTTAGGGAAATATTTACTTTGCTGCTATGTCTGTTTGAGTTTCAAAATTAGAGCAATGGGCATTGTTCTAATTTTAAGTTATTAAGTTACTTGTGTTATAGTATTTTTAAAATCTTAATCAGATAAAAAACATTTAATTGAGTCTAAGGTTTCTGATATATTTATATATTGAGTGTTTGTTATATATGTACATAGTTATGCATTTCAGTTCATTTCACATAACATATTTTTGCCGGGTGGGGTGGATGTAGACAGCTTTTGATCTGTAAAAAATAAACATTGCATCAGATAATTGAAGCAGTTCAGAATGTTTAATCACAAGCTGTATTCTACATTTTCACAATGATTGAGTTCTGAAACTTTGGCAGTATGAAATTGGCTGAAATGCGGCATATTTATTTAAATATTGAATGCTCTGACCATTTCATAACTTTCCAATTTGTAAGAATGCATTACACTGCAGTTTGTAGAGACATTTCGAAATTTTTTCAAGTCTCCTTAGTCATGTATATTTTTTTTTCTCTTATTTCTATCTCTTTTTATGTTTATCTATGGCATACTTTTCTTTTTCTTTTCTTTTTTTTTTTTTTTTTTTTTTTTTAAGAACCGTCTAATGTAGTTATACTATTCAAGTAACATGTAGAAGTTACATTATTTAATATGTAAATATTTCAGTAATATTTCAATTCTGTACTGTAACAAATATATATATAATAGTAGTAAAAATAATGAGTCATTTAATGTAAATATATATACAGTATAATGTAAATATTGTACAATACAACATACATATTAAAGGAAAACTAATATTGTATTCATTAAAAGGTTCTAATTTGTATTCATTAATTCATTTGTGTTCAAAATTATTTATAGGAATGATCAAGGTCGTACTCAGAGGGATGGATCCAAAAAAGCTCTCATACCCAGGGGAAAAAAAAAAAAATAATAATAATGAGTGCCCAAACAGTGGAAAAGGCAGAATTTTTAACAAAAGGCGCTATCATCACTATCATTTTGTTAACAAAAATTAATTATTTTGGGGGGTGGGGGTGATGTGGAGATCTATTACTAGAGACTTACACCTTTCTGGGTATGGCCTTGGGTAAAATAGTTCTTCACAAGAGCTGGTAAAAACATAATCAGGTAACAATGTAATTACAAGCAAAGTAATTATTAGAATATGTTTGCAATTTTCATTTACTCCCTAATGCAGTATAATCTTGACTAACTGAGCTTTGATTAGTCAAGGTTTCTGTTAACTGAGCCGATAACAAAGTCTGATTTATTTTTTTTTTTTTCTCTCTCTCTTCTGAATGTGCCCTGAAAAATGCAATTTTACATGAAACTAATGGATAGATTGATTTTGTAGTTTTAGCAGCAAAGGAAAACAGTGGCGGATTAATGCAAGTTTGTCGGGGGGGGGGGGGGAGGGAGGGGGTTGTTAGAAGATCGACATATACACCCATTTTATGAAAGTAAAAAAGGGTCTTTTACATTAAGACATTCTCTTTTCTTGGGGGGGGGGGGGGTCGCCCCCTCCGCCCTTGAAGGAAAAGCACTTGAATAGTGTTATTACATATACAGGGTGTTCCAAAAAGGTGGTTACAGGCTTAATTCTTTATTAAAAATAAGTGGGAAATACAACTTGAAAAAAAGTGTAAAATAAGGTCGAAAGTAAGACTCCATTGAGAAAAAATACCTCCATTCATTTACAAAAAATTATACTTTTTAAATTTAGATACAACCCTTGTACAAAAAAATTTCCAATTAATAAAATGTGCCCCCTATACTAATGAGATGATGTACTAAATTTGAGAATTATATCCTAAAAACTGTCAGAGGTATAAGAAAAATATATGCTGACTAAAACCAATTTTCAATGGTTCTGGAAAGGAAAAAATAGAAGGAAGATTGGATTATCACATTCCAGAGGTCGTACAGAAATTATGAAAGAAAATATTTTTTTCACTCTAGCAATAAATGTTTACATTCAAATTCATGCATAGCCCCCAATCATCTTTGTTTAAAGATATCTCTGAGACATTTTATGATGGAAGGCTGAAATTTTGTATTTCACATCTTTTTTATATGGGGTACATTTCACTAATTGGGATTTTTTTTATGAGGTCAGATAAAAATTTAACTAGTGTAATTTTTTGAAAATTAATGAGAGAAATTTTTTCTTAACGGAGTCTTATTTCTGACTTTATTTTGAACACTTTTTACTTTGCATTCTTATCTTTATTAGATAAAGAATTAAAGCCTGTTCCCACCTTTTTGGGCCATCCTGTATGGTATTATTAAATATGGAGATCAGTAGTTTTCTGTAAGTTTTATTTTATCTATTAAAGTAGCTCTAAGGGAAAAAATGTATGTAGAGGTACGTAAATTACAGTGATTCGATTTCTTAAAAAAAGGAATTAGTGTAACAAACTAATTAAAGCTATTATGTTATGCACTTCAGATGTGCCAAGTCTCGGGATTTTAGCCTGAGTCTCACGCCTTTTGAGAGTTTATTCAGTAATGGCAACTTTCCCCAATTTTCTTCATCAGGTTCATGAGCTAAGTTCTTGTTTTAAGTTCATCAGGCTCAACAAATTGAGTTCATTTGATTTTAAAATAGTGCATTTGAAGTTGTTAAAAAAAAATTAAATTACATACATGAATGTTCATTATGCTATTATCATTATTTATTTAGAAATATGCCAGGAATTTTAAAGCTGTGGGAAATTAATAAAAGTATTTTTTGTTATAAAATTAAATATTACTTCAATTTTTAATGTTATGTCTGTGTATAGTAGGGTGGTCACAAGTTATATGTGGAAAATTTTTTTAATGTTATTTTTGGGGGCACCTCCCTAAAAGTTGACAATTGGCTAGAAAATGAAATTGGTGAAGTTTTAGCTCAATTGCATAATATTAACCCGTGCCGTATCGAGGTTGAATTCTCGGAAAATTACGATTTTTGCCAAAAATATGAAGTTTTTCCTTCATTTAGTATAAAGTATTTGCTCTACAAACCTGGTTCATGTTTTATTTCATAAAAAATGTTATTGTTTTGAACTTTTACTCTCACCAAAACCAATATTTAATGGCATTCAGTGTTTTTTGGTCAATTTGTGAGTCGTAGCACCAAAATCTACATTTTTGTAAAATTAGTGAAAAAAGATAAATTAAGAATTTTATATACTTTTGACCGTTTCTGGTATTATTTGCATCAATAAACAAAAAGTAAATCAAGAATTTTCATAACTTAAACTACAATTCATGAAATATTTTTATTTATTTAGTTTGCATTTCTGCGCTTCAAAAGAAAGATCTTGATTTGTATTTCAGTTGAAGCTCATCTAAGTCAAACCTCTCAAATTCACTTTATTAAAATGCTATTTTTGTTACCTGTTATTTTTTACTTTTAGAATGGGCATTAGAGATGGCCAATGATTCGATGAGTCGAATCAGTGATTCGAATCTTGGTACTGAGTGACTCAGTCTTTACAATCACTCTCTACTGATTCGAATCTCAAGCCCTCAACTGTGGGGAAATACATTCCAAGTTCGAAGGGAAGGAAAACTTATTTTCCCCTTGCCGTTCCCAGAGATTTTCCCTTACTCTTTCAACTCTTTTTGACTTTTTACGACTCTTTTCGACTCAGTCGATAGATGATTTGAAACAGCAAATGAGTGGGTGTGGGTGAGTTGGTCACTGAGTTGGTGCAGCAACGAATCTTTACTGATTCAGTGTTTCGCTCTGTTTCGGTGATTGTATATGATCGTTGAGATATGTTAGTTTTTCGAATCTTCTATCGACTCAGAGTCGAAAAGAGTTGAAAGGATGTTTCATTTAATTGGAGGGTTTTTTTCGAATCTTCTATCGACTCAGAGTCGAAAGGAGTCGAAAAGAGTTGAAAGGATGTTTCATTTAATTGAAGTTTTTTTTTTCGAATCTTTGGTGTTTCATTTCTTGGTTGGTGGTCGGATTTAAAGTTTCATCTGTCTGTGGGTGTGGAGTGGGTCGAACATCATTTGCTTTTGGCGGGGGGCATAGGCGTTACTTCCTAAGGTCAAGAGGGGTCAATCCTGAGATCAATACCAGCTTGTGATGCTTTTGCTACTGCTTTCTCTCCGTTGATGACGATGCCGGATCGCGGAAAAAACAGCTCCATGGTTTATTAGTCTAATTACCATAATTAATTAACGTATATCTCGGAAACTATTCACCGGAGCGCGTTTTTATTGATTCTCGACCCCCCCTAGACTGAACACCCCACCGATACTTAAAATTTCGAATGCTTTGACACCAAACTTAACCTTTTAATCTTACAGGCCCAGGGGGTCATACGAAGCTCCCCTATATTTTCAATTTGGGCATTTTAAACACTAGCCTCCTCCGGCGGCATCTCCAAAGTCTGGAAACCATCCCAGGGCCAATTTCTACATGTTTGCAGTCCTTTTAAGCCTCAATCATGGTTAATTAGTCTAATTACCATAATTAATTAACGTATATCTCGGAAACTATCCATCGAAGCACGTTTTTATTGATTCTCGACCCCCCCTAGACGTTCACCCCCATCGATACATAAAATTTCGAATACTTTGACACCAAACTTAACCTTTTAATCTTACAGGCCCAGGGGGTCATACGAAGCTCCCCTGTATTTTCATTTCGGGCAGTTTAAACACTAGTTTTACTCGAGCAAGGAGAGAGAGATGCTAACTGCCCGAGAACTCAGCGGAGAAGAAACCCGATGAATGGGTGAAGGGTGTTTAAATAGTACGGCTTTCAGCACAGAGAGAGGGAAAATTTCTTTAGTTGTTTTATTGATTCAAGATTCGAATCATTGATTCGAATCATCAAAGTAGTGAGTGAGTCGAGATTCGAATCAGTAAAATGAGTCGAACCGCCCATCTCTAATGGGCTTGGGTGCCCATACGTATTGGCAAGGAGGGGCTATGCCTCCCCTAGCTCCCATATTATCTTTGTGATTTTCATTTCACGTGGTTTAACACTAATACATAGCATCTTTCCGGTACAGGACCCTTGACGTGCAATGAGACTCCGAAGACAAGAATTTCGAAAACCAAGAATTGATCTCATCAAAAGCAGATTTTAAAATTCTGATTTAGAGAGTGCTGTTGTTCGCTGGGATGGAAAAATGCTTCCTCATATTAATAATAAAGACATTGTAGAGAGAAAAACGATTTTAATTAGCTGTGGCGATGAAGAACAGTTAATAGGAGTTCCTCAGCTTGAAAATAATATGCGAATAACTCTCAGGCAAAAGCTGTACTTACAGCAGTTGAAGAATGGGAGGCAGTTGGTAAAATTCAGGCAATGTGTTTTGATACCACTGGTTGCCTTAAGGGAACGTGCATTTTTTGCTGCAGCAATTA
Organism: Cheiracanthium punctorium; assembly: GCA_038373885.1. Taxonomy (NCBI): domain Eukaryota; kingdom Metazoa; phylum Arthropoda; class Arachnida; order Araneae; family Cheiracanthiidae; genus Cheiracanthium; species Cheiracanthium punctorium. Next base: position 61,838 of record JAWZYV010013220.1, on the reverse strand, counting down.
CAGGATCGAAATCATCTACATTTACCTTGTCACCACCATATTTTAGAAATCATCCTAAAATCTGTTTTGATTGAAAAGTGGGCAAAACTACTTCTCTTCATCCAGATAATTAAAAAACATTTTCAGATTGGGTGGTCTAAGTTAGACAAGACAAAGTACAAAACTGCTATCGAAGATGAAACTATTACATAAAGAATACAGAATTTGGAAGAAATTTCAAATTTTCTTGAAGAACCCGCTTATATCCCTGAGCTGTTGATATTTAATGACATTCAGTGTTTTTTGGTCAATTTGTGAGTCATAGCACCAAAATCTACATTTTTGTAAAATTAGTGAAAAAAGATAAATTAAGAATTTTAAATACTTTTGACCGTTTCTTGTATTATTTGCATCAATAAACAAAAAGTAAATCAAGTTATGAAAATTCTTCAGCTCAGGGTTAGAAATCAACAGCTTAGGGATAACTATATAATAATAACAGGGATAACTAAAGAATTAATCAAACATTATTTAATTTTTATAGGAGTTTCCCCAAATTGACATTTCTTTCAGAGTATCTGGTGCTGTTCATTATGCCTGGTGGATGTCTAAGGCAATTTATTGTCTCAAAATACTTCTTTTCAGACATCAGGTCTCATTAACAGATTTAGAAAAAGGAGTTATTACAGACATTTGTTTATTTAAAATAAATTTTTATGTAAAGGCATGGTTCAATACTCCCACTCAGACTATAACCCTAATCAAGACTTAAAATTATTAGAATCGCTTGTTCAATACTAAAAATTTGATAAAGAGTTCAACAAAGACTTAGAGAGAGACTTAACAAAGATCTATAAAATGATAAGCTATATTTAGTATCTTAACTTGGATCAAGTTGCATTTTCATTTTTTAAAGACAATATGGCAAAAAAAAAAAAAAAAAGTCAAAATAAGCATGGCTGTAAAATTAATTGCACTTGAAAAAGAAACTGATGATGATGATGATAAAGATGTAAGAGCAACAATGTTTCAACGAAGTGGATCATTTATTGGACAAAGAAGTTGCAATTTTTGAATACTGATCCCGATGTATGGTATGAAAATCAGTATTATTTGAAAGAAAAAGAAAAACTGAAAGCTTTTAAGGTTTTTAATGACTCAGTTGAAAGGGGAGTAAAATTAATCCAAGGATTCAATTCCTGTTTAACTGAGGATGAAGAACAAAAGCAGTTTTTACTATAGGTAGTATCCGAATGTAGAAAAACTTTTCCAAACTCTTCGAAAGCCACATTATCTCCTTGCCACTTTAACAAAAAATTGTAAACATTAATAATTCATTTTTTTTTTTTTATAATGTGCTTGTTTTTAGATACATAAGTTTAATAATCAAATATATCTGAACGTTAGTCGTTCTCAATTTTATGCCTTCTTTGACCTTATTTTCTTTTTAAATTTCAGATTTTTTCAAAAATAAAACCTTTATTTTGTGTGCACAAAAAATAAAGAAAAACAAAAGGAGGAAAGATGAAATAGAATTTTTTGAATTATCATAAAAAAGCCAACTTTTAGGATTCAGATCATATGTAGTCCTGAAAAAAGCATAGATATATGCTTTTTTCAGGACTAGATATGATCCGAATGTTACCCCCTGAGCGTTTTGGAAATGGGCAAATAAATCTAAAGTTGTTTTCACGGTAAAATTTTCATGCACTTGTTAAATTATAAAAAAAAAATAGAAATTTTAATAGGAAGATTTGCAATTATTTAAAAAAGAGGGCTCCTAAACTACATACAAGCTTTAATATCAAACATATTTATGATATCACAGTGTTATAAATGATTAATATTATAGATGTACTGCAGTGAAAACTGGAATAAAGTGGACGGGATTTGACATCACAACCGCTTGGAGGGTTAAATCTGCAAGTTTCTACATAAAAGTGATGTGTAGCTCATCAAGGCATTAAGTTTTCGTATGAAACGAGACCAACATTATGTTCCTAGACTCAATTTTTTTCCATTTTATGATGGAAAACCTGCTTTTTTGCGAAAAAATGCGGTTTTTCAAAACTTTAATCTCAATGCGGCACGGGTTAATATTATGCAAATGAGCTGAAACTTTACCAATCTCATTTTTAAGCATATTGGCAACTTTTTGGGGGGTGCCCCCCAAAAAATTCGAAAGTTGATTTCTTGTGACCACCCTAGTGTATAGTTTTTAGAAAAGAATAGTTTAACGCATATATATTTTATGGAAAAAACTCTCAAAATACTCGTGTTAAACATTAAAATAAATAGAAACTTTGTGAAAAAACACTGAATAAAATGTTACTTATAACAGGATATAATTATATGTTATAAATTACATTTTATGTGTGATTTTTTTCTCAAAGTTTCTATTTATTTTAATATATGTATTTTGACTGATTGTCTCATATTTTTCTATTTCTTTTGACAAACTCATATTTCTCTTATATTTCTTTTGACAAACGCTTGAAGCTGAATTTATTTATATAATACAAGTCAAATAGTGGAATATGGCACAGTTTATAAACATGAATGGCATTTAAGAGAAGAAACAAAATATTATGTCTGTAGGCAGGGCCCGGTTATGACCAACAGGGGCCCTGGGCATTGATGAAATTGGGGCTCCCATCTATGAAATTTGTTTTATTTTTCATAAAATTTGGATATAAAAAAGAATATTTCAGAACAACATTTGAAATTAGGGGCTCTTTCGAGCCTGGGGCCCTGGGCAAGTCCGAATTTGCCCATGCGATAATAAGGCCCTGTCTGTAGGCCACCAAAGCTAGGCGGAAAAGAAAAGTTTATAGAGATCTTGTCAATACATTTATGCTGAAAGTATATGCATAAGAAATTTCCTCCTTTTTGAAATTGAAAAACAGAAGATCTCAAACTTTTTGATTTTGGAAACTTTCCATGTCTGATACTTGTATATTTGGAGCCAAGAAGCAATTCTGGGGCAGTAGATCTTCTGCTGCTCAAGAATTAGCATGATTGGGCAGCCACAAATAGAAATTCTGATATTTTGTATCAGAAAGTGACAGACTTAAAAAAAGTAATAATGTAAATTTATCAAATTAATGTATATTAAATATAAAAAATAAATATTTTGAGATTTGTGTTGTTTTTAGAATTGCATCTTTCAGTATTTAACTTAGTATAGTTAAAAATATTCCAGTTTGTTTTTTAAAATTTGCTACTTAGTAATTGACTTCCTTTTAAATTTGTTGAACTTTGAACTTTATAAATGCTTATTTTTATCATTTAAGAAAACTTTCTATTGTTTTTTTATTTTAAAGATGTTAAATTCACAAACATGTTGAGTTTTTATGCGCCGTTTCTAATAACTGAGATTTCCAATATTCAAGGTACTAGAGGTGCCAATTAGCTAAGAAAATCAAAGATTTACTTTGCATGAAAATTTAGAATAACTATAAAAAGCCATCAACCATGAAACTGGACAGTAAAGTAGGATTGTATTTTTTATATCCTCTATCAAGAAGCAAAAATTGTGTGTATAATATTATTATTTTTTTTAATTTACAAAGTTTATGACTATCCAGGGATGTGCCAGCTGCTACAAAAAGATCGTTTTGGGACATTTTTGCTCAAAATTCAGCAAAACTGCTACATTTTTAATTTTTCCATGTACGCTGAAAACATTTGTAAATCTCCCCAAATTTTACAAAAATCATATTGTAAGCATTCTAATTTCAATCCTTCTCTATTGATCTTAAAAATGAATATTTTTTCTTTGGCATCCCTTTATTCAAACCTCCAGTGCCTTAAGAGTAAAAATTCACCCCTGTTTTAAATGTAATTTTATATAAATTGGTAATTTTTGGTTAACAAATTTTTATAAGCCACTAATGGTAGTTAATATAGTTAATAAATGTTGTATTTTTTATTTAAAATAGATATTTTGTATAGCAATGTATAAAATAACTGAATTTTTTATTTCATAAGCTTCTGACTCCCCCCCCCCCAAAAAACAAAAAAAAAAAAAAAAAAACAAAAACTAGTTTTTGTTATTAGCTAAGAGTTTTCAAGAAACTCCTTAAGTTTCATTTTTTAGATTGGTATTCTTTAATGACTTTTCCCTTTCTCTCTAAAATAAATTTTTTATTTTAAAATTCACATTCTTGTGCTCCAAAAGTGACTTTTTTGTGTTCCAAATTGCTCCAGAAATCTGTTTTTCTTGCTCAAAATGTCTTTTTTCTTGCTCCACAAATTGCTCCAAAATCTTATTTCAGCTGGCACATCCCTGACTATCTTATAATATATCTGTAGTTCATGTATAAAGTCATGTTATCTAAAAGGTTACTTTGGGAGTATGACCATATACTTAAAATATATAGACGTATATGTTAAGGATTCTATTCCTGGGCTAATTGCTAAGCTAGTTTGGCATATGTCTTTTAAGGGTTTGTGATTATCTTTATTGATATGGCAGTTGTAAATTATATGTTTATTTAACAGCATAGTCTGGAATTTTATCGAAAAAGTTTGTGAGAAGTCAGGGAATTTTATGTGATAAATTGAGTGGCAACCCTGTCTTAAAAGAGATACAAAACTTCTCACTTCCTTTAAACATAATTGTGGTGGTAGCAACAAATTGAGGGTCAGGGCTATATATATCACTACTTTCTAGCATCAGGGAGATTAATCAATGCTATTAAGGTGCAAAGACGCCTTCACAATGCAGGTCTCTATGCAACACAGCCAGTTGTGTGTCCCTCTCAATGGACGACAGAGAATGGCCCGCATATGTTGGGCAAGAGATCATGTTTCCTGGACCAGGCAGCAATGGGCTTCAGTACTCTTCACAGAAGAGTCCAGATTCACACTGGAGAATGATTCAGTGCGCCTGCTGATCTGGAGGGAACAACACACTAGATACCATCAATTCAACACTGTTGAAAGACACAGTTACAGAGGTGGTGGCATCATAGTTTGGGCAGAGATCTCACTCTGTGGGTACACTGACCTGCATGTGTTCCATGGAGGAACTCTGACTTGTGTGAGACATCGGAATGAGATCCCAAATGCCAATGCTATTGGCAATGATTTCATTTTGATAGATGATAATGCACCGAGCTGTGGTTGTTGAGGACTATCTTTGAGGGTCATGGTTTAGAGCGAATAGAATGGCCAGCTTAATCTCCAGATCTGAATCTGCTAGTACATCTTTAGGAACATCTTAGCAGATAGACCTCCTCCTAGGTAATTACTTGAGCTTGAACAAGGTGTACTCCATTTCTGGTTTTCCCTTCCCATTTCGGTGTCCAACCACTGAATTGACAGCATGGCGATCCTGCCAATGCATTCAAGTTAGGGATGGACACATTCCTTATTAGAACTCATTTCTGTCATTTCTCTGTGACATTTTACTACATAAAACTCCGATGTATTGTTTTTTTTTAAGAAGTGACTTTTTCACTAAGATTGCTTTTTGTTGTAAATCATTTTTGCATTAATATTTGAAGTGGTAGAGCGTTGCAGTTTTGAATTTACAATATTACGCATACGCCTACAGTTCAAATATTAAGTGGTTTAAGAACTTTTAAGGTAGTTTCTGTTTTTAAATATATTATTTATAAAAGAGCTGCAGAATGATAAAGACACTGTGGCATCGTAATTTTGTGTATGTGACAAGAGCCATTTAGTATAGTGAAATATTTTACACTAATACTCCTTGAATCCTTCTGGTTCAAGCATAATTTATCAATTGATAAATAAATAGAACTTCGAAGTATGCCTTGATGTATAAAGAAACTAAAAAACACGCTTTAGTGATAAATTGAACCAACTAAAAAGTGAAAAATAATTCTTGATATAGAAATAAATTAATGAACGAAAAATAGTATTATTGCGAAATATCAGCTCTTGAGACTATTCGATTGGTACGATTAGTACAAAAATGATACATAAAATATAGCACAAAGTGCTCCACACTTTTTTCACAATAAAGTGTGGTAAACTTTTTTCACCCATTTTTCATTCATTAATTTATTTCTATATTAAGAATTATTTTTCACTTTTTAGTTAATTCAATATATCACTAAAGCGAGTTTTTTAGATTTTTAAATTTTTTTTTTTCAAATGGGGGCATTTGCTCATCAAGAATTTTGCTGTCTACTAAGGCCCAAAATTACCGGCCATTTTATTATGGTAGCACCCAATGGGCGGCCAGCGTTACCCCCTATGAAGGGATGGACAAGTTAACATCCATGCCCAAGCCGGGATTCGAACCCGGACCCAAGGCGTGAAAGAATGATTCTTAAGCCACTACACCACATGGGCAGCACGTAGTCAATGTATTTTAGAACAATCTGCATTTTAAAAGGTACTCGTATCAAAATATTTTACCTCAGACTTACTTATTTTTCTAAAGTAGCACAATGAATATTCAATTTTTATTTTACATTGATGCAGCCATAGTAGCGGCATAAATGGAATGAGTTTTTGGCATCAAAAAGCACACGATTAGGAGCATTAAATGCTTCATCTAGATATTCTGAAATCTATGGTCAGGACTCCAACGCATACTAAATTACTTCATTGGCAATTGGCATCTCAGAATAGCTATAACAAATGAATGGCGGGAATCAGGCACTTAAAATAATGTACATTTAACGGACATATATCTGACATTAGCTACACGAAATCCTAGATCGGAATTTTGAGTAACGTAAAATACAGATTGGAATTTTGAATAACGTTTGATTTTTTTTTTTTTTTTTTTTGTGTGTGTGTGTGTGTGTGTGTCACTGCGGCAAGCATTTAATGGCCTGATAAAATCTTTGATCGGAAGTTTGATTAATATTTGATTGTTAATTGACGGATAAAAGTGCTCTTGAAGTGATTGGTAGATCTTTGATTAATGCTTTCACAATGGTTGTTATTCATGTAAGCCCCCCTCAAAAAAATTTTCAGAGTTTTTTAGATTTCTTATCCTGTCAAACCAGAACAAAAAAAATTAATCAATCAATTACAAAAAATGCATGTTTGATCTTCATGTGCCATTTGGTCGCCATCAGGAAGAAGTTGCATCATTTGCAAAAATTTAGTTTTATTCAAGGGCTATATATTAAGTTCTGTTTTCTTCAAATCATTATAAAAAAAAAAAAAAAAAAAAAAAAAAAAAAGACGGTACCAGTTATTATGTCAGTAACTGGGATATCTCGATGAAGGAATTCTGATATGGTATAAACTCGTATTTTTACATTATGCCCGAGGAAAACTAAAAAATTCCAGGTCTTGTTTTACTAAAGTTTGATTTGAAAATAGCTCTGATTATCCTTACTTCAGTCACCTCCTCCCCTCTTTTTTTAATGCAAATTATCATGAAGAGGAATAAAATTAATTCGAGTTGTGTTTGATAAAAAAACAAATTTCACGTTTAATAATGTATACATATTAGAATCTGTATATAAAAAACAAAAGTTAGGGAAGTTTGAAAAAAAAAAGAGTATTCTATTATTTTAATAATACAACTCTTTTAACATAAGCGGGGCCGCGAAACCTCTAGGCACGGCCCTGCCGCCAATTGACTTTAGTAGGAATGGAAGGCAACCCAATCACTGACGGAAATTTCGCCGTCATCATTTCATTAATAACATTTTTCTGCACCCCAATCTTTATCTCGCTCAGTTTTTTAAAAGCTCTTGATCATTAAGAAAACTGCCGAATACTATTTCACAGCTGCAATCCAAAATGGAACACTCTCTTCTCTTGTGGTATCAAATCAGTGTGGGGGTACGGAAGCCTCATTGTCTTGGCAGATTGCCGCATACTTAGTCGGTGATTCTTGCAAGTCTCTCTGAACGGCTTAACTTGACGAACGTATTTGCAGGTCTCATCTGGCTGCAGAAGTTTTTTTTCCTTTTCTTCTTCTTCCTTTAAAACAGTTTCGGTAATTTTAAAATTCAATGCCGTGACTATGGCAACTTTTCGAGCAAAATAACGGGTCGAACAGTCAGTGACAAATCTAGAAAGAGTTTCAAGAAGGGGCAATAAGCATAACGAAACATTTTTCTTTTCCCTGTTGATTTTTAATCTTGATCCATAACCAGGGATCAATTTTATGGGGTAGGTGTTTAACCTGTTCTCTCTGGTCATTGAAAAAATGCAAGAGAACACTCCTTATTTGACTAGTTTTGCTTCTCAGCTTAAATATTGAATACTCCGCCGGGGCGCAGCGTTGCGAACCTTTCCATTGCAGGGATTTCTTTCTGAACTTGAAGTCAAGAGATCGGGATCTATAATAAGCCTCAAAAGAGATTGGCATTGTTCCTCTTTGTTTCAAGTTGATCATATCATTCCTTGCTCAGAGCGCATAATTCATATTTTACGTTGTTTAATAAGATACTATTGTAACGTATGTGTGTAACTTGTGAAGCTGTACGTTTCAGATAATATTTCTGAATTAAAATGTTTGTTTATTGGTTTAAAGAAGAATACCTCCAAAATTGGCTTTTACTATTACTGTTAATATTTTACGGATAATTGTATGTTTTTTTCTAATTGATTGTAAATAACACAGTAACTTACATCCTTCAAATTATTGCTGTTTCAGTATTAAATCTAAAAGAAAAAAAAATATTCAAGGTAATGGATGTAATCATATTTTAAAAACGCATTTCTAAGTGATTAGTTTAAAATAGTAATTCGGCAGTTCCAGAGAAGAAAATGCAGTTGTACCTTGAGATACAAGTGCCCTAATACCCGAGTTTTTGAGATACGAGCTGCCATCAGGTCAATTATTATTTAAAAATTGGAAGCCTGGAGTCTTTAGTCTTCTTGCCTATTGTACTCCCAGCTAGAACGCCATCAGCGAAGGGAGCTCTGGTACCACTCACTTGAAGGAAAATCTGTCCTGCCCCCCAACCTTCGCGAAGACGAATCGCAATTCAATCATTTCATTAGGGAAATGAGTCCGAGATACATGTATTTTGACTAACGAGCTCGGTCTAGGAACGAAATAAACTCTTATCTCTATACACCATTGTACATGAAAAACACTATAGGAAACCATTAACTTACTGTCAACCCTTTCATGGAAAACAGTTTTTATCACATTCTCCAGCTATTGCAGATGCCAGGGCAGCGATGGATTCAATTCGGGAGAATAACAGCTACTTTTTTATTTCTCAAAATTACGTATCAAAAAGTGAAAGACTGATACGCCACCTTCCAGCATTTTGCGAATATTAAATTTATTAATCATGGAACACAGAGACTCATGAATTTTTGGGATTGGCAGGGAAAATTTTAAAACTTAATGTAATTTAAGAGCTTAAACTGGTTTTTACAGTGCTACCACGGGAGGTTTAAAAAGACTGTGCACTAAAAGAATAATACCTCCCCCCCCCCACCACCACCTCTATTAATACATAGAACTTATGCACAAGTAGAAAGGAAATACGCATGGGGATTCCGCTCACAGATCTTAGGGTGCGAAGTGCGAAGGTTGGGGGGCAAGACAGATTTTCCTTCAAGTGAGTGGTACCAGAGCTCCCTTCGCTGGTGGCGTTGTAGCTGTTATGGAGTAACTGCCATTTATCACTAATGGACATGAAAACGCACACCAATAAACACAGTCCCGTTTTCCGGTTAACTCCTCCCAGGAGACAAGCGAAAATCACGTGACCTCGGTATGAAGAAAAGCACCTCGATTGCCTTTCTACTCCTATTGAATTCTGTGTATTGTGGTGTGTAGTCCATCTAACCTAACGACTAAAACTTAATATTTCATCTAGGATACAGCAAATGTTAACAAAGAGTACCTATATCGTCCATACCGTATCAAAAATAACAAACAAAGATATCGTCTTTAAGTCACACTAAATATTTTTCAGTGCTTGTTTTTTCTTTATTAAAGTATTTACAATTGATGAGAATGACGAAGAGTTGAAAGAAAAAGAAATCACACATCACAAATAGGCTTTGAAAATGCTTTTATACAATTACCAAACTCCATTTGGAAGTTTTAAATACATGTTTGTTGAAAAGAACATTCTTTTCTGTCTTACACCACAGTCAACATCTTACTTTGTTCATTTTTCATAATTTTTCTGTTAAGATAATTATCACTATTCTAAGAATATTTATTTTGTATTCTTGATTTTTACTTGAAGAATAGAAGATATATGGATTAGATTGTTAGCCATATCGATAGATTATCTTACTTTTCTTACTGTGTATGTGGATTATTTAATTCCCAGTTAACAAACATGCATCTTTCAAAATAATTTTCAATTTTAAAACACTTCACGATGTTCTTAAAAATATGTTTCGTTCGTTTTAAGATTATATCCCCCCCCCGTTATCAAAAATAGAGACAACAGTCAACTATGAAGAATTCGTTTCATCTCAGTCCTACAAGGATTTCGATCAAAGAGGCATGTTAGACTTTACCAATAAAACTTTACATACGGAATCTGTGATATGCATGACTTTGATATTACAAATATCGGGAATAAATAAATAATGGGATATGATGGCGCGCGGGAAAAAATTGTCTTCTGGAAACCTGAGATTTACCTTAAAACACGCGCAGACTTTTTTCTTTTTTAATGATGGAAGTCGAAGTTAAAATGGAGAAAGCTTATGTTTATACATTTTACGTACTGGTGTTATTGAGTGAAAGAAGAAAAAGAATTTTGTGTGGGGAAATGAACTAGTCGTTTATAGAACTAAACTATGTCAATTTTGGGAAAGTGTGACACGGTCAACCGAACACGAATCTGTGGTATCAGACGTGGTAAGTCTTGGACTCAAGTTACTGTCGTCTCGTGTATTCTACACAGAACATGGACTCGAAAGTAAATCCAGTGAAAGGCACATGGAATCAAGAGGATGGTGGAAGTCGAAGTATGTGTGTAGTTTTCCCGAGGAGGAGATGGTATACAAACACGACTGTTGATGGTCCTCCGGAGTGCAGCCGTCTCGAAGAGTGTTCTCGTTCTCTGCCGACCCGAATCCATTTTTTACCCTCTTTTTCTTTTGACCTTGCACGCGAGGCCGGACTGTTCATCCGAATAAAAAAAATGAGGTCCTCTCCCGTACTCTCAGGCGAGATGGTGCCAAAAACGAAATGTTTCAGAAACCAGGAAAGAACTCCGAGAGATGTCCAGGATACCCGTTCCGTCGCTATAGGATCACCTTGAAGAACAGAAATCCTAGTGCGATGTTGATGACGACTACCAAAATCACCAGCTGCTGGCTCGCCAGCCAATCCTGCAATGCACACAAAATGTTAGTGAGCCATGAGTTATAGCTGTACCATATTGGTGTTTACGTACTAACCCGCCGACCACTCTTGCGAATATCTTTTTTTCCTACGAAAATGATGCGATTTAGAGCAACAATGGAAAATTATTACGCGATTCCTGGTAAATTCGTGGAAGTTTTCCCTGAGAGAAAGATTTGGTCGTGAAGATGATTAAACTGATTTGGAGCTTCGATCGCGGTCGTTGGGTTAATACGTAATTACCTTTGCATTTATCTAACAATTGTGTTTCCATGAGCTATCCTGCCATTTTTTTTTTACCAGTCACCCCTGATGTACCCCTGCTTGACAGCCCATTAAGTAAACCAGTAGAACCTCATTACCAGAATTCCTGATATTGTGACCACTTTGTCAGATCGACTTCTATTGAAAATACAGTTGCTAGCTTATTTGTCAATTCTAAAAAAGAAAAAAAAATATTTATAGTGGCTTTTCCTTGACCTCGACTGCTATTGAAAATTCAGTTGCATGGCTTACAAGGTAATCTTAAGTTTTTGTGAAGAGATCCTTTCAGTAAAATGACTGATACTGAAATTCCCAAATCCTTTTTACTTTTGCCGTAAAACCTGTCTTAGTCGTAGTTGAAAGATTTTTTTTTTTTTTTACTTGCTCCGGAGAACCAAAGGAGGACCTTTGAATATCGTTAATCCGTCGAATAAATATGGATTTAAAAATATGAACTTGCGAGGAATGAACTCATAAGACCAGGAAATATTTTTGCTTCGTTTAAGGCGTTGTTGACTGTATATGCCAATTATTCTTTTAAATTTTCGTTTTAGTGATTTTTTTCGTTGGGATGACTGCTACTGAAAAGTTCCAATCTTAACTTGACAGTTAATTTTTTGGAAAATTGATTATGTTGATCTTCTGTATAGTGTTCGCCCATGTCTGGCCCAGTGTCATGGTCTTTCTATCGAGGTATATCTACTGTTTTGATTTTAGTAAGACAAGCACTTGAAAGGGGCAGCCATCTTGGACGAAGGCAGAGACATCTTGCAGAGCTCTGATGGGATTTCGCATTGCATCTCACCCATTTTCCAGCTGCGTTTGAAAAAGTATGGTTTCAAGAAAAACGCTATTACACGTCGTTATTTGCCTGACTGCCGGGCGAAAGTGACTCACGTGCATTTTGTAGTGCGTGTCATGCGACATCTTATAAATAAAAATGAAATTCTGTTTGTTTGTTTGTTTGTTTGTTTATTTGTTTGTTTGTTTGTTTGTGGATTTGAGTTGTATACAAATCCACAAAAATGGACCTATCAGCCTGAAATTTTGCACAGATATGTAAAATAATATGGAATAAATCATAATCCACTTTAAAACTTTGAAAGTCCACCCGTTCCCGGAATTTAAGAGATTTTTTATGTTCTGCACGCAAAAATCTTTCCGTAATTGTAACCCCTGTAGTGAAAAAAGTGTGAAATAAGGATCGTGGTTGCCATGTGTGGCGATTTTGCCGAATAAGATGTTTTAAATTCTCAAAGTAAAAATAAAAGAACAATAATGATTTTTTTTTGTTAGTTTATATTCGTACGGTTATATTTTTTTTAATTATAATATCGTGTGCATGGGAAATCGGAGCAGGAATGAAATGTTTTATACGCAAAACAATAAGAATTGAAGATTTCCGAGGCTAATATGTTAAAATTTTTTAGTTTGGCGAAAAAATAAAATGGCTCAAATGCCGAGAAAGTGAGTTCTAGCGGTTTGCACAGTTTCCGGCTAGGCGCAATTTACTGAGAGCTTAAGGAAACGGATTTTTGAAAACAAGTGCAAAGGTTTTATTAGAATACAGCGTTAAATTTTTATGATCCGTGCGAAAATAATGCAGTTATTAAGGGATTTCAAGCGATCTATCTTCAGCATTCTCGCGATTTTGAGGAGGATTCTAACGCTTGGCGCTATTTATCGTAATTTAATCGTCTGCTATTTGGGTTATGAATACACCTGCGTATAAGTTTTTGAAATTTTCATTCAGTTGGAATTGTGCATTTTTCTGAGCAGCTTTTCTGCATCTAATGTATTACATCCAGAAAAAAGGATGTTAGAAATATCAATTTTAATTTTGTTTAATCACACTCATGAATAATGATACACTTTCCAACTTAATGAAAGAAGGAACGAAAATAGGGAAGACCCATGGATTATAACTCTTTTTATATATAGCACTTTAGTGCGTATTTAAAAATCTGAAAGTGTGTCAGATTTTCTATGATTCTAGCGCTTGGCGCAATTTAATGAGAGGGTATTTTTAAAAACAAGCGTAGGTTATCTTATAAATAAAAATGAAATTCTGTTTGTCAATTTGTTGATTTGGGTAGTATACAATTCCACAAAAATGGACCTGTCAGCCTGAAATTTTACACAGATATGTAAAATAATATAGAATAAATGATAGTCCACTTTAAAACTTTGAAACTCCACTTTATTTCCGTTCCCGGAATTTAACAGATTTTTTATGTTCTCCACGCAGAAAGCTTTACGTAATATTAACCCCTGTAGTGAAAAAAGTGTGTGAAATAAGCATCTTGGTTGCCATGTGTGGCGATTTTGCCGAATAAAATGTTTTAAATTCTTAAAGTAAAAATAAAAGAATAATAATGATTTTTTTAGTTTATTTTTTTAGGTTATTTTTTTAATTATAATATCATGTGCGCATAAGAAATGAGAGCAGGAATGAAATGTTTTATACGCAAAACAATGAGGATCGAAGATATCCGAGACTAATATGTAATTTTTTTTAGTTTGGCGAAAAAAAAAATGGCTGCTAGGCCGATTTTTAGAGAGTGAGTTCTAGCGGTTTGCACAGTTTTAGGCTTTTTGGCGCAATTTACTGAGAGCTTAAGGGAATAGCATTTTTGAAAACAAGTGTATAGGTTTTCTTAGAATACAGCATTAAATTTTAACTATCCGTGCAGAAATAATGCAGTTATTAGGGCATTTCAAGCGATGTAGCTTCAGAATTCTCGCCAATTGAGTACATTGATTTAACTTGGGGGAAATCCGCCAAATTTCAGAAAATTGAAATCTTCGCATTTAGTACATCGAGGTAACGATGAATAAAACATGTTATAGTTGATAATTTAAAAAATGCGGCTGTATTAAGGGATTCCACTTTTCAAATAAATGCCTGGCGGTCGAACCATTTCCCATTTTGATTGCTGCTAAGTCAATGCTTCGAATGATTCCTGAAAAAACTCTTGCAAAATGGCGTATGCTGGCACTTTGGCGAGGCTTAGATTTGAAACTGGATTTTACTTGAGACTGGTATATACGTATAATAAGACTGGTTATAGATAAAAATGAATGTTGGTATGTGTGTAGGAGGTTGAAAAACTCCAGCACCGTTTCACCGATCACCATGAAATTTGGTTCACCTAAGTCTTTTATCATGGAGAAGGTTTTTATGCTATCCGTTTTCCTCTAACTTTTCACTAAGTGGCGCAGCAGAACGTCGAATTCTATTCCGTTTAGCCGTTTGCTATGCGAATATCGTCCAACCAATTTCGATGAAATTTGGTACACGCGAATATTAGAACACGGAGAATATTTTTCACTATCCATTTTGCTGTAACTTGCCGCTAAATGGCGCTGAAAAGCATCAACTTCTATACCGTTCGACTGATCGGCATAAAATTTTTTATACTTACACATTTGAGCACGAAGAATATATTCTAACTGCGTTACTTTTGATGTTACTCGCCACTAGATGACACTGCAATGCATTATTATTTTAACTCACCACTAGATGACGCTGCAGCAGGCCAAATTTTTGACCATTCAAACGGTGGCTATGAAAATCAGTATACATAGCTATTTGAACAATGAGAATATTTTGGCGTTATCCATTTTGCTATAACTCGCCACATGACGGCGCTGTAGCAAATCATTACTTTAATTAACCACTAGATGGCCCTGCAGTGTATCACTTCTTGACTGTGCGAATGATCGCTATGAAAATAGGTATACATAGATATTTGAACACGGGGAGAGTTTGGCACGATCCATTTTCCTATAACTTGACACTAGATGTCGCGTCAACACATGAACTTCAAGACTATTCAGCCGTCGTCATGAAAATTCGTATACATCGATATCTGAATGCGAAGAATATTTTTGCCGTATCCGTTTTGCTAAAACTCGCCACTAGATTGTGCTACGCCGCATCGCCTTCTGCACCGTAAAAACGATTGCCTTGAAATTCAGTATGCATGATTATTGAACACAATATAACGCGATATCCATTTTGCTATATCTCTTTATTACAATAAATAGTAATCACAACAAATATTAATATCAAAAAGTCCATTCATTCCCGTGCGAAGAACGGGTACTTCAGCTAGTACCCTATATTTTTGAAACAGACTTAAATACCTGTTACTCACCCACACTTCTGGACTCATGAGGTAGAGGAATGGATTAGCCCTCAGTCTCTCCGCCTCTTCCTCTTGTCGCCTGATGGCTTCACGCCTCTGCGAGCTCAACATGGCTATGGTCTCCCTGCTGAGAATGGGTTCTGTTATGTTGCTGATGTCGGGAAGGCTTTTCTTCCTCGCATTGACTATGGCGCTGCTTTTTACAGACGACTCCGTCTTGCGCGTGTACAGTGATCCCGTTCGGACGATGCCGTCACCGTAAAAGCCTGTTAAGAGAACAAACGAAAACGCATGTCTTTAAGGTGATTTCTACCAGTCGAAATGAGCTGCGAACCCCGTTATCCTATGGGATAAATTATTTTACTTATAGCTTGTACAGTTCTCAATATTTTGCCTCAGTTCTTCCTTTCCTACCATTTGGCTACTGACACGGTGCATACTGTGCCTTTTCTAAAACTTGGGTATTTTTTCTACTAGTATTTTAATATATTCCACGGATGATTGCAAAAGCGGTTTTTCAAATTTCAATTTAATGTCCAAAATATTCATAGAAAAATATCCGCATTTTAGAAAAGACATCTCATGCATCATGTCAGTATGTGGACCGTAGAAAAACAACAAAATATCAATAAGTATGCATTTATGAGTGAAACAGTTTTTCCCTTTAGGATTAGATGGGATTTCGCAGTTTAATTTTTCATATGCGGATATCGCCTTAAGTCATGCAAAACATTAAGGGGATATCTATCTGCATTTCATTTCAGCAGAAATTTACGTCCTTAGTTTTTATCTATACAGTGAACTCTGGCAAAAACAAATTTTAGGAGAGTAGTTAAAAATTGTGTGTGTTACCTTCTGTCTCTGGCTGGTCGAGCACTGTGGGCATGGTGGATCTCCTTTGCGGCAGGAAGGGTGCACCATCTTCATCCTCCATCCTCGGAGGGCTAAGGGGTATACCGTAGAGCTTGGAGAGTTCGGTGAGGTCGATGGCGGGCCTCTTGCCCTTGGGCTGTGGCTCGGAGTCGAGAGTGGGCTCGTAGTACTGGTGGAAGTGGTCGTCGTTGATCTGCTGGAGGGTGACCGGGTTCCGCTGCTGGAACTGCTGTTGATGGTGGACTTGCTGTTGGCGGACGAACTGGTGCTGCTGCTGTTGCTGATGCTGTTGGTAGTGGTAAAACTGCTGCTGGTTGTCCGGAATGAATTCGGCGTGCCTCTCTACCGCCGCCGACGGAACGAGTTTGTGCTCGACGACAGTCGAAGGTCGCCTCAAGTTCACGGCAGAGGGACGCCTCAGGAATCCGGCGTTCGACGGCCTGCGGTCGGGATTGTTCTTGAAGAGGTCGAGGAAAGCCGACGCCGGAGGCTCGGGGCTCAGGTAGGTGGTGGAGGAGTCGTCGAACTCGGGCTGCTGAGGTCGCAAGTAGAGGTCCCTCGAAGATCCGAACGGAGCTTCGCTGGGATTCGAAACGTTGAACGATCGGTGAGAGGAGTCTTCCCCTAACAAGTGAGGTGGAAAATCAGATAAGTCTTGACTAGAATTGAACTTTCGTTTTAATAACTCGGGACCTGTAAGAGATGACACTCTGCATTAATTATTAAGACGCCGATCTATTCGCGGCTTTTAAGAACTACTGCCACGGGCCTAGAGAACTTCAACGGGGATGCTTCACGTACGTAAACGGACTGAGCAGGTTCTGCCACTGTACTCCTATTTTGTATTCTATCTTGAGAAAGATGTTCAAAACATGAATTGAAGTTATTTTAAACACAGTACGCCGCTGGAAAATCAAAGTTGAAGGTGTGCTGCAAAACCCATTCAGTCTATTACAATCACCCACCCTACAACTTGAATAAAACACCCTTGTTTCGAAATGACTGAAATTGAAAATTTAAGAACTAAAGAAAAAAAAAACTAAGTTAAAAACAGATAAGTAAGGTTTACTTGTTTATTAAATTAGAAAAGAATGTTTTTAAATCATATGAAATATATATTTACCATCACTGAGTAACAGAGTATAAGTAAATTTCTTTGAATTTGCTTAGACTATCAACGCACACAAAAAATGTGAGCTGGTGTGTGGTCACCAAAGTCCCCCCCCCCTTTTAAATTAGCTGAAGAGTCGTTCTAAAACTACTGAAAATTTCATTCGAGACTGGCAGCACTATGTGCTTTAAAATGTACAGTAAAAATAACGATTTTACCCTTAAGCAGTGTCTTTTCTAAGGGGGTTTGAAGCCCCTTTCCTTGGATCTGTTGCTGTGTGCGACCAAAATTCAACTCTGCAAGCAGCATTTCTTATGTTACGAATCTCTTGTTTAATGAGAACGATACAAAAGGAAGATTCGATACACGTGGTAGTTGATTTTTCTGTCTGCTTTAATTTCCTGACAGTGGGTTGTTCGTTTATTTATTAGCCAGTTGTACAACAGCATTCGCTATTAAAGGCATGCTTCAGCGAGTCACCTTAAATGAAGTACTAAATTACTTCGACGAGACCAAACCCTGTGTGCACCTAATGAAAAGTCTAAAATTTAAGTTATTTGGTTTAATGCCAATGTCTTCTTTAAATATTTAAGCACCAACATGTGATTTCTTTCTTTCTTTTTAATGAGAGAATTTAATGACAGTTTTATAAACATTTTAAAGTGGGGATCCTTTCATTTATAAATAGAACTTCCATGTAAATGTGGGCTTTATTAGCTAGTTATATGTCTGATGAACGCGCGTCTCAGTCCGTTTATGTCCAAATTTCAACGTAGAAACGGTTTGGAAAAATATAACTAGCTAGAAGTATTTATAGAAGTAGAATGACCATTGAGACAAAACAAAATTTTACTTTGGAGTAGCTTACTTACCGAGGATATGCGAAAATAAACTGTTTTAAAAGCATTTGATTTATGCACTATCATTGCTTGTTTGATAATTATGTCAGGTATTTCTCTTAGTCATGTATGTGTGTGCATCACGTTATATGCTGGTGTCGTGTCCAAACTTAAGGCTATAAACACAAAATCTGTAATAATTGAAGAAATACTCGGTTTATTGTAACACAATTTATCGCAGAAATATACGTATAACTATCGGAGAAAGCACATAGAGCATAAACAAAAGATGAATTTGATAAAGTACTATTATACAGGTTAAATCAAAAATGGTCTATTCATGAGTACACCCTCTGAATCAGCGGTTCCAAACCGAGGTCTCGCCCCCTTGAGTGGCGCTGAGCGTTTGCAGGAGAAGGGGGGGGGGAGCGTGAAAAAAAAAAAAAAAATAAAGCAGACAAAGAGCAAGTGATAATGCATGTTTTAAAAAATCATTTTATTTATTCTTATCTTTACTCCAAAACATATCTATTTTCGCTTAAAATATTTATTCAGACTTTACCGATAACATTATTTTATAGAAACGGCGAATCAATGTTTATTGTTGAAGAATAAAAAATTGTATGTATATGTTAAGGAATATGAGAGGTGGGGCGCCATCGTAAGTTATCCTTTGTTTGGGGAGGGGGGGGGCACAATGTTAAAAAGTTGGGAACCTCTGCTCTAATATATACCCTCTTTAACACTATGACGGCTTATATAGCAATGTACGGTAACCTTACACTATATTAGGTGCACCTTCCATGATATCATACGCGTTGGGAGAATAAAACATAGGCAAGGAGGGGCACTTACCCCCCTGGATTTTTGTATGTCATTTTTCCCCTTGCTTAATCATGTAGTAATCTTTGCCCCTCTTGGAAAACATTCTGTTGACGTCCATGCAAGAGATAAAATTACTTCACGATTAGACCATTTTTGATATAACCTGTACATTAACTAACGATTCACATGTTTTAAAGTGTTATGTTCCTTTCTCTCATAATAATAGATGTCCGTGCCCAATTACAATAAATTGAGTATTTCTTCAGTTACTACAGATTTTGTGTTTGGAACCTTAATTTCGGACACCTATATATAAAACTACAAATATTTCCTGTTTTTTTTTTTTTTTTTTTTTTTTTTAAACCTTCATTTGTGCCCCCCCCCTTCCGCCAGTGGCGGATTAATGCAAGTTTGCCGGGGTGGGGCGGTTAGTTAGACGATTGTCTTTATTTTAAACACTTTATTATACATCCATTTTATGGAAGTAAAATAGGATATTTTACATTAATTTCTTTTATCTCGGGGGGAGGGGGGGGAAGAAGCAATCGCCCCTCCGCCCCCCCCCTTAATCCGCCCTTGCCTTCCGCCATACTGAAAACATTCAGCTTCTGAGGAAATAATTGACACTTTTACGCTGTATATCAGGAATTTGTAATTTTCTAATAAGGATGCTCAAAAGCAACACAACCGGAATGAAGTGGTTAACTATATCAGATTTGTTTTCACACAAATAATAAATAAAACTTAAATGTTCATAAAAAAATATACATATAAATTACAAAGCATTTTATTAAAAATGATTGATAAAGAAGAAAATATGAATATATGTTTTCGCAGGTTGACCAAAAATGTCCCTTCCCACCCCTAGCCACGAATGACTACAAGTTTCCTTTCACATATAAATTACATAAAAGCATCATTATAAATTACACAGATTAATTGCAATTAGGACAAGTACAAGAATAGAAATTGTGTCCTAAATTTCTAGATATTACAAATTTATAGAAAGAATTGTTTTAGAATAGCTGGATATTTCAGAAAATAATAGAGGTATATTTTCTGAAAAATTAGGATTTTGAAGGTTTTCCACTAAACAAAGAATTAATATATAAATATTAGTTCCTTGATAGAGAAATATATATATATCTTTTAACAGAAATACAATGTAATTTTGATTAAATTGAATATTATTTGACATGCGTAAAAAATGTAAAAAACAGCCTAGCCCTTTAGATACTGCAAAATATATTTTACAATAATGGGAAAAAACACACACATAAACTGGAACACAAAATAACATTTATCATTTAAAATTATTAAGAATTCCTCTTTGTCATTTAAAACAAAAAAATGCCTTTGATACATTTTTTTAAAAGCTTACATGCAAAAAAAAAACAAAACAAAACACACAAAAAAAAAAAAAACGAACGTATGATTTCACAATAATTTTCAACTCAATTTTTTACCGAATTTCTAGTCCATATTTAGTACGGTGCACGCAATTCAGACAGTTTCAGTGGCACACTCTGCCGCTTGTGTGCTTGCTGCTGCAGACGGAATCCTTCTCCCGTTTAATTTCGGCGACGGAAATGACTCTTAAAAGGCAGCCATCTTGCTCAGGTTTATTTTAAAATCCGTCTTAAGCCTGACTGCTAACGAATTTACACAAATTCGATTGACGATTCTGAACATCGGACCCCCCCAATCCACCTCAGATTGAAATGGCGAAAATAAACAAATGAATCAATCAATTTTTTGTTAGGAAAATATAGAGGAAAAAAAGGGGGGGTTGGGGGGATGGTCTAACTTACTTTGTCGGGAATTTGCCGACCTTCAAACGGCGTCTGAGCTACCAAATTCCACCGTGTTCACTACCGACCGAATGTTAAAAACAGAAAGAGAGGACTCGAAAGAACTTATTTTGATCTCTCTCTCTGCACCTTGGCTGTCTTCCACGATCGTCCGAGGCGCCCTCTTGTTGCACTATCAACATTGTTTTCTGTGAACAACTACTACATCCCCCTTCTTCCCCTACCCTCCTTCAATAACCCTCATATATGCATGTGATATTTTGCACTAATCCAGAGTTTATGTAACGCATTTGCGAACCTTTCAGGTTTCTTCAGGATCTTTCAGGTTTCTTCTTTCATATCGCAGAATATGTACTTTCAGTTTGCTGTGTCGGAAACTGTTTTTTATTCCCCCCACCTAATGCAGCAAAAAGGTTATTCAACCTCACGGAAACTCAGCCAGAAGGTGGGTGATTGGGACAAAAAGAGAAAAGAACTGAATAATGTTCAACACAGGAATTTCAGATGACATTTAACCCTTTAACGCGCAGTGTTCCCGCTCTGGGAACACCAAACTCCTGACGTTTTGACTGTTGCCAGTCACGAAGAATAGATTTGATTTCTTTAAAAAGAGTTGGGGTGACATAGCTCAACGAGAATCCTTTACTTTTTAGCACGTCATATCCCGTAAAAAAATTGTCGATTATTTTTAACAGCACTGACATCTGCTGAAAAATGGAAGAATGCGAGAACAGCTGGATAGATTGCCCAATGCTGGAAAAAGGGCATCCGTTGCCATCGCTCGACTTAACTACCAGCAAGATGGCGGACGATCGAAACGTTCATCGCGAGCGCCACAGATCTAGAGACCCTTTTTTGACGCAGCTGGCTGTGCCGGGCATCGCCAGCTGCGTCAAATTCTTTGATTAAATTTCAAGTTCTTTGATTATTCGTCATGCATTCTGAATCTTCCATAGTAAAATCTACTTGCTTTAAAATTTGCTTTTGGTTTTTCCCACAGCCAAAAGTAAC
This sequence comes from Cheiracanthium punctorium, assembly GCA_038373885.1. Classification (NCBI taxonomy): domain Eukaryota; kingdom Metazoa; phylum Arthropoda; class Arachnida; order Araneae; family Cheiracanthiidae; genus Cheiracanthium; species Cheiracanthium punctorium. The sequence goes on along the minus strand of JAWZYV010013220.1, from coordinate 39,696 downwards.
CGTCAACTTCCTCTCCGAATTTCCTTTTTCGTATGACTCGATCCCATCAATGCGCTACTCCAATGGTAAAATCACTCACTTCTTAGACATATCTCTTCTCTAACCTACAAGATTTGTACGTGATGTGCACGTGTACTTGCACCTGCTGTTGCTTTAGGGCCACCAGGGATGCAGAATATGTTCGATCCGGCGATCAAGGATCGATCGAAATTTTAGCCATCTGGGGAAATTTTTTTAGGAAAATGTACAACTGATTTCGATTTTAGCAATAAGTAACAAAATTCTCAGAGTTTTTCTTTCCCTTTCCCATTTTTAAAACATTTTTTTTTTCAACTTTTTCACCGATTGCTTTCTGTTAACTTGGACCAATTGCCATTTTGTAAACATGGATCGTAGACATATTTTGTTAAATGTTTTTTCTGGCGCCCGTTGTAATTGTCTGCGCAACGGGCTTTATCTTTGGTTTTGATATAATTCCTATTATAAACTCTCGTAAATTTCGCCGTGGATTAATAAAATTCCGTATCTGCGGTGATGGAGGACCAAGAAAATAACTAGAATAAATAAATTAAAGACTCTTGGAATTTTCAAAGTTTGGTAAAAAATAAATATTTAGATCGCTTTTCAAAAAGTTAAAATTCACATAGAAAAATATAAAACATTCACGCTTTTATTACTTGTATGCATGAGTGTGTGCATCAATGTAATGGAATCTTGTTAATTTAATTTTCACCCACACTTCCAGACATACAATTAACTTGAAATGTTACAGACATATAACGAATCCATGACAATACAATAGTATTGAAAATGGTGTACGTAGCAATTATGTAATTATTTTATATTTCTCTTATAATTCTTTTGCCCCAAAAAATTGCAATACATTACGCTCTATGGATAGTCAATGTTTAAAACGTGCTTCAGAGACTTACATTTTCTTCAAACAAGATGAAATTGATACGAATTACAAATCAAGGTCCTCCATCGAAAGTACTTGTATGCAGAAATCTTATTTCTTCTACAGGAGTTCTTAAATAATTCCAATACATTACTGTCTATATCTTTTTAAGACATACATTCATTTCAAGTACAGTACGGTGATGATATAAACGTTTATAACAGTTTACTATCCATTTAAATTATGGGAATAACAATTAAAGTTCTTTTACAGGGTCTTGCAAAATTACATTAACAGTGATATACAGGATTTTTTTTAAAAAGTTACCCTCAATATCTCACTAAGTTTGATGACAATACATAAAAAAAATTACTTCTTCATTCAACTTTGTTTTAAGACTAAAAAATTAAAAATAGATTATGCTTTTAAAAACCTAAAACACGTATTTATAGCAGTATGAACTAAAAAGTAAAAAAATCATATTTAAATATAACCATTTTGTTCAACAGCAATATGACATTGCACAACTCTGTATAACTTAACTTTTTGAATTATGAAAATTTACCGTAAATTCCGGCGTATAACGCGCACTTGTCATACAAAAAATAAGGTCGAAATTTAAGGGTGCGCGTTATACGCCGGTTATAAAAATGATAAATTTAAAAATAATGAAAAGATGAGCATAAAAAAACGAGATTTCTACATGTACCTGAATGTTGTTTATTTAAAAGAAATGACCTTATGAACTTAGATTTCATTATCGGACAGCATAAAAAGTTCATCATATTCATTTTCCGTTATATTTTCAGGCACATGATCAAATTCAGTTTCATCTTCACTATCACTGTTACTTTGATCCATAAATAAATAGTTTCATCTAGATTGTTCGATATACTACATTTTTTAAATGACTTTTTAAGTATGCCAGGTTTAATTTCATCCCATGCTTGTATTATCCACTCACACACTATTTCTAGACTGGCGTGACGCATTTCACCTCTTTTCGTAAATGTTTTATCTCCTTCCAACATCCACGTATTCCCAAATCGTTTTAAAATTCCTTTGAATAATTTATTAGTACACACATCTAAAGATTGAACTGATGGCGTTAATCCGCCTGGAATAACTGTCATGTCTGTGTTATACTCTTTCATTAATTTCTTTGTATTATACGTTAAATGGGAACTGAGCATGTCCCAAACTGAAAGACTTTCAGGATTCCATAGGGCAAGTCTGTGATTGCAAAGTAAAGGGTGCGCGTTATACGGAGGATATACATAAAAATTAAAAAATGAAGTTTAAAATTACAGGTGCGCGTTATACGCCGGCATTTACGGTAAGTGAAATGCACCCCGCGCTGTTTTTTGCTACCGAGTTGTGCTAAGCCATTGCTGCTGAACAAAATCTTTAAAGATTATTTTTTAAAGATTTTCTGCAGATGGGTATTTCCTTCAAGCTTAGAATTATTTAACAACAGATTGAGATAAATAAGAAAAAGAAAGTGATTTTTAATGGAAATTTTGATGATATGATTTTAATGAAGAGATTTTGAATCAATTTTCACAAAATCTATTCAAAATTTTTACTAAATCCCATCCCAATCACAGGCGCGTAGCCAGGAAAATTTTTCGGGGGGGGGGGATATGCACCTGGAAATTTTTTCGGGGGGGGGGATATGAACTTATATGTGTATAAATAGACGGAATTTCATCATTAATCCAAAAATTTCGGGAGGGGGGATATATCCCGATATCCCCCCCCCTGGCTTCGCCCCTGCCCTATCATTTATCTGAGATCCCCTATCATGTTTTCGAATTAAATTTTTTTCGCTTTAGTCGTTTCGCTTGTGATGCGCGTTCAAAGAAGATTTGAGCAGTTTAACACAGTTTTCGCAAAATCTCAAAATCTAATGAAATTTTTTTAAAAATTCGGTGCCTGTAGTTTTACTTTAGAGTCATTAGCTTCAGTCAGTTTTACGTGATACGCGAACAAAATAAGTATCGCGGGCAGAATGACATAACGACAGACAAACAAACCTCTATTTTTTTTTTTTTTTAACACACGTACTGGGATCCCAAGTGCTTGAAAAGTTTAAAAATGACAAAATTTTTGAATTCGAAGTGATGTACAGACAAAATTTTTAATTTTATTTATTTAGATACATAAAAGTTCCCATTCCGAAACTGAAACAACTCTCACTTCAAATTTTAGTTATTTCGCCCCCTACTCAAACGGTGTCTGGTATTTAGCACGATGGTCTCTCACGCCAAGTGTCTACAGTTCGAACCCCAATCCTGGAAAATTAGAAAAACACAGTTTTAAATTTACTTGAAGTCCTTTAGTTCATTCTTATGCATAATGATAGATGGCAGCACCAAGATGAATTAAAATAAAATTAAAAAGCACATTTTGTGCTCAATTTAGTTTGCACATTTTTTGTATAAGCAGAGGTGCCAAATATGCTCGGAATTTGTTTAATACTTTTTTTCAAAGTTTTTCTAGCTGGGAATGCTGTAACTTAAACCTAAAAACAGTAAGACATTTTGAAAGTAAAGTTTTCGCAGCAAACCGCCAAGCTTTTCTTTCTCTGATCGTGAATGACACTGACATAGTTTTTTGTGCCATAATATTGCAGTGATCTCAGCTTAGTACTCATGCTAACTTTACGAGTAACAAATGAGTAATTTTACGTCAAGAGTCAAATAATTTTGCCTATTTTTAGATTCCTCATCACTGGAATCAATTCGAAATACACATGTGGGTCATTCCACGCCAAGTCAAAAACAGAATTGGAAAAAGCTCACCAACCACGCCATTTCAGATATTCGCCAAATTATAAATAATTTATAGAATAGGATGACTCCAAATCTCAATTTTGAAGCTTCTACTTTAATGACTTACCGAGAAATTAATAATGCAAAGTTTTAAGTTTTCTGCAAGACACACCATTTTTTCTTTGAATTTCTTAAATAACCCCTTACCTGTAGAAGTTACTGAAGTGAAAATTTGCATGTAAGTTCTAAGCTGTTTCCAAAAATGTTATCAAAATTTGCGTATCTTCTATAGTTTATGCATAAGCATTGCATTTGCTTAAAAACAGCATGAATTTTTTTCGGCATGTTTGAGAAACACATGTTTTAAATTTTTATATGTTGTTAACCACTACATCCCAAAATAATTTCATTTTAGTTTTCTGCTGAGCAGCCGAGCAAAAAAATTATTAAATTTTCATGTGACTTTATAAGTTTTAAAGAGCGTGTCAAAGAAATGAATATGCAATTTAGAACTGATAATAATGCCTTTATTCGTCAAAGTAATCTCCATTATTTTCCAGCAACTACCGCCAACGGTTAGGGTCTAGATGCCAGCTGCACAGGATTCATCTTTTGATGCGATGACGTCCGCAATAGATTTTCGTACTTCGTCCACTCTGCGGAAGTGTACAGAAGACAAGGCATTGTTCATCGACCGAAGTAGATGATAGTTCGAATGGTCTATGTCAGGGCTATACGCCGGATGTTCCGAAACTTCCCAACCAAACTTTACTAATGTGCCCTACCGGTTTTCGCAACATGAGACCTTGCATTTTCATAGAGCGAATTGACGGAACCTTTGCCAGTAAATGGACGTTTACGATCGATTTCCTGGTTCAGCCTCAGCAACTGTTTATAGCGTTGCAGTTACTCTTTCACTGGACTCCAATAGTTTGCAGTACAGTGCACCTTTTATATCCCTCCGGACAATGCAAGGTCTCATGTTGCAAAACCAACACGTTAGTAAAGTTTGGCTGGGAAGTTTTGGAGTACCCGGCTTATAGCCCTGACATAGCCCCTTCGGACTACCATCTATTTCGGTCGATGAACAATACCTTGTCTTCTGTACACCATCCCAACGTGGACGAAGTACGAAAATCCATTGATGACAGCATCGCATCGAAAGATGAATCCTTCTTCTCTACTGGTATCCTTGCACTATCCGATTGTTGGCGGAAGGTGCTGGAAACAAATGGATATAATTATTTTGACGAATAAAAGTATATTATTATAAGTTCTAAATTGCATATTGATTTTTTTAAGACATGCTTTAAAACTTATTACAATACCCAATATATGCAAAGTCATTTTTCCAAAATTAGATACCTAATTAGCAAATTGGTAAAAAAAATTTTAACGAAAACTATAATTTACTTTCGGTTACTTGCACATCAGGCAAAATTACACAAACCCAGTTGGCAAAAGTAAGAAGTTGGTAAAATAGTTGATAAAAATATAAATAAATTGATAAAAACCGACATATTTGACTTGGCAATTCATCGACAACTCATCCCCCCCACCCCCTAAAAAAGTCTTTGCAATGGCCCTGCCTGTGAACTAGGGGATGTGACCATCTTAGTTTGACGCTATCTCATACTGTCTAAGATGGCCACACACCCTTAGGCACATGACTCTTCGTGTAAACAAATGTGTGACTAAAATGTCAGCGCCGTAACATGTTTATGTTACCAGACATGTACCTTAGTCAAAAAATTATTTAAAATTGAAAATTAAGGTGGTAGACTCTTCCCCAGCTTCATCACTATTCATGAAGAAACCCGCATGGGCGTCTCCCAGTGTGACGTACGCATTCTATGTTAAGGTTTGGTGGCTGTTGCGCTCGAAATCAACTGGTTTTCATCAACTGCTGACTACTCTTAGCACAATTCTTCTTCCCAAATTAAAAATCTGGAGTGACTCCACTCGACTTTTCGAACACTTACGATTAAGATCATTACCAAGCATTTAAATAAATTTTAATCGATGAATAATTCAAATATATATACCAAATTTAAGCTCAATGGAATGTACCGTTTAAACGCTAGCGCACTTTCAAGAATTTCTCCCCATAGGCCATAATGTAAAAGAAATCTTTGTCGTAGCCCTGTAGAAAAACTATAAGTCCTATACACACCAAAATCAATACAGGTCTTGCGACGGTGATTTATAACATATATACACTTTTTGAGCTCAATCGGAAGTACCGTTTAAACGCTAGCGCATTTTCAAGAATTTCTCCCTGTAGGCCATAATGTAAAAGAAATCTTTGTCGTAGCCCTGTAGAAAAACTATAAGTCCTATACACACCAAAATCAATACCGGTCTTGCGACGGTGGTTTATAACATATATACCCAATTTGAGCTCAATCGCATGCCCCGTTCAGGAGCTATCGTCTTCACTCACATACACACAAACACACACACACACACACACACATACATACATCTCGTAAAAATAGCATAAATGAATTCAGAAGACCCCAAAACGTGTAAAGACACCAAAATCTCGCAGTCGAATTTTTTCATGATTACAATACTTTCCTTACATGGTACATGTTCGGAAAGTAATAATAGGTATTTCAGGAACCGATGATCGTTTGCTTACTAGGGGTTAACTCGGACTAAGATGGCCACACACTTTTGCGCTTGGGCACATGATTCTTTCTGTTCAAAGAGGTGTGACTTAAATGTCTATGCAGTAGCCTGTATATCTCGCCCGTCACGTATCTTATATCGAGTACGTCAAAAATTCTTTAAAACTAAAAATTCAGCTCCTGGCGTCAGTGGTTTCGCTAAGCATGGTGTCACCCGGTGCGGGCTCATCCGGTGTCCCTCCCCCCGTACACCTCCGTACAATTATGAGTCATCTTTGAGATTGGCTTTTTTTTCACTTCGCCCTAAATTAAGTCGAAATTTTACCTAATCTCCGTAGATTATCTGACCGGATAAAGCAGCACTAACTACCGAAGTAAGCGGCAGAAAACTAGTGCAATTTGGCCATTTCGTTCTTTCGCCCTGCCAATTTTCACCGACTTAAGAGACTCACTGACCGAAATATGTGGCAACCACTATAGTAAGGTTCTTTAAAACGTTATTAGGCTATCATGAAACTTTCCGTACCACCTATGCAAGGTAATGTACGAGACGCGGAAATGACTTTTTTTTTTCCAAGAGACCTATGAAAACCATGAGCCGTAGAAAAGTCTGTTTATAATACCATTACCAGACTAATAAAAATACACTGTCAGACTAATACAAATACACTGTCAGCTAATACAAATACACTGTCAGCTAATAAAAATATGGCATTTAATTCAACTAAACGTTAAATTATCTACACACTTGAAATTTAATGTCTCATGAGACCTGTTTCATTGAAACCAGTTGTTTCATTCAACACTCACTACAAAACTGCTTTACTTAAGAGTTCTTGTACCTTTTAAAAGTAATGAAAATCGATAAAATTTTGACAGAATATACAGACATCTGAATATACATTACGGATTCTTTTTGACTGAAAATAGGGAGTGATTCTAAACTCCCTATACCAACTTTACGAGATATAGGGCACACAATATAATGTCCTGTCGCCCCTACAGTTTATAGAGTTTTGAACCGCCTTGCATATTGCTGTGTAAAGTTCCACATTGCTCGTACACTGCACATAAAATTTATTTACTTTTCAATTTCGCCAATTTTAACCAATGGTTTTAAAAAAGCTGATATAAATATTGTAAGTGAATGGGCTGCATTTTGTTAGTTCTATTAATGTTTTAGTTTTATATTCAAGATATAGTTGTAAGAAAGAAATCATTAAGAAAGCGTTTGTAATTGTGCAATAAATCATTAAATTTTCGATTGTGGAAAATTTCTGATTTCTTTGTTATTATTTAAAAAAACAAAAACAGTACCTCTAGAGGATTTAAATTTCGCGATTACGACGGGGTTCCCGGAAATTAATGCCTCACGAAAATACATAATTTTACTGTATTATTTTCCATATGTGGTTCATTGCGCGGAGCTGTACATACATAAAAATCTTTTAACAAACTCAAATATTTTATGCCTATACTTAAGAAGACAAAATTAAAATGACATATTGTTAAGTAGAAAATACATACCTATTTTATACACTTAAAATTATTATTATTATTATTTTATTTATGCTTTTAACTTATAAAATCTTTTGTAAATTAAAATTTTATACAATACAGAGAATAAAATAATTGAGTTTGTAAAATGATTTTTATGTTCATAATCTGTGCGCAGCAAACTCCATGTGAAAAGCAATACCTTTTATTAGTTACAATTTTTGAAGTTAGTAATACAAATAAAATAAGATATTATGTAAATATATAAAATTGCTTACTTGTAAACCAACTATTTATGTAAATAGGTGAACATTTATACACATGCAAGCACTCTTCTCAATTTTCATTGCTTTTAAAAGGTATAAGACCTTTAATGAAACGTAAGAATTAAAAATAAATCGTTTCGAAATTTAAATTAATACTCTCCTAGCTTTCAAGGTTGCAAAGTTCCGAATTACTTCATCAAAATCTATGCTTCCGACAAAATGACTTTCGATGGATAATATTGCAAGGTCAGAGAGTCTTGATTGGCTCATTGTTGATCGCAGGTAATTTTTTATGAGTTTGAGCTTTGAAAAGCTCCTCTCACACGAACTCACTGATGTGCAAACTGTTAAATATAATTTTAAGGCTAAGGAAAGTGCTGGAAGAGATTCCCATTTAACTATAAAATTTAATATTTCTAGGGCTGTGCACTCATTAACTTCTCTCAGGCTGATATTAGCAGCTTTTAAGTGTCGTCTTAGTCGTGGAATTTCGATTTGCAGTTTGGGGCCCGATATTTCGTCGTAGACATTTGCAAATTTTTCTATGCACTTAGTTAATTCCTCTTCAGTCGCAGATATGATTGTCTTAGTATTATTAACTATCTCAAACATGTCTGTTACTTCTTTGACAGCCGATATTCGAATATTGAGTTCTGAATAAAAGCGGTCAATGTATTGAAACATTGCTCTCTTAGTTTCTTCTTGTAAATTAAGTCCAGCATCTCTTGACTTTTCTTCCTCACCGGCCATTCGTTTTTTAAATCGCTGTCTTTTTTCCAGTGATATTCCATATTCTTCTGATTTTAAAAGAGCGTGCTGAAGTGCACTGTCCACTATATTGTTTCGTTCTTCATGCAAAAAAGATTTCAGTGCTTCTAGTTTAATCAGAGCCTTATCAAGACTCAAGCCCTTACTTTGTAAATATTGCTGAGTAATATTTACTTCTCGAAGAACAGCATTCCAAAAATATAACAAACATATAAAACTAAAGTTGCAGACAGCGGGCAGGATATTTTGCGCTGTACCTCTTGTATCCAAATTTTCGTCTGGCTTACATAAAGCTTCAATGGCTTCTACAAGTTCACCAAACTTTTCTTTCACTACTCTAACTGCATTATGGAGAGCACTCCAGCGGGTTACCGATAGTCTCTTAACTTATATTCCAGTGTGGTCAATTAATAAACCCCACCGGTGTCGTCGTATTTGCGACCGGGGTGAAAATCGTAGCACTTGCGACCAGGGTTGCCAGATCAAAATTTATGAAAATAGCCAAATTGCCTCTGAAAATTAGCCAAAAATAGCCAAACCTGTGATTGCAGCGCCATCTTTTGGATTTTTAATAAAGCTTTGGAGAATTTGAAGTTGGAATAGAGTATGAACACGTTTTTTACATGGGAGGGGGAGAGTTTCTCTCAAAATCTTTTGATTTAAAACATTTGTTTAAAATTTTAAAGAGAAACTTCTATTTTCTGCTCTTGAATTCCATACAAGTTTAACCCTCAAAGAAAAAAAAAATTGGTCATACAATTAAGCAAATGAACAGAATATGTACCTAATAATTAATCAACAATTCCTTATACTGTATAATAAATACGTACAGACTGGGGAATTCTGCCTATATTAGTAATATAGAGATAATTTTATTTTCGGAGTGGGAGCTGTCTATCAAATTATAATTTAAGTAAATGTATTCAAGAATTATAAGATAAATGTAGCTTACCAAAAACACAAAAGTAGTCAGATTTCGAGGGAGGGGAAGCAGCCCTCTCAGGATGCACGCTTGGTCTATACAAGCAAATTTAGAGTATAAAATATGAACGTATTTTTTCAAAATGTTCTGACCAACTTTAGAAATAAAACTTAATTCATTTACACAGCATGAAAATTTTCATCCTTTGTCTTACGGCGCATTAATATTAGTTAAAAACAACCTAAATATATAAATTATTCCAACTGTTGCTATGTAAACATAAAATTTAATGTAACATATCTAAAATAAATAAAAAATGCAGATATATATAACTGCAAGGTGACGGTGACAGTCCGCCACTGGCGGCGAATTAAAAAAAAAAAAATATGCAAGCAATAAAATAAAAAATAAAGGGGCGGCAGCAGCATACCCTAATGCCAAAATTCGGAAAGAATGGGGCATCAAACAGTGCCGTACCGGGCACCAACGCAACACAACAACCCTCTGTCAGAGGTCAAGGGTAATGACATGATTTTTATAGGCGTGACACATGACCTCACCTTCCTCTTTCAGTCTCTGTGTTGGAGTTGGTTGAGGTAACTGAATTTTCCTTCCTGCTAAGGCTAAATAGTTTGACAATTTCTTCAAAAAATTTATCGACTCAAATAAGCTTAAAAAATGACCAAATTAGATAATATTAACCAATTTCGAGCAACCACGATAAAAAATAGCCAAAATCAGGTTGGCTATTTTCTTTACAAATTTTCTAGCCAATCGTGATCAAAAATAGCCAAATTGGCTAATATTAGCCAAATCTGGCAGCCCTGCTTGCGACCGCTTCCGTTTAAAAGCAGGTGCATTCCATGATTGATAGGATGGGACCGTTGCATTTGCGATCGCTTCAAGTGTGAAGGGTTGATGGGTAGGAGGTAGAGATGAGTTCGGGCTCATTTTTTGAAGCCCGAGCCCGAAGACTTTTAATCCGAGCCGGAGCAATATTATTAAAGTTGGAGCCCGAGCCCGAAATTTCAGCTAAAGACAAATAAAATTAACTACTTCATTAATAGGATACAATAAATTTTGGGGCCTCACACACCTCCTAGTCCCCCGTGCCGCTATTTTTTTTAAATAAGTACGTCTATTTATCCTATGAATCACTTTTTAAAATCTGTTTCAAGGAGTATGTTCAATAAAGGAGAAATTTTTCACGAGCCCGAGCCCGAACGCAATCGGGAATTACAGAGCCCGAGTCGGGCCCGGGTTGAGCCTGGGCTGAGCCCGTCTCATCTCTAGTAGGAAAGGAGAGGCAGGGAGGGGGGGGGGGTTAAGTCGTAATAAGCAAAACTTTTAGATTTTGATTTAAATACGGTAGATTCTTCCATAACAAGAATCTGCCGTAGGTGTAAATAGTTGTTGCACTCTGAGCTTTAGCTCTGAGCTCATAGCTGCCAAGTTGTACGATTTTTTCGTGCAGAAATTTAAATTGTTTGCACGATTTAATAATGATTAAGAAAATCGTATTTTATTGAATCGAATTTCTATTGAAAACCTCTAAAATATACATTTCTGCAAATATCGAATGTATTTAACGTTTTGTTTATTTTCAAGGTCATTGGATTTTTTCATTTTTTTCTACTTCACATTAGTTAATTCTGCTGTTTGTTTCATTTTTTTTGGCTGGAAAAATTTCCATAAATATATTATGCTTCAGCATTCTAATTTCAACCGTTTTTCCCATCCCCTTTAAGAATAAATATTTTTCCTTCATGATTCTTTTATTTAAGCCTCTCATACCATAAGAGTTCGGATTGAATGACCCCTTTTTAAGAATAAATTATTTTTTAATAAATTATTTTATATTCAAAGAAAACCATTTAAAAATCAGTTCATTACTGGAAGCAAGTTTGAATATTGTAAATTCAAAATAATTAAAATAAATGTTCAAACAAAAAATGCTCTAATTGGCTAAAAATGTTTGTGTAAGCAAACACGATATAAACTACCGTGTTTACTCGCGTAATAGTCGCACTTCTTTTGCCGATTTTGTTTCAGGGTAAAAGCCTAGGTGCAGGGGGATATCTATTACATAATATTGTACTTTCTAAAACTAAAAGATTACTGGAATTAAAAAAAAAAAAAAACTTACCAATGTTGTCTACATTATCTGCAGTATATCAAATAATATTTTTGTCAGTGTCACACGAAAAAGGGGTATTTTTCTTCTTATAGTAATAAATGAAGGCCAAATACATGACTGCGGCGTTTATGCGGGAAAAGTATTTTGTCGATTTTTTCTGCTTCAAAACGAGGGTGCGACTATTATGCGAGGATGACTATTACGCGAGTAAACACGGTAAATATACCCAATAGTTATTTTTTTTATAATTGTTTTCTAGAAATTATAATTTTCTGTTACTTTTTCGTCACCTTATGTATATAAAATGGATGAAATTATCTGTTTAATATTAATGCACTTGTGTTCTCTTACGGAAATCACTAAATTATTTCCTTTTAGAAATGCATACATGTATTTAAAATTTCATGTATTTTACTACTGAAGTATTTAGTGCAATTTTTAGTAATAATTTAATTTAATTTGAAATACTTAACAGGAGGGAAAACATCCGTTTTTCTATTACAGAATAATGCAATATCTGAAAAGCATTCAGGGAAAAAAAAAAAAAAAAAAAAATAATAATAATAATAGAGCACTGATATTAGTACTTAATATGTACACTTAAGGACACAGAACATCTCGGCGAGTAAAGAGAGGCATTTCTTGCAAAAGATTTAACATGTACTTTATTTCAAAATAGAGATAGAAATGAAATTTTTTGTATGCTGAGCGTACAAATATAAAAATCCGTATATAAATTTAAAACAACGAATTATATTCAAGAATTAGTCTTTAAGAGCTAATTAACTTTTTACATGTCATTACATATACTAACATTCTGTTCAAAGAACTTTTCTAGAAGAACAGCGTGTTAGTTTGGTACACAGTGGCGGCTCGTGGGATACAGCAAGTACAGCCGGGCTGCACTTGAAATTATCAGCACATACTTTAAAATAATTTATTCTACTAATTTTCCTAAATTCAAATTAGAATTATGGAATTCCTACGGTAAATTAAAAAAATCTCAAAAAAAAAAAAAAAAAAAAAAAAAAAAAGAACCGTATTGTGGCCGGATCGCTCATTCAGAAAAAAAGCACTTTAATCTTCCCGCAATTCAATTGGGAAAATCTTTGGTTCAGCCCAGAGCGCTGATAAGAAAATTGGCAGCACCGTTGCCATGACAACGATTACGTAAGCAGTCCCTCCGGCATACACTATAATGGGGGTACAAAGCTAAGACTCAGCTCATGACAGATTTCCAAACGTTGGCAGTACCTGTGAATTCGACTCACTGATTGGCTCGAGAAGTGAGGGAGGGGGGGGGTAAGGAGAATATATGTTCGGCAAACTCTCGACTTTATATTGCTGAATTTATCAAGAAGGTAAGCCTGAATAGACGCTTATGAATGGACAATTACCCATCAAAGCAGTATTGTTTTTAAGTAAGCAAGAACTGGCATTTAGAGGACATGGTGAGCGAGAAAATTCTTTAAACAAGGGAAATTTTAAAGAGCTTTTAAAATTATTGATATCTGAATTAAAACAACGCCTTTTTATGAGGGCATCACTGACCGATTCGCAAGTTTAAAAGAAAGGAGGATTGATTTGACTTATAAAAAGTAAGTAAGTTTTCTTTTTTTTCTTTTTCTTTTTTTCTCAAGTTATCGTTACAAAAGAAAATTCTAAGGAAACTTCGAATCAGACACGGATTAATGCAATTTTGAGGATAAGAGCGGCTGGTTGAAATTTATGTCCATTTTATGGAAGTAAAATAGGATCTCTTACATTTTTTATGTAATTTCTTTTTATTTTCCTCGGTGAGGGTTTAATCCGCCAGCTTTCGAATTCAATAACAAAGATTTTCCATTCCTGTCCGGAGGAAGGGGGGGGGGCTCATATGCTTCCGGCTGCACTAACGGTTTTTACCACGGGCCGCCACTGTTGGTACACTTTTCTAAAAAACTATTAAGTTTATTATCGTACAATTTTTTACGGCATCAGAAAACATACTGTCTGAGAATAATAAGAAGCGATTTTGTTTTTGTTAAATAAATAACAGTAAAAAAAAATCACAAAAAACCCTTTTAAAAACATAAAAATTAAAAAAGCACAAAAACCATAATTTTCAAATTGTTCTTCACTCAGATCTCTAATGTTAGGTATTTTTAAAGAAACATGTTAGGTAAAATATTTTCTAAAGTTTCAACTGGAACGGGATTTTTTTTTTTTTGTGTGTGTGTGTGTGTGTGTACAACACTTTCTTTAATTGTACTGACCCTACACCCACCCCAGTGACAGCTTCTGACTCATTCCAAGCCACCCTGCACATTTGAACAAAAGCGGTCGCAAGTGCTACGCTCAAATTAAAGTGGTCGGAAGTGCGACGTTTTTCACCCCCGGTCTCAATAAGACGTAACCATCCCACCGGTGAGTAGATGCTGCAAAAAATGTAAACAGTGTTTCAATAGTTCCAAAAAATGTCACGCACGATGAGGTTTCAGCAAAAGAGTGTTGGCCACACAAATTAACCCATTTACGCCTAGTGTCCTTTTTTTGGGACGGCATTTTCGCTATTAGTCGAAAACGTTATTTATTTTTCCTAGCCTTTATTCATGAGTATTGAGCCTCAACTCTACAAAATATTTTAACATGACCAAGTAAGATGTTGATACTTCGATTTTTATGCATAATGATTTTTTAAAAAATCATCCCTTGTTCAAGAAGTTGACATCAGAAATTTATCTATTATTTCTGTTATCAGTAAAAATCGAAGAAAGTCGCAAAAATATCCAGGCACAAATGGGTTAAGGGAATGATCCATGCAACCATTAAAAATGGCCTTTTTGTTGATTTTTTTAATTATGGCTTGTACACCTCCATGGATCCCAGCCATATTCGCAGCGTTGTCGTATCCTTGCGCCCGGCACATCATTATGTCGAGTCCATCATCTTCTAATTTTTTTAAAATGTCGGAGCTGAGGTCTTGAGCTTTTTTCTCTTTTAAAGGAAAAAATCCTAAGAAAACTTCTTTTACCTGCACCGTTCTATCTTCAATTTTAACATATCTGATCATTTCAGACATCTAATCCGTATGTGACAAATCAGGTGGGGAATCAAACATCATTCCATAGTACATCCATATAGAAGACCCACCGGATAGACTGTCCAACGCTCAAAAAGTACAGCCGACGGGCACCCCCAGTTTAGTCAAGCGCCTCATTCGCACCCCTTGTCCAAGATCCCCCCTTCCCAAATAGCAAGAGAAAGTGTTCATAGTTAGCCCCTGGTTAAAAACGAAACATACAGATGAAATGGCTACACATAAGTTGAGAACATCCTGCCCTATTCTTGTTTTATGGAGGAAATATGGAAAATTTTTAAACTGGAAAAAAAAAGATGAGATGAAGGAACACATTTTATTTCTACAGGTACACAGAATATGTTTCTTTCATATATTTGTTCTTAATTTTTCTCTCGGATATTTTTTACATCACCAAATCAGGTCTTTTTTCAAATTAATTAAAAAAATAAATAAATAAACCAGCATTTTTTTTCTTTTCTTTTTTTTTTTTTTTTTTTTTTTTGGTGTCACCCGGTGCGGCCCGCACCCCCCACGCGACGCCACTGCCTGGCGTCATCGTTATCCATGAAGAAACTCGTCTGGACGTCTTCCTGTGTACGTCTTCTGTATTAAGCCTTTAACGGGCAGTGTTCCCGTTCTGGGAACACGAAACTCTGACGTTTTGACTGCTGCCAGGCAAGAAGAATAGATTTGATTTCTATAAAAATAGTTGCGGGTGACATAGCTCCACGAAAATCCTTTACTTTTTATCACGTCATTTCCCATAAAAAAAAATGTCACGATTATTTTTAAAAGCACTGACATCTGCTGAAAAATGGAAGAATGCGAGAACAGCTGGATAGATTGCCCAATGCTGAAAAAAGGGCAGCTGTTGCCATCGATCGACTTAACTACCAGGAAGATGGTGGACGATCAAAACGTTCATCGCGTGCCACAGATCTAGAGACCCCTTTTTTGACGCAGCTGGCTGTGCGGCACAGCCCGTCGATGAACGTTTCGATCGTCCGCCATCTTGCTGGTAGTTAAGTCGAGCGATGGCAACGGCTGCCCTTTTTTCAGCATTGGGAAAGGGTTGCGCCTCAAAAGGTTATGGTGTGCTTTCGAAATATAGTGCTTTAATCCTGTGGTCCCCCGGGCTGTGGACCGGTACCGGTCCGTGGATCAAATGGTACGGGACCGCCCAAGGAACATTTAATTATTTCCATTTTATTTACTGTGGTGTATTTCTGTCGGGTTTGTGGTAATATACCTTTGTAACAGAAGAAATCTTGTAACTATTTTAAATTAATTTATTGTTTATTAAATATTTTAAGATTATAATTTAGAATTGCAGTCATAAAATTGAAAATAAATACGCTCTCCTGGAAGGAAAAAAAAGAAAAAGAAATAAAGCGAGATTTTTAATGAACACGTAATGTGTCTTTTACATTAAACTTACAATAACATCAACATCGAATATCACAAATTACTAACAACCGAAACGAAACACTAGAATAAACTGGACATCGGCAAGCAGGGCCTCCGAGAAAAATTTTATAAGGCTGGGCAAAAATCTTCCCGGCCCCTTTCGTAAAGCACAAAAGTTTCGAAAAAAAAAAAAAAAAAACCAGGAGGGACGGACGCAATTTTTTTTTTTTTTTTTTTTTTTTGTAAAACTGTTCTTTTTAATGATTTTCATATAAAATGCTAAAAGGAAAGCGAGTGGGAGGGACGTTTTTCTTTAATGTAATGGTACTTTAAATTCATGTTCGAAGGTTGAAAAAATACTAATATTTAAATCGTAGAGTTAACATTTCTGCCATCTAAATCATTCTAGAATTATGTATTCAAAATTTAGTTTATTAAAAAATGGTTTTAATTACGGATCTATAAATGAAATTCGTAACACCTTCTGAAAAATTCACAGACGCACTTAAGCTAAACACGGGCCCAGGGGCGGCGCCCCGTCTGCCCCCCCCCCCTGTCGTAGGGCCTGTCGGCAAGACATTTCGGGCGTCATTATCTCCTATTACCCCCAAATGGAACCGTCTCGTTGCAAGTCAAGCAACATTTTTAAATGATCTAGAGGAATTTTTTTCTTAGCGGAGTCTATTTCCAACCTTATTTTGAAACTTTTTTTTTTTTTCAATTTACATTTCCCACTTGTCTTTAATAGATAAAAAATTGAGCCCGTTACCACCTGTATGGGACACCCTGTATATTCCACGATGTTGCTTGTATTGGAAAAGAACGCCAGCAAAAAGAAGAATTTGATCAGTTGAGTGTTCGTAATCTGAGTCTGAAAAAACTACAGAAAAAGTGTACATTCAAAATATAAATATAAAATTCAATGCGAAGTTCTGAGTTAAGGAGGATGTACACATACTAGAAGAACATTTGACGAAATATGTCTACACTTAATATATTTAATCTTCGTCCACCTAAAATAAATAACTTCATATTCAATTTTTATTATATACTTAAATCGAATTTCATCTTCTGGAAACGTGAGGAAATTTTTCGCATTCGAACGATTTCGCTTTGAGTAAACAGACACTCTTATATCAATGCTTCATGCAGACGACATCATTTTACCGAAAAAACTGGAAAAACTATTTTAAACGAATTGGAATTGCAACTTTCCCTTCAAAGCCTGATGACCGTGACTTCAATATGACGTAATGTCAATTGCGACAGCTAATTTTGTCACGCAAATGATTAACTTTTTTCACTCTCCGAAACAAAATGGAGTTGAAAATAGAAAAAAATTGCAGAAAAATTAGAGCCGATGGATTTACAGATTTTTAAAGTAGCGCAGATTGTTTTCTATATTTTTATACATAATTATGAAAAATTTCAAGCAGATCGTACAACTGGTGTAGATGTTATTACGCTTTTTGTACTTATCTTATTAATCTTTTTGGATTAATGGCGGTAAAAGTTTTATCTTGGAGTGGTTATCCGGAACTGTTACAGAATCAGTGAGTGAGGGATTTGCGTAACTATATTGCAGGGTGCATGAATCTTTATATATGAAGGAAGCCGTCATGAAGGACTGACAGACGATCAACGCCCAACCAAATTTATTAGAAATAGATACATGAAATTTTAGGGTATTTTAGCTTTTACGCCTAATGCGTTACCTAAGACGAGATTTGAAAAAAAAAAAAAAAAAAAAAAAAAAATCTCACCTAAAGGAATGTTGCGGGCCAAAACGTTTTTACGTTTCCCTTCATATCTCAAAGGGGGAAAAAAAAAGCCATAAAATTCTTTTAACACGAATACCTACAAATCATTTTTACGGTTTTTGAGAATTCTCATCCAAGCGTTGGTGGGAAGCCGAAACGTTCTTTAACGTCTTTCACGCTCCCCTTCATTCATATCTCAACCTATCATATAGTTAGATAATGGTCCGACGAGAGTCATGTGCCTCCCCCAAAAATTGTGCCAAAAGTCGCTAAGCGTGGCGACCTTTGGTACACGTATGTATGTATGTATGTAACTCGCATATCTCAAAAAGTATTTTCGTACATTGTTGAAATTTAACGTCTAGTTATGCACCTCGATTTTCGGTTCCAATCTACTGGAGAGTTTATTCACAGGACCACCCAAAAGAATTTCAATACATTAATGTCTATGGACATCTTCAATATATTATATTTGCTGCAGTCAGCCATTGTTTGGTCTATGCCCAAAATCTCTCCATTTGTCATCGACCTTGGCAAATTTTGCTGAAATTTTGTATTTAGAACTATTGTAACATCTAACAGAATTTTTTTTTTTTTTTTTTTTAACTACAATCGACTAAGTAATTTATTTACGAGGTCATTCAAAAGACTTAATGAATGCGTTAAGGTTATGGCTACCTTCAATTCATTAAAAGTCTGTGCTGAATCACTATTTCTGACTATTAACCAAATCTCGCTAACTATCTCAAGCTTGTCGGCTTTTGGCGAAATATCGCCCAATTTAGTATCAAAAACAAATCTTTCAAATTGAACCGAACTATGCAATATCTTAAATATTTCGCTAGAAACTGCTAGAAATTTCAGTGGCGGCCTTCAGTGGGGAAGGGTGTACTTGTTTCAGCTTTTAATTGGTGTACGCACAATTAATAAGAAAACAGAAAACCTGGTTGCTGGAATTCAGGAGCAAATTGTCTGGCGACTAGCCTGGCGATTTCGGCCTCTTGGCGAGACTGCTTGGCGATTTCGTCAGCCTGTTCCGCTTTGCCACGGGCAGTAGCCGTTCTGCAAATCACAAAAAATGAATTTATTATTTTCACGAAATCAGTATATTTATCATCAACAATTTATGTGCCTTGAAATGGATCGAGTGATGAACTTGTTAATCCTTGAAGCGGCCGACACGTAAAATTCCTCCTCTGTGCATTCATTTATTGATCTCCAGTTCTCACTATTACAGGGGTGATTGAAATACGAACTTATTTTCTTTAAAGTTGTAAATATCATTGAAAACCCGATTTTCTTTTAATTAGAGTTGTTTTGGCTGAATTAATTTATTGATTCTCAATTATGCTGTTTAACTCTCATTAAAAGGCTGCCTCAAAATATAGTTACAAATATGCAATAGAGCATCGAAAATTAATAGTGACCGAACCCTGTCCGGCTCATCAAAATGTCCGAATTTTCGAAATGAACTATAAATGGTCGTTTCAGTTCATAACAAAAAGAAAACTTTCTAAAACTGCTAACAATTCACTTTAGTGGTTAAATATTTTGAGCGGGTAAATAAAACCATTAATTTATATAAATTTATAATGTATTTTAATGAAAGAATATACATACATATATGTTCTTACAGAATACTGTACAGTTTATACATTATCATATGCATACATTATCATATGCAGTTTAAACAATATAAAAATTTTTATATCAAAGTAATTATATTTAAAGAAAAAACCTTTGAAGATGAAGATATTTTATATGTTTATTTTTCCCTAAAATACAGGAATAAACAAAAAATAAATATATAATAAAATAAACCATACAACTGTTTTGGATCTAAGAAGGAAACTCTTTGTCTGTGCTGATGGCTATAAGTCCAGTTTATAAAATTATGTTACTTAAAAATGACGAAAGACAAGAGTTCAGTACCATACGAATGCATTCACTTTCATACTAAAAGAGCTAAACTTTAGGATTACTAGTAAATTTGACTTATCTTATTTAAAACAAAACTTTATACATGATAAAAATTTCCATCCAGTTACGCCCCTCTCCCTATAAGCCCTTGGCAATTGCTCCTCCTTTCCCCCTCTCTCGGAGGGCCTGGCAGGAAGAACTGATGGAGGTAATACGCACACGAATTCACACACTCACGCAATGAGAATTTTAATAAACTTTTATGATAAACGGTTTATCATAAGAGTTATGCTATTTGAAATTTTAAACTATAATTAGCTGCGTAGTCTTCTAAAATTTCGTTGGATAAAAAATATATTCCAAATACTTTTTTCTAGTTTGTATTAGTTATAGTAATTAAAATTTGAAATGCGTAGCGCCGGGCCCTGGTCCCAGGGGTCCATCCAACCCCACCCTTGTGGGAGCCATGAAGCACGACAGGATTTTAGCGCCCCGGCATAGGTATTTATGACGGGCCCTCTTCCCCTCATCAACAACAACAACAAAAAAAAAAATCTTTGAAAAACTTTTCTGGATAAAAAAGATGAAGCACTTTAGAATTAGTACACTTTAAATTTACCGTAGTCCATATATACAAAACCTTGTACTTGATAAAACTTCCATCAAATTGAAAGTATTTTATCAGAATTATTTTAAAGTAATGTAGATACGATTCTGAAATTCTTCCTTAATGTATGCAAAGAATCACTTGATCCAATTAAATCTAAGACTTTTTTAAATGTTGAGTACTTGCTATTTGAAAACTGAAGCAGAGTTTTTATAAAATTTGTTGCCAAATGAATAACACAGATAGATAAACGTTAGCAAACTGATGATGGTAAGTCATATTTACCGAAACCGGTTTGCGATATTAAATCTTATTTGTGTTTGCTAACCTTGTTTTTTCTGTGTTAGAGCAGATTTGCTTCCTTCATGAAAGGTTTTGGGAAACACAAATATTCTATTTTCCCGCGGGGTTTGTACGCTAAAAATTCGTAGCATACTTCCTCAAGGACCGAGCCCCGGGGCAACTATCCCTCCTGTACCCCCCTCTCGGCGGGCCTGCATGAAGAGTGGACTGAAGCAGGCGCGTAGCCAGGGAAATTTTTCGGGGGGGGGGGATATGCGCCTGGAAAAAATTTCGGGGGGGGGTGGTATGAACTTATATGTGTATAAATAGACGGAATTTCATCACTAATCCAAAAATTTTGGGGGGGATGTATCCCGATATCCCCCCCCCCTGGCTACGCCCTTGGACTGAAGCTCCCTATAAAATGCAGAATATTTACTTGCAGTTTCTAATTGAAGGCGTTGTGAATTAGCAAAAACACAGGTTTAAACATTCAGTTGCAATAGAAGGCGAAGACATTGAATACTTAAAAACTGTTTACTTAAAAGGACTATTGAAGCATAAATATATTAAAAATAACGGCTGGTGGTGGCTCTACGAAACAAAAACACGACGTTTCTTAACAAGCAATAAACGGTGGAGTGACTTGAAAATTTTGCCAACACCAAGCATCACATTGGCGGGAATAAAAACTTGGCCAAGATAAACAACGCCAATTACAGAGCAACCATAAAATTTAAACCAATAAAAGTAAAGAAACCGCGAACAATTAATTTTAAAGATGGTTCATAGCATCAAAGATAAAATATGCCAAAACAAGCGCCAAGAGAGGGGAATCAAAGTTTCATTATTTTTGCAAACTGACATAATATAATCTATTATTAGCTCCGAACTTCTCCAAATTGACTGCTATACAAACATAATGAAAACTATTACATGCGGTAAAAACGGAATACGAACTTGAAAGCTAAAGTGAAGGAAATTGAGAACAGAAAAATGAGTTAGAATGCATGATTCGAATAGATTAAATTTAAAATACAGAAAGTCAATGAAAATTAATATTAAGGATGTGATGTGATCTACATCGCACTCCCCAGCCCCACCGATGGATCTAAATAAGCTAAGTGTGGAATCTGCTTCTCACACCATAATTTAGATGGCAACACCAGAACTTATGAACAATCCATGAACCAGAACTTGCATGACGTTTTATGTTTACTTCCCCCCCCCCCCCCCAACTCCGTATGTTCTAAGGGACAAGTTGTATTAGAACGTTCTCATAATTCGTGTATTTGCTTGTGAGCATATTAAAATTATTAATATTTATTATCTAAAATTATTATGGGTACTATTAAAATACCTAATAATGAATTTACGCCTTATTAATCTGCTACCTCCAAGACCCCTATTCAACAAAGCAAAGAGGTCCATTTAATTTTTCAAAGAGGCTTTTGAGAGCCCTCACCTGGAAATGGCTATATCCGCTTTCTGCAAAGCTATCTGGGAGGCTCGGTGGGCCGTGCTGACAGCTTGCTGCACCCTTTCTCTGAACTTGCCCGATCGGAGGATAAACAGGTGTTTCTTGCCGCCCGACTGGAGTAGCACGTTGTTCTTGTACTTCCCGTACTCTTCGATTCCGTTCTTCAGAAGTAAAGAAAAATTAAGAATAGCAGGTAGCAATAACAACGTATGGATAAAAAATAAGTTTTGTGAACAAAAGAATTGAAATAAAAGCTTTTATTTAATTCTTTCAGATCCGATCAAATAATTTGAAATAAATAGTATTCATTTTGATAAAAAAAATTAAATTTGTAATAAAAAAATGAAATTGCAAATCCTGATTCTTAAATCTTAAAAATTGGAAAATGGATTTTCCAATTGGATTTGAAAATTGGATAAAAATCCAATTGGATAAAAATTGGATTTGAAAATTGGATAAAAATCCAAATGGATAAAAATTGGATTTTCTTTCTGTGCACAAATTAGGACATCCATCCTGTATGAAAATTGTAGTCTTTGTGTCCTCAATTATGGAAGCAGAGTCTGAAAGGGTTAAAAATTTCGTAAAATTGAAAACTGAAAGATTACGGTAACACTGCCAAGAGCAGTTTCGCGGCGCTCGGCTTGTCCTTTTTAGTGTGTGTATGTGTGTTTGAGGGGAGGGGGGGGGGAGGAAGCGCGCCCAAAAGTTATTAACCATGCTTATATATATATATATTACTTAATTCATGGGTGAAAAAAATCATGATTTTTTAAAATCAAATTAATCGGATTTTTTTTAATTTAAATCTGATGTTTTGGATTTAAATCAGATTTTTTAAAACAAAGTCAGACTTAAAAAAATTAGGTAATTAAATTTTCACAAATAATTACTTTTCTTAAAAACTGAATTGATGAATTCTGATACATGTTTTTCAACATGGGTTGGCGGGTAAATGGAACACATGTCATGAGCTAATAACGACCTGTAGTCTAGATGCTGTTCATCTCTGATTTAAATCAACGATTTTTAAAAAAATCAATTGATTTTAATCATTGACAACCTGCTTAATTTTATGACTTTTAATATGTTTTAATGCTAGAAATTTTTACTATTTTACAAGAAGCATAAATAAAAAAATCTGATGTGTCCAACACATGACTTCCTTGCACGTCTATTAATTCAAAAATGTTTTTTTACGCACTTCCTCTAAACTTATTTGTTTGAAAGAGATAAAATATCAATAATAGTAAGGTATAGCGATTTCTAGCCAAATATTTCGATATCGCCAAGCTGAGTTCAATTTGAAAGATTTCCTTCTGACACTTTGTTTGGCGATATTTCACCAAAAGCCGACAAACTTGAGATAGTTTGCGAGATTTTGGGGATAGCCAAAGTAGTCATTGACCACTGACTTTCAATGAATTTAATGCATCCATACACCTTAATGTATTTAAAGTAATTTGGCTCACCCTGTAAATAAATTCCCAGTCGATTGCTGTCAAAAATGATATTGAAAACAGTTAGATATTATAATATTGTTCTAAATACAAAAGTTCAAAATTGTACGGGTTAAAGTTTTAGAGTTATACAAAATACGAAATAATTTTTGGCGCCAAATTTGGCGATATTTCGGCGAAACTCGTCAATGTCGACGACATTTGGCGAGATTTTAAGCATGGACCAACAATGACAGATTATCGCCAAATTTGGCGATATTTCGCCAAAACTCGCCAAGAACGATGACAAATGGCGATACTTTGGGCATGGACCAAATGACTGACTATCGCCAAATTTGGCGACATTTCGGAAAAACTCGCCAAGGTCGAGGACAGACGGCGAGATTTTGGGCATATACCAAACAATGACTGACTACAATTGTATTATATTGAAGATGTCCATAGACATTAAAGTACTGAAATTCTTTTTGGTGGTCCTGTAAAGAAACTTCAGTAGATTGGAACCAAAAATCGAGATGCACAACTAGATGTTACAACAATCTTACATATGAAATTTCATAATAGTTTTTGAGATTTGAGAGTTAAATATGCACACACGTACACCAAAAGTCGCCAAGCTTGGCGACTTTTGGCATAGTTTTTGAGGGAGGCACGTGACCGTGGTCCGACCATTACCTAACTTATGTTGTAGGACGGTATTGTGCTTGAAATTGATGAATGCCCCTAAAATTGCCATTGACCGTAATGTATTGAAAATCTTTTGAGTGTTCCTGTAGCACAACTGTAAATGATAAAGACACTTTTTTTAATGGATAAATTCATTTTCTAACTCTTTACAGCATATATCACTCCTGAGTCGTTTGAAATAGCCCAAAACCTCTAAAAAACGCTTTGATGAATGTCGGCCCATAGAGCGTAATGTATTTCGAATCTTTTAGGCGGTTCTGTAGATAAACTATCCAGTCGAATGGAACCGAAAGGGGAGGTGCACAACTAGATGTTACAACAATCCTAAATATAAAGTTTCAACATTCTACGCCTAATAGTTTTTGAGATATGCGAGTTTAATGAATTTCGGCCCATTGAGCGTAATGTATTTCGAATATTTTGGGCGGTCCTGTAGATAAACTATCCAGTCGAACGGAACGAATAGGTGAGGTACACAACTAGATGTTACAACTATCCAAAATATGAAGTTTCTACATTCTACGCCTAATAGTTTTTGAGTTAGGCGAGTTTAATGAATTTCGGCCCATAGAGCGTAATGTATTTCGAATCTTTTGGGCGGTCCTGTACATAAACTATACATTCGATTGCGACCAAAAGGGGAGGTGCACAACTAGATCATAGAACAATACTAAATATCAAATCTCAACATTCTACGACCAATAGTTTTTGAGATATGCGAGTTACATACATACGTACGTACGTACGTACGTACAGACGGCATGGAAAAACTGACCACAATAGACTCGCCGCTGGTCAAAATGAGTTGCAGACGCGTTAATATGATCGTGCATGCTAGCCTACGATGAGATGCATCGAAAAAATTCTTAAAATTAAATTTAGAGGTAGTCAAAATCGGTTTTTTTGTCGAAATTTGGCCTCCAAAATTTTTCGGGATCACATCACTTCCTTATACTACGTACAAGGAAGTAAAAAAAATCTGATGTGTCCAACACATGACTTCCTTGCACGTCCATTAGATCAAAAATATTTTCGACGCACTTCCTCTAAATTTATTTGTTTGAAAGAGATAAAATACCAATATAATAGTAAGGTTTAGCGATTTCTAGCCAAATATTTCGATATCGCCAAGCTGAGTTCAATTTGAAAGATTTCCTTCTGACACTTTATTTGGCGATATTTCACCAAAAGCCGACAAACTTGAGATAGTCAGCGAGATTTTGGGGATAGCCAAAGTAGTCATTGACCACAGACTTTCAATGAATTGAATGCATCTATACACCTCAATGTATTCAAAGTCATTTGGCTCACCATGTAAATAAATTCTCAGTCGATTGCTGTCAAAAAAGATATTGAAAACAGTTAGATATTACAATAGTTCTAAATACAAAGTTAAAAAATCTACGGGTTAAAGTTTTAGAGTTATACAAAATAGGAAATAATTTTTGGCGCCAAATTTGGCGATATTTCTGCGAAACTCGTCAATGTCGACGACATTTGGCGAGATTTTAAGCATAAACCGAACAATGAGAGATTATCGCCAAATTTGGCGATATTTCGCCAAAACTCGCCAAGAACGATGACAAATGGCGATACTTTGGGCATCGACCAAATGACTGACTATCGCCAAATTTGGCGATATTTCGCCAAAACTCGCCAAGGTCGAGGACAGACGGCGAGATTTTGGGCATGTACCAAACAATGACTGTCTACAGTTGTATTATAATGAAGATGTCCATAGACATTAAGGTACTGAAATTCTTTTCGGTGGTCCTGTAAATAAACTCTCCAGTAGATTGGAACCAAAAATCGAGATGCACAACTAGATGTTACAGCATTCTTATATATGAAATTTCATAATAGTTTTTGAGATTTGAGAGTTAAATATGCACACACGTACACCAAAAGTCGCCAACCTTGGCGACTTTTGGCATAGTTCTTGAGGGAGGCACGTGACCGTGGTCGGACCATTACCTAACTTATGTGGTAGGACGGTATTGTGCTTGAAATGGATGAATGCCCCTAAAATTGCTATTGACCGTAATGTATTGGAAATCTTTTGAGTGTTCCTGTAGCAGAACTATAAATGATAAAGACACTTTTTTTAATGGAGAAATACATTTTCTAACTCTTTACAGCATATATCACTTCTGAGTCGTTTGAAATAGCCCAATACCTCTAAAAAACGCTTTGATGAATTTCGGCCCATAGAGCGTAATGTATTTCGAATCTTTTGGGCGGTCCTGTAGATAAACTATTCAGTCGAATGGAACCGAAAGGGGAGGTGCACAACTAGATGTTACAACAATCCTAAATATAAAGTTTCAACATTCAACGCCTAACAGTTTTTGAGATATGCGAGTTTAATGAATTTCGGCCCATTGAGTGTAATGTATTTCGAATGTTTTGGGCAGTCCTGTAGATAAACTATCCAGTCGAATGGAACCAAAAGGGGAGGTGCACAACTAGATGTTACAACTATCCAAAATATGAAGTTTCGACATTCTACGCCTAATAGCTTTTGAGTTAGGCGAGTTTAATGAATTTCGGCCCATAGAGCGTAATGTATTTCGAATCTTTTGGGCGGTCCTGTACATAAACTATCCATTCGATTGCTACCAAAAGGGGAGGTGCACAACTAGATCATAGAACAATCCTAAATATCAAATCTCAACATTCTACGACCAATAGTTTTTGAGATATGCGAGTTACATACATACGTACGTACGTACGTACGTACATACGTACGTACAGACGGCATGGAAAAACTGGCCACAGTAGACTCGCCACTGGTCAAAATGAGTTGCAGACGCGTTAATATGATCGTGCATGCTAGCCTACGATGAGATGCATCGAAAAAAATTTTTAAATTAAATTTAGAGGTAGTCAAAATCGGTTTTTATGTCGAAATTTGGCCCCCAAAATTTTTCGGGATCACATTACTTCCTTATACTACGTACAAGGAAGTAATACGGTAAAACCTGTTTAAGAAATTGATATTTCCCGTTCCCCTCCTTTTATTCCCTCTTTCTTATGGTGTTAAAAATAAATCGTTAAGAAAGTTTCGCTCTAGACACTTTTCTGATTTAAAAGTTCAGCTGCAATTATAAATTTACTTTCAGAATGCTTCTCGGTTCTGGATGTGAATCCAGGACCGGTTTTAGGAAATTTATAGGCGTATGCGAGAGCTGATTTCACTTCCCCCTCGCAGGAGAGAGAGCTGATTTAACGTTTCTCCTCCCATTTGCTTTCTTATTCACTACCCCATAACCAGAAAAGCACTTTAAATACATATTTTTAATTTTTATAATATTTTCATAATATATGAAAATTTATAGAATATTAAGCAACAATGTTCTCGCCAGTGTCAAGTTCTGTGTTGGCATCCTTTTCTAAGCCACTCCACCTTTATTCAACTGCTCTTGCAGCCTGTATTTTTTGTCTGGCCATCATCCGTCCGATATTTTCAATATGTTTATTTTAAATAAATATATTTTTAAAAGTATATTACTGCTTCGTGATTCATCGCAACTGAAGTGTTTAATGAACTTGAGTTATGTTCACAACGCTAATCAATTAAAAATTTAAAATAGCCTAAGCAATTTTCTTCATTATAAGGCCGATCCTAGCGAGGGGGGCAAGACGGTGCAAAGCATGTGGGCGGCCATGTTTAAGGGCAGCGAAAAGAACAAAAATTAAAACTTTTTTTTTTTTTTTTTTTTCAACGGGCGGGCACTTGCCGATTAGGCATTGTCCTCCACAACTGTCCGGTGGTATTGTTACCATTTTATTATGGGTGCACCCAGTGGGAGGCCAGCGGTACGGACAAGTTAACATCCATGCCCAAGCCGGAATTCGAACCCGGAACCAAGGTGTCATAGAATGGTTCTTAAGCTACTACACGACCTGGGCGGTCAATTTAAAGCATAAAGAAAATAAAAAAAGGCTCCTAATTTTAATTTGCACGTGGGCGGATGACTTTGTACGGTGGGAGGCTCAAAAGGCCGATTAATGTTGAGTCCGGGATTTGGGGGTATATATACCGTTACCTTGTAGGTGGTGAGCCCGTATCCGAACTTCTTGTTGTTGAACCACTCCCCTTCGTACTTGATGCCGTCGGAGCGCTCCGCGATGCCGAAGCCGCTGCGCTTGTCGTTCTTCCACTCGCCCATGTAGGTCTCGATGACGTTGCCGTCTATGGCCTCGTCCTGCACCACGAAGCTCTCCTCGGTGGCCTCGGAGCCGGAGTCCCCCTCCTCCCCTCCGCTGCTGAACTCTTCTGCGAAGTCGTCGCCGCGGCGGGGCAGGGACTTGGTCTTGGACATCATGTTCTGAGGAGGAAAAGTTATTAAGAGATTAAAAAAAGGAAAACCACTGACGATGAAAACTACTGTGGTCCGGCTCTGATTTCATCGCTTCTGATTCGCGTGATTTCAGAAGGTTCCATTCGGGAGATTCGGTAATAGGATCCTACCCGGTAGGGCTGTAGCATGTTCATTAACAAATAGCAAAGTGTCGTCAAGTAGAGCAAGCTTACTTATGCCTACCAGACGTCCCGTAGAACAAGCCTGTTGGTTAGTTTTTCCTACCAAGAGGAACTGTGACGTCACACGCTACAAGCCCTATTAGACTTTCTGAAGGTAAAGATTCTATTCATTAAGGTGAGGGATGATTCCTCAAACACCAGAATTCCTCCCACTCGGCAAATGGAGTTTATCGCCAGAGCCACTGTATGGTAACATTTAATTTGGAATCTTTCAGCCAATCCTCTTCCTGAATAAAATCTTTCTGAAGGACAGTGCGTTCATACACATTGTTTTTCTTTTTCGTTTCTATGACCACCTGCTAAAGCTCCCGGAAGAAAGTCACGTGACGCGCTTCTCTCGAAGCGTCGAGATTCATTCTGAGTGTTGTTGTTCTTTATGTAAGCATGATATTGTGATGTGATGTGTTTGTTATAATAAATATATTTGTATTAAACATGGACTGATTCGTTCTTCGGCGATCCAAACGGACTTCTGACACTTCAAGTGGTAGCAGAGCGTGGTTAGTTTCGGAAAGAAATATTCTTAAGTAGCTGAAAATAGCATAAAACGAAACAACCGAAGAATGGATCGGCTGCCAGTTCCTGTTCTTACGGGTGTGAATTATCACACATGGGCCATGAAAATAGAAGCTATGTTATGCATAAAAGGCTTAAGTGAAGTTATCGATGAAGATGAGCCCAAGGAACCCGATAAATTAAGTGAATGGAAAAAACGAAACAACGAAGCGGTTGCTTATATCAAACTTTCGTTAGCAGATGAACAAGCACTACAGTACGCTACTGAAAAGAATGCGAAGAATTTGTGGAATAAAATTAAGAATAACTTTACTGGAACGCTCGAAGATCGAAAAATAGACGCCGGTCAAGAATTGAAAAACTTAGAGCTTCATGATAAAGAAAATATAAATGACTACATAGCTCGAGCTCGTGGCTTAGCAACGAAATGTTCTTCTCTTGGACTTGATATATCCCCTAGAGAGCTGGTATACTACACCGTCCGAGGATTAAGAGGAAAATTTTCCCGTATTAGAGAAGTTCTAAAAACCCAAAGAGACAAAACTATGGAGGACATCTTGGAGATTCTGAGAGAGGAAGAACGAGAGCTGTTCCGGAACAAGAATCACACGCAAGTTGACGGAGCCTTCTTAGTGCGAAACCGAGATCGAAAAACTGAAAAGGTATGCTACGTCTGTTCAAAAAGGGGACATTTAGCTAGAAACTGTTTTTTCAGAAAAACTAACAACTTTCAGAAGGCTACAGTGAAATCAAAGAACTCAAAACCCAAAACCACAGAAAGAAAAAATGTGAACTATACTTCCGAAATAAGTAAATCAGATGGCAGTTGTGCTTTTAATGCTACAGATGAAGATGAAACAGGTAAAGATTCTGATATTTGGTTACTTGATAGTGGGGCTTCTTGTCATATGTGTAATAGTTTAAAATGGTTTCATAAAATTGATTTTAATTGTAGTAAAATTATGCAAGCAGGTATAAATGATTGTTTAATTAGTGAAGGCACTGGTTTTGTTAAAGCCAAAGCTAATAATTTTTCTGAATGTGTTCCAGTTACCATGGAAAATGTAATGTTTATACCTAAATTAAGAAATAATTTGTCTGTAACTACACTAATGGAAAGGGGATATAAACTTATTTCTGATGATGATAGAGTGTTTATCACAAATAGTTCTGGTGAAATATTGTTAACTGCATTTAAAAAATGTAAACGTCTGGAAATTATTATGCAACCTGATATAAATTCACATGTATAGCAAAAAATTAATCAAACTGAATGTGAAAAATTCATTCCACCTGTTTTGTGGCACAAGAGATTATGTCACATAAATGCTAACTACCTGTCGAAAATGATAAATGAGAACGTGACTAAAAATGGTGATATGGTTGTTAATTTAAATTTAGAATGTGACGGTTGTAATGTCAGTAAAATTACTCGTAAACCGCATAAAATTATAGATGTGAATCAAAGCAATTCTATTCTTGAATTGATACATGTGGATTTATGTGGTTCTATACATGTTCCTTCCTTGAATGGATCAAATTATTTTCTTACAATTGTTGACGATTTTTCTGGTATGTATTTTACTTATTTTGTAAAGCATAAAAATGACGTTTTAAGTAAAATCTTTAGTTTCAAAGAGAGATTCGAAAATCTTACAAATGCTAAAATTAAACTTATTAGATCAGATAATGGCGGGGAATTTGTAAATGAGGAATTTGATCAATATTTGTCTCAGTCCGGTATAATACACGAGAAAACAGTCCCTTATAATCCTGAGAGTAATGGCAAAGCAGAAAGGGCTAATAGGGTTGTTCTAGAACGTGCTAGGACTTTAATTTATGACAGTGGCCTTCCCTTAAATTTTTGGGCGGAAGCAGTTGCTTGCAGTACTCGCGTTACAAATTTGACTTATAGGAAAGGGAAAGGTAAAACA
The DNA here is from genome assembly GCA_038373885.1 of Cheiracanthium punctorium. Classification (NCBI taxonomy): domain Eukaryota; kingdom Metazoa; phylum Arthropoda; class Arachnida; order Araneae; family Cheiracanthiidae; genus Cheiracanthium; species Cheiracanthium punctorium. The sequence goes on along the minus strand of JAWZYV010013220.1, from coordinate 8,141 downwards.
CCTTATGAACTTTGGCATGGTGAAAAGCCAAATATAAATTATTTACGAGTTTTTGGTTGCCTTGTTTATTTTCACATTCCCAAACAATCTCGTAGTAAATTACAAGTGCCAGGAAAGCGTGGTATTATGCTGGGTTACTCAAATGAAAGACGAGCGTATCGAATTTATGATATAGAAAGCAGAAAGGTTCTTGAAGAAAGATCAATTAAGTTCATTGAACATGTAATGGGAAGTAAATTTTTAGTAAACAGATTTTATTACCCAAAAGACTCTATTTGGGATATTGAAACGCTATTTTTCGACACTAATAGTGAAAAATCTAACACAGATCCTAACTTAAATTCCATACAGATTAATGTAGATGAGGAAAACAGCCATTTCGATAGCGTCGAATCCCGTGGCTGCGAAAGACCATCAGAGGTGCTTGAAAGGGATGAAAACAGTGTAGGAGAGCAAAATAATAGTTTAAAACAACCACTACGGAGATCAGAAAGACAAAGTTAAATACAGTGCTAATTTAGCTTGTGTAGAAACTCCTAAAGGCGTCCAAGAGGCGAGAAAATCGGAGGATTGGGAAAATGCGATGAAGGAGGAACTAAACTCGTTAGGGAAACACAATGTTTTTGATATTGTAGAAAAACCAAAAGGAGAGAAAATTATTAATAGTAAATGGGTTTTTACTGTAAAAGAGAACGATGGTAAAAAACAATTTAAAGCTAGACTTGTTGCAGCTGCATATAATCAGACTAAAAACAAAGACTATTCAGAATCATACTCTCCAGTAGTTAACGTAGAATCATGGAGAATGTTAATGGCAATGTCAGCTAAAATGAATTGGGATGTTAGATTTTATGATGTTAAAACTGCACACTTATACGGACATATCGATGAAACTGTTTTGTTTCAGTACCCCCTGGATTTGAAAATGAGTTTGGTAATAATAAAGTGTTCAAACTCAATAAAAGCATTTACGGATTACCACAAACAGGCTGAAATTGGTACCTTAAATTTAAATCCGAACTTCAAAAAATTGGTTTTAAAGAGACTGCTTCGGATAATTGTGTTTTTCTATTGAATGATAAAAATAATTTTGTAATTATTTGCGCTTACGTAGATGATTTAGCAATCTTCAGTAATAACGAAAATTTGCGTAAAGAAATAATTCTAAAACTTGAGAAAATATTTGAGCTAAAGGATACTACACAAAATGGTAAATTTCTCGGAATTGAGATACATCACTTAGAGAACGGTATTGGGTTATCTCAGAGAAAATATATTGAATCCCTTTTACAAAAAAACGGGATGGAACAATGCAAAAGTGTTAAAATTCCTATATGTAAAGGTGAGGATAAAAATATTGAAACTAATGATGATCTAGTTGATCAAACACAATATAGAGCATTATTAGGTGAACTATTGTACTTATCAAACAGAACAAGACCAGATTTATCATTTGTTATGTGTTACCTTTCTCAATTTAATGAGCGTCCTGAGAAACGTCATTTTTTGCTACTAAAACGTGTTCTAAGATATTTACAAGGTTCTAAAAACAAAATGCTAATTTATGACAATGAAATGGGTTATGTGAATGCTAGTGCTGATTCCAGGGTTGGCTTTTTACCGGAAAAAACTGGATTTTACCAGGGCATGGTAAAAACTAGGTTTTTACCGGTAAAAACCTGGGGGAAAAGGGGTAAAAACCTAATGATACAATAAACTCCCTGAGTCATAAACTGTATATTAATGCTATTTATAAAACTTTATTTTCATGTAATTGATGTGGATATATCATCATCAGGACATACTGAGGATGCAAACTACATTATGTAATAAAAGTATATTTACAATTTTCATTTAAGTAAAAATTATTAAACTAGCCTGCATTACATAATTGTAATAAATATTGTTATGTGCCTTCTCATAATAATAGTTTTAATAAGTTTAATAATGATAAATGTACATTAGCATCTATAACTTTGAATTCTTGTAAGATGAAAACATGGATAAAAGTTTTCTGTGTTTATTATATTCCTCAAAATGAACTATTTTCGTGTAGCATTCTTTTACTTACCAAATCGGACACTGAATAAGGTGAATAGTGTTATATGGAAATGGAAGTAGTGGTATTAAATGTCCTGAACTTTTATCCCTGAGAAAATGAAAAAAGAGCAGATAAATCTTCATTGTTTGCTTGTGGATTAAGGCCGATTGACTGCACTAAAGTCCTAGTCCTATAGGGGAATACCTTCCTATCTCTAAGGGATCCTAGCCAGTATTTATGCGCGGTTTTTGAAAAAAAAAAAAAAAATCCACAGAAAACTCCGAACAGCTAGATCAACAGGCACGACCGGGGTATGAACCTGGAACCTCCCACCATCCAGTTTCGAGAGCAGAACCTTTCAGCCATTGGTGCAGCGACAAATCTTCAAAAAAGTGACAAAAAATAGTCAAACTAATAAGTTTTTCTCAAAGGTTTTAAAAACCCTGGTAAAAACATGTTTTTCCAAAGACGGTAAAAACCGTAGTAAAAACTGGTAAATACCATCAGACGGTAAATACCGTCCAACCCTGGCTGATTCCAGCTGGGGAAATGCAACTGAAGGGAAATCTTTTTCTGGTGGAGTAATTATGATAGGTTCGTCATTAGTATCTTGGAAATGTAATAAACAAAGATGTGTAGGAACTTCTACCTGTAAAGTGGAGTTGTTTGCTATTTCTGAAACAGCAAAGCATGTTACCTGGACTTTAAATTTATTGAAAGAACTTAATTGTAATAATTTTGTAAATGAACTCGTAGTGATATTTTCTGATAACCAGTCAGCAATTGATTGGTTAAATGGATCTAAACCATCGAACAAAACGAGACATGTAAACTTAAAATTTTATTTTGTAAGAGACATGATTGAAAACAGTATTATCCAGTTAAAATACATATCTACTGACAACATGATTGCGGATTTTCTAACGAAAGCAGTATCATCTGATAAAATGTTATGGTCTATGGAAAAGATAAATTTAATTTGATTGTATCTTTATATGTGTGTGTTATATAAGTTCTATGTAATATTTTTGATAATTTGTGTCTGAAAGAAAGAGAGAAAAGAAAATGCGTAAATTCGCAGGGGGAGATTGAAGGACTGTGCGTTCATACGCATTGTTTTTTTTTTTTTTTTTTTCGTTTCTATGACTACCTGCTAAAGCTCCCGGAAGAAAGTCACATGACGCGCTTCTCTCGAAGCGTCGAGATTCATTCTGAGTGTTGTTGTTCTTTATGTAAGCATGATATTGTGATGTGATGTGTTTGTTATAATAAATATATTTGTATTAAACATGGACTGATTCGTTCTTCGGCGATCCAAACGGACTTCTGACACTTCACTTTCAAGGTCCAAAGACATGAATACCGAATACAGAATAGTCTAAGATCCAGTAGAAATATATATACTCATCTGTTATTTAATGATAAAGAATATATGCTAGATAATATAAACATTGATACATCGCTAGCAGGTTGCCTAGCTAAATCGCGTAACGATGATGTTAAATATGCAGTTAAATTTTTTCGATCAACTTCCCCCATCTATTATTTATGAAAATCAAGCATTAGCTGAGAGAATACACCCCAACGAATTGAAAATATAAAGGTTGCCTACTTCCCCATCTGCACAACTATGCAGTTGCCAGGTATAAACAGGTGCGTAAGCGTTGTTAATGTACCCTCATCTGTTATTCAATCGAATTATTCATCAAATGAAAGGTTATTTTATTCCCAATCCAACCGTAATAGGTTGCTTTATCAAAAAGTTGGTTGAATCATTGGTTGCTTTGATTTTAGATGTAAAATTTTCAGCGCGAGCGATGGCAGTGACAGAGAAGCGTCGTGAGCGCAGCTCCATGCGACAAATGCTGCGAGTTCTTTTTAAAGAAGATTTTTCCGATAGTGTAACCACGCTCCATTGATCAAATGGTGGATCCAAGTCAGATTAAATATTAACAACGATATCAAATTTTTTTCACTCACATTCATTTATCAGCGACTATACCCCAGGTAGCACACAATTGTTCAAAGGCCGTAATTTCCACGTTCAGATAGCACCTTACCATTCCGTACAGATTTAGAGTGTCGCTTACGCCAGAATGTCCTGACAAAACACATACAATGCTCGTCAAAATCTGCGTCCAGTTCAGTGTTCTCCACACGTACTTAAAATGTTGTATGGCTCTTTATGCAGGACGTACTATAAAATGAAGTAAATTACCGATATTCTACAGCTTTTTTTGAATCATTTTCGTTGTTTATTTGAATCGACGGCTAATTAATAGGATTGAAGTTGCTTATTAAAATTTTCGTATTATAAATCATATTTTAATTATAAATGTACTACAACATTGTTTGTGTAACTTGCACTTACGTTGTTAAGGTACAGAACAGCAAAATGTCCAATCACAAGTCTTTGGCGGCCAACAGCACTGATTTGGTCGAGGTGTCTTTGAACTTTCTCGCTGGTTTAAGCCATAGGGTTAATTTCGGTAGTGTCCCTCTAGCGGGTATTTTTGTCGTCGTTTTGTACTATATTGAACCTCTTTAATATGTAGTAGCGTACGTAGAAAAATCTTTCATAGTAGATACTAAGAAGTACTGCAGTAAAACGTGAAGCTGAATTAGCTGAAGCACAAATTTTGAACCAGAACGCGTTTTGCACAATGCAAGACGTGGTAATCACGTTCTGACAACTTGTATGTGCTACCTGGGACATAATTATGAAATAATAAGTTTTTTGTTTAAAATGTATATCTTTCAAAAGGATATTTTTCCGATCGTGTAAGCGCAGATTAAATACTAGCGAAAGTCAGATAAAATATCACATAATGATACGAACATTTTTTTATTCATACATAAGTTTATTAATAGCAAAATATCTCAGTAAAATTTTTTTATGTAAAAAAACTTCTATGATTCTGACTTGTCAGAAGAGCCTGTGTAAAAATCTAATTCTAATTCTTCATCGTCTTCTTTTCGTTTTGATTCTCTGAGTACATCGTCAACTTGTAAGGGTGTTGGGTCCGCTACGAACCATGTAAGCTTCAAATGTAAGCCATCCAAAACCAACCACAATCTTCAGAATTTAGTTGACGCAGCATGCATCTATTGCATGAATTGCTACCGAATTTAAAAACAAGCCATATAATGATACAAAAAAAAAACATACTAGAACAGCTGTTGATGAATACAGAAGTGCCAGAAAAAAATGTATTTAAAAAAAATGGTTTACCGTCTTAAGAGGATTTTTTCATGAAAATCTCTTAAAAGATGTAGAGCATCTCAGAGTAGATGGGGAAAGCAGAGCTTTCTTTCGTGAAATTAACTGTGCACGAAGATGTTTCAAGCCTAGAACTTCAGTGTGCAGAGGGAAAGATGGTATTATTTTAAGTGCTAACGGTTACATCCTTCAAAGATGGAAGGAGCACCTGAATGAGCTGTTGAATTCCAACTTGCCATCAGAAGTTAGAGAATCAACAGTCATATATTTAGTGCCTATTGATCCCTCTACAATGGGGGGAGGCATGGGCGCCGGCAGCATAGAGCAAGGGGGGCAATGCCCCCCCCCAACTGGATTTTTGTATGCAGTGTTTTTCCTTGCTTTTTTGCTCTTTCCAACATGGAACCATACGTTGAAGTAGTCTTTCCCCCCCCCCCTGGGAAATATTCTGCCGGCGCCCATGGTGGGAGATGATTAATGCTGTAAAGAAATTGGAAAACAATAAATCTCTTGGACATGACAACATTCCATCTGACTTTTTAAAAGTTGCAGGACCTGGTTGTATACAGTTAATCAAGGATTAATCCAACTTATTTGAGATAATGAGACACTAGCGTCAGAATAGAAACTGAGTACATTTGCATGATGCACAAAAAGGGTGATGTGCTTGACTAAATGAGTAATTAAATGAGTAATGAGTAGTGCTTGAGTAATTATAGAGGAATCAGTATTCTTTGCACATCCTATAAAATCTTATCTACCATTCTTTTTGACAGACTTTTGCCGTATGTAGATAATGTGATTGGCTCTGGATTTAGGAAGGGCAGATCGACAACTGAGCAAATTTTTAACTTAAAACAGATTCTTGTAAAATGCAGAGAGTTTGGAATCGAGATTCACAATCTATTTATCGATTTAAGAACAGCATACGATCGCATTAATAGAGAATGTCTTATCGAAGCTGTGCATGAATTAAATATTCCATATAAACTTGTTACACTTGTAGCTTTGACTCTTGAAGAAACCAGGATTCAAATACGTATACAAGTGGCCTCACAGAGCAGCTTGAGGTCAAGAATGGAGTTCCGTAGGGGCAGATAGCATTGGCATCCCTCTTGTTTAACATAGCGCTCAAAAAAGTCATTAGAGACGCAAAAATCAATACTAGAGGAAATATTTTTACTAAGTCAGTTCAAATACTGGCCTATGTTGATGACATTGATATTGTTGTTTAACTGTACCAGCTCTTAAACAGGCATTTATGACATTGGACAAAAGTGCTAAAAGATGTAACTTATCTGTAAATGAAAATAAAACTACTGACCTTGTTTAAAGTCTGACGTACAACTTAGTCACTTAGAAATTGGCAGTTATCAATTTGAAAAGTTAAGTTGTCTGGAAGCGGAGATAAATAATAATGTGTTGGCCTCAGAAATATAGGTATAATAGAATCATTGCTGCAAATAGATGTTTTTATGCCTTGAAGGGTTATTTAAAATCCAGATTTCTCAAATTAAGTTCTAAATTGCTACTTTACAAAAGTCTTATAAGATTTGTCTTGACTTATGCATCAGAGATCTGAAAGATGACTTTACGTGATGAGGAAGCTGGGGATTTTTGCAAGAAAGATCTTCCGTTGCATCCTCGCTGGGGTCTCCTGGAGAAGAAGACCTAATTTAGAAAAACAACCCGGAATCGTAAAATTTATCAAATTACAGAGACTTAAATGGACTGGTCATCTGGTTAGAATGCAAGAAGATTGCTGCTACAAAAAAAAAAAAAAAAAAAAAATCTTCCAGCCAAAGCCCATAGGTAAGAGGCCTCGGGGTAGACCCATGCTCAGATGGATTGATTGCGTTGAAAAAGACCTAAACATTCTAAAGGTTAAAAACTGGAAAACAGTTGACAAGAGTGGGATTGCTTGCGAGAAGGCCAGGGCTGTCAATGCGTTGAAGAAAAGAAGAAGAGAATTTGTGGTATTATTTCACCTGTGACGTAACTAATTCTATTGGAAAAGATACGAAGTGCAAGGAAAAAAATCACTGTGATTTTCTACCCATGGACGCAGATGTATTTATAAGTCTGTCTTTCTGCCTGGCCTTTATGAAGTGTTGAAAGATTACGTTTTCAGCTGTCAGCTGTTGTTTAAAAACTGAACAAAAAATTTAAAAAATACTTTATTTAATTTAAAAAAATATTCTTTGCCGCGTGTGGTCTTACGATACGCCACTGTTCAGTCCCCTCCTCCCCTATCTTCATTACGGTCGTGCTAGCCCTCCAGGGCCGGCCCAAGGGGGGTGCGAATGTAGGCAATCGCCCAAGGCCTCGCGCTTAAAGAGGCCCCGCGCCTGGGCCTTTTTTTTGCGTTATCACATTAGATCGAGCTTGGTAGATGGTTGCGATATATCCCGAAGAAAGCCGAGAAATAAAGCTAATATGAACTAGCAGTGCTAGTAGTAATTTACAGATGACATGATAGAAAAGAGGTCCCCGCTCTTTCAGTTCTCCTGGGGCCCCGCACGCCCCTGTGCTAGCCCACAAATAAGAAGAATGAATGAGTGCGTAAACTGATTCATTCTAAAAACGCAGACATACGCTTTCCCTAAAACTGAACAGCCTTAAGTTGAACAAGTCTTCTAGGCGAAGATTTGGTCGCCAGCCAAGAAAGGGAGTGATTTAGAATAAGCCGAACCACCTGTTTCGTTTTCACAGCAGGAACAGCTGTACACAAGCAGTAAGTAGATCACGAAACGAAAAGAAAAAGAATCCTCAAACACAGGAGCGGCCCTAGAGGACGTGGCGCCCCCTAGCAAACGTTAAAAAGGCGTCTCTTTTATGCTCTTTAACAAGCTTTTCAGTTTTTGAGTTTGATGACGCCCC
>JAWZYV010013219.1:600000-872893 GCA_038373885.1 Cheiracanthium punctorium | reverse complement strand
AGAGTGTGTGTCCTTCAACTCCGCTGTAATTAGTTGTAAGGTATTGCCATAGTATGGGGAGAAGTTGAACAATGATTGAAATTGCACTATTTGTAGTTAGTTGGGAAAAAATCAAACGAACCAATTGTTTGTGCACTTGCTTTTATGGCTCTGACAAAACAGCACAACGCCGAAGGGAAACTTTTAGAGTGTACGATGCAGACGCGCTGTGGCATAAATGCACAAAACTTAAAAGCAGAAAAACCATTTTTAAATTACACTGAAAAAAAAATGATCACAGCACAGTGTTGATAAACGTAGCGGCAACACGTTGTGATGTAGGCTGTGCCAATTTGCCATACTATGTTCTTCGTGACTGGCATATCAACGTCATAACGTCATTTTGTGAGTGGATTTACATCGCACATTGCTGTTCTATTTTTACAGCACAACGTTTGGGTAAAAGAAATGCCAATACGTTGTGAAGTAGACTGTGGCAATTGCCATAAAAGGTTCTTCGTGATTGGCTTATCAATGTCATTACGTCATTTTTAAATGGATTCGCAATACTCAGTGCTGTATATTCTTACAACAATATGTCTGGTAAAATTACAGGTACTTTCTAGAGTGTAGTCAATGCTTCCAACTAGTCTAATTTTTACTGTATTATTGCTAGCTGTATTAAGTTAGTGGTAGGTGAGCTCAATATTCGACTGACAGATACCATCATATCCATGCAACAGCCTTGCATGTTGAATACGTGAGAACGAAAGTGCCTGATGATAGAACATAAATGTAATTCTCAGTTGAATCTCCCACTTTCGTGATTATTCGTGAGAGATGGGGGGAAGAATGCAAGACGCTTCATTTCTCTCGTTCTAACACGTGAGATGTCTTTAATATATATACTGAACTACTTTATAACAAAAAAGTTGTAGTTAAAATGAATTCTGAGAAATACTACTAAAAAAGCACAGATCCAAAGCTCAAGTTTCCCTTTATACAAAAAAAAGAATTTTTAATTTAAATTTGTCGTTGAAGACCTTTAAAATTAGCGACTTATGGAAATCTCATGTTACTCAAGTGTCAGTTACTCACTCTGCGAAATCGCTCCACGCACGTCGTTTAAACATCTATATTTACGATGCATGAAAACAAAAAAACTACTTTCCAACTCTTGAACACAAAAAAGAGAATAATAACAAAGTAAGGGAATTAGTCACTGGTACAAATTAAAATAATGCATCACGAACACGAAAATTTTGAGACTGTCACAAATTTACAATGCAACATAAACCTTTTTTAGAAGTTCTGTGTTGCATTAAATGGGTTTATCTATGTTATCCATCCAAATCGAATGAAAAGAATTTTTAAACCCATGGAAATAAAATGATAATCAGTCTTTAAAACAAAAAGTATAATTAATTTTCAAACAAGCAACATATAGAGACTTTACTCCTTCATGGAAGTATAATTAACTCATATACAAATTAGGTGTTTTATCTCTTTTTAGAGGTGACTTTTTACATTATCTCGGGTTTGAAATATGCACTCATTGTCCAGCAAATACTAAACATCTCTAAAATTATTTTGCGTGTGCTTTAGAAGGTTTTTGTTGCGCTGCATAGGGAATACATCATGATGAAATGACTGTACATAATTCTACCATATAAATAATAATAATAATTACTATTATTACTATAAACTTACACATCCTGCAATGCAATTAATCCTCCTATCATATTAAATCTCATAAGGGGCACAATATTATTACAGAAATCGTCTCTAAACGGCAGCATCTAGTTGCATTCTAAAGAATTGAACAATTGTTCTCTTTAATAAATCTTTTAAAACTTAATCTTTACACATACAGAAAGATGTCTGACTACTTAACGTCCAAGCAAATATTTTGAATTTTTGAAGGGCTTATTTCCCTTGCGCCCAAGGCATCATTTAAGAAATGATTTTTAAAAGTTCTAACCAAAGCATTGGTGGCGAGTCAAAACCTTGTTTTCACATTCCATGTAGAGAAAGACACAAAATTCATGCTTTAAAATGTAACGACTGCAAATAGCTAAATATTGATTTCACAGTTGTTTAAAATTCGCCCCAAAATGGAGTTGCCGTTTACGGGGCTAAAATGCTTTTTTTTCCCACGCAGCCCTTCACAAGGCAATTGATAAAAGAGCCATAAAATTCTTTATTTTTAACACAATCACAACTACCTTAAACTGACACATTTTCGGGAGTTTCTTTAAATTCACTCCCAATAGAGGATAGTTGACAAAAAAAAAAATGTTTTCCACATTTCTTGTATATCTTGAAGAAAAAACAGATTATATTTTCGCTGTACCGTCGACGCTCGTTTTTACAAGTCTCTTTATTACGAACACTTCCCATTTTACAAACCAGCAAGTGGTCCCGAATATGCTCGACAAAGACTATTTTATGACTCGATTTTACGAACTATTAGAGTGGTTTCTACGCGTTCGTATAAACGAACATCCGTTTTATAGATAGGAATAGATTGTATACTCTTAGCTATTGCGATTTCAAAGAGGTGGATTAATTGTTCCATTCAATCAAAATGCTTTTCCCAGTAGTCGTCCACGATAACAGTAGCAACAGGTTTAAAGCTTTAAACTTTAAAATTGGCTTAAATTAACTTGACATTAAAATTGGTAAAGGTTAAAATGGGATTTACTGTTCAAACTCATGATGTTGTCGTCGGAAGATCTCACAACTCGCTGTCCTCTTAAATTAAAAAAGAGACCACTGCTGGCAAATTTAGAAGTTAATCACTATAGAGTTATACACGATTTTAATGAGGATTTCAAGCGCTTTTTTTAAACTTTGGTTTAATCAATAATGATACGAAATTATGATGGCGAACCAATTAATCGCCAATGACATCTATTAACTAATAGTTTTAAAATAACTGTAAAAATATAGAAAACTTAAAGTAGTGTTATTGGAATTTATTTTAATGGTATGATAAAAGAGATTTGAACAAATTTACATTTTCTGTGCTTTGAACAGTAGTAACTTTTATTTTCATCATAATTTGATGGAGATGATATTAAAACTAAGGAAAAAGTTTTACAGAAGTTCCAATACTGGACATGGATTCTCGAAAAATATCAACGGATTTAAAGATATCTTTATCTCCAACATATCTAATTTTCATTCAAAATATGCTGTGTCTTGAAATTTAATGCAAAATTCGTAAAACGGATTTCTACTTTCACGAATTTCGCTCAAAACTTGGCGAAAAATAAATTTATTTCATCAATAAGCGTTGTCGAATGAGCATTAGATCGATGATCTTAATCTTTTGCCCTTAGGCAGTTCTTTCAAAAATGTGTCCAAAAAGATTCCTGCAACAGCCCCAAGCATTTTCTTATTGAAGAGATGATATTTTATTTTATTCATCCACCGTGTCAAAACGAAACTACGTATATTTTTTTTTTCTTCACATAAGTTGTTTGAACTCTTATTTGAGACATGGTACTACGCTTTATTTAATAATAAAATCTAACACCCTAGAAAAGAACTTCTAACGTTTTCTGCGCGTGCGTGTGGTTTGAAAGATTTTCAATCAAAAATTCAATTTCTCACGCGTGTACTTTGATATTTTTAAAACTAGATTTGTAATTTCAGAAAAGACAGCATATTTCAAAAGTATATTAAATCTCATAAGGGGCACAATATTATTACAGAAATCGTCTCTAAACGGCAGCATCTAGTTGCATTCTAAAGAATTGAACAATTGTTCTCTTTAATAAATCTTTTAAAACTTAATCTTTACACATACAGAAAGATGTCTGACAACTTAACGTCCAAGCAAATATTTTGGAGATACGGAAAAAAATTTTGAAGGGCTTATTTCTCTATCGCCCAAGGCATCATTTAAGAAATGATTTTTAAAAGTTCTAACCAAAGCATTGGTGGCAAGTCAAAACCTTGTTTTCACATTCCAAGTAGAGAAAGACACAAAATTCATGCTTTAAAATGTAACGACTACAAATAGCTAAATATTGATTTCACGGTTGTTTAAAATTCAGAAAAGACACAAGTTACGGCATAATTTCCTTAGACAAACCACGAAAATTGGATCAGATAGAATAATACCGAGCTACACATTCCTCGGTTCTTGCATGTTCCTTGGAACATAAAAATTTAAACTTCATACTATTTTTAATTGTGTAAAACCTATGGAACATCTTGCGTATTTGCCATCCATGGCGATTTTTCATAATTTGGTGACATACTTATACGTATAGCTAATAATTATTTCTAAGAAAACAGTGCTTCACATGCTTTCTTTGATAAAAACTACTGAACAGCTAGGATATCTTGCTACTAACGTCCTTGGCCCATATACATAATTTAAAAGGAAAATGCAAAAAGAGTGCTTACTATTTTGAAAATATTTCTGACTGTGAAATTGTTATTGAGTATTTGAAGGTTCTCTTAGACAGGTGAAATGTTGTCAGGAGTGAGAATCTTTTCCCTGCTCTTTTGCATGGCTGCAAACATGAAAGTAACTCAGCTACGGTCGATTATGAATAATGGTTTCATGATTGAAAATTTATTTGTTTGAACTCCATGTAAAAAACGCAATTACTTTTTTGCCTGGCAAGATTATCACTGTGTTTGTTATTTTAATTTCTCCATCTTATATAATAAAATCGGAGGGTAAACAATGTTTGTAGCTGGCTGGCTGTTTATGTATGTGTGTAGGTTTGTGACCTCCGATCTCATTATACGTGTTCCATGTACCTTTCGATCGCATAGCGCCTAGACGGGTGGTCGCAGACCTACGTAATTTTGTATACTGCTTCACTAGGACATGTCCCAACACAGCATTGGAGCGTTTTTTTTTTCGAAATTCGATTCAGAAAATGTTTTATTTTATGTTTTATGCGACTTTTGGCATTTTTTTTCTCGCCTAATACGTAATAACTCCGGTAATCACACTTACAATAAAACCATTTTTACATCATCGGACAAAAGAGAGAATTTCCTTTAAAAAACCGTCTTGAAGGGAGAGCGTGGGGCGAGAGCTGGGTTTGAACCCAGGGACTTATGGGTGGTAGAATGAGGCGCAATCCAGCTCGGCCAAAAGGTACCTATTCGACCGGCCTTCAATTGCCGGGTGTTGTGTGCGCGGAGGTGATCTCGTGCCGCCACACTACTCCCCCCCCCCCAAGAGAGTCAGTCGGAGGCTGACGAACGATATTCCAAGCGTTATGGATTGCTGCCACTCGTTGTGGACTTTGTGAGGTTACTGCCGCTCGTTGCGGACTTTGAAAGAGCCGAGCGAGAGATGGAAGAGGGCGGTGCTGGCGCCATCTGTCGCTGTAGGCGAGAAGGAGAATGCGTGTTCGTTGTCCGGGTCATCACTGAAGGGAGAACGTGGGGCGAGAGCTGGGTTTGAACCCAGGGACTTATGGGTGGTAGAATGAGGCGCAATCCAGCTCGGCCAAAAGGTACCTATTCGACCGGCCTTCAATTGCCGGGTGTTGTGTGCGCGGAGGTGATCTCGTGCCGCTACAGTCTGTTCTGACCATTTAACACATTTTGAAGATTTTTAGTAATTTTTAAAAGAAAGGACACTTTCGACGAAAGTCTTCGTAAAATAATTTTAAAACTGTTGCATCTTGAATTCTGTCCGTCATAACTTTTTGATATTTTGGGAAATGACGCAGCATTGATTTCGCCCTCTTTTAAAAGAAACATGGGGGAAAATATGAATTAGGGGATTTTTTACGAATTTTTAAGTAAAGAAGTCTTTTGAATACAACAGCTGCTGCTTTAAGATTTCGTTTTACATTAAGCTTGCGATTTTTGCCGTCATGGGAATTAAACTGAGTTTCCAGATGAAAAAAAAGAAATATTACTTTCAAATAACTGAGATTTCGCATGTGAAATCTACGTAATTTTGATGCAATGAGTTTAATACCCCTTTTGAAACTCAAACAGAATAACGAACTCACTAGTAAAACATACGCCACGCACGAAATAAATTCATATTTTATATTACATTGCCAAATAAAGAATTGAATACTGTTTTTATAACAATGAATTATCCAGCATTATTTTGGGTTTGAGATTTTAAACAGGACACGTTTTTGAATCGCAAGAAATATTTTGCTGTCCTAAATACGCCAATCTGAGAAAAATTATGCATAAAAATGTATGGAGAGCTGTTTTAATGGCAACCATAAAGTGAAATGATTATCGCCTTCTTTGTAATGCGTGAATTGCAAAGAATCACCTTACAATAAAAGACTACATTCGTGGCAAATATGTAAACCGTTTCTTTAAATTAAGCATTGAAGTAGGAAAAAACGAAAATATATAGTATTGGTACATCAGTAAACGATAGTATAAGTAATACTTGGTAGATATGCTAGGGCAATATTGATCAAAGCAGAATATACCGTATTAATAAATACTTCGTGAAACTAAAAGTGTTGTACTCGTTTTTGCAACAGCCGTCTTACAACACAGCTAACTAAACATTAAGTAATTCTACATCGCGTTAATAGATACCGTGGTAGTTTCAACAGAAAAGATTGTACCTGAACTTCTTTTTTCTTGGCGATTCTGTTTTGTCATAAGTATATATGATTACAGTTTAGGAAAATGTTCTCTTCTTGCCTTGCGAAGAGCGGGTGCACAGCTATTTAATTATAAAATAAAACGGTTCGCCAAATCATATAGTATCTAAGATATTAATGGTATATCTTAAACCCAAAAAAGTGTATGATGTAGAAATGAGATATTTTGAAAGTTAGGAATTTTCGCTGCAAACCATCAAGCTTTGCTTTTTCTGATCATACATCGACATAGTTTTTTGTGTCATACTATCACAGTGGTCTCAGGTCAGTAGTTATACTAACTTTACGAATAACTAATGAGTAACTTTACACCAAGAGTCATTTTGCTTAATTTTAAATTGCACATCACTGGAATCAATTTGAATTATACATGTAAGAAAGTTTTTCGCTCCCTACCGTGCGAAGAACGGACACGCAGCTAGTTTAATATTATCGTCTGCATTGTGCAACAGTTTTATAAGACTTTTGACGGTGTTTTAATTTATAATAAGATGAAAATTTAGACAGAAAAATGCGATTTTGAATGTTTGTTGAATGTTTGATAAAGTAGTGGAGAGTCCAAAGACCTGATGTTTCGGATACTAAAAAAAGGTCAAATTCGTGCCTGGAATGTTGAAGATGTTAATTTTTCAGGAATAGGACGTTGTATTGGAAGACATACATCTACTGCATCTAATTCTATACATGGAAAATAATTTATATGGGGGGAAATAGTAGCGGACGCAACAATACACGCTTTTAGAATCACCATCAAAGAGCGCTAATCTCCCATTTAATTGCTTCAAAATTTTCTATTTTTTAATACCGCTAACTTTTACTATTTTTGTGCAAAAGAAATCTAATTTACGTTTATTTTACGCATTTTCCAAATAAATTGGCACATAATAAATTTATATATTATCCCTTAACACAGGAAAATAACACATTTTATTTAGTAGAAATTAAACTACTGAACCTAAAAATTTGAAATTTTGCACAGCCATGTAATGTTTTCTTCGAAATTTTGGCTAGGTCGCTATTCATAATTTTTTTAATATTATTTAATAATCCATAATACATATTCATGTTTTTTAATAATTATAATAATTGTAAAAATTATAATAATTGTAAATTATGTTTGGGTCGTTTACCTTTAGTAGCACGAATAAAAGTCAGCTTCTTATGATCAATATTATATGATATATGAATTAAAGAATGAAAATATATTTTAACATAGGGTGAGGGGTATTTTGGAAGCTCAAACCTCGCTCATCTTCATTTCAAATTTATTGAAAATTGGTATCCAGTGTTAAAATGAGCTAAATTTTTGAAATATGAACTGAAATCTAGGGGTTGCTATAGGGAAAAAAGTTGGTGCGAATTTAAGTACGGAGATGGCCCCTTATGCAATTTTTATGTATAGCAAACTAAAGTGTACGTCAATCGTAAACGATTGGCATATGTAACTTTGCTGTACGACGAACGACGGCCGAAAAAGTACAAGTGTGCGTTGTTTTTTTTTTTTTTTCCCGCAGCTGTACATAGTTGGAATCGCTCTGTTGCAAAGGCATGAATGATTTTATGCTGTCGAAAATTGCCAAGCCTGGCAACCATTATGCTTATTTTTCCGTTTTTTTTATTAATATTTTCTAAAATAATTGGAATTTTGAAGTTTAAATCAGCTTGCCGGCCTCCCCGGAATTTTCCGAATCCGTGGACACCTTCGTCGAAATTCAAACCCCCACGGTTTCGGAGGAAATAGCAAAACAATATTTTGAGAGCGACGGCTGTAGCTGGAGATACATTTTTCTTTAGTATAGAGAGAAAAACTTGATCATAGTAAACACATGTTTTTAAAACTCACATAAAGTTGCTTTTCATTTATATTAGACGTTTTTTTCTGATTTTTTTAAAATTAAGATGCATCTATGCACTTCTCATATTACTATGATTTTCTAATAATAATTAGTATACAGGGTGATTCAAAATTATAGTCCTAAATATAAGGACTATTGCAGGGAATCAAGACGGTTCGGAATCGCATAACATGGTGAAGGTCTGTGGAAAGTGATTATTAGCGAGTACATGAAGATGACGTTTCCGACCTCGCATTGCTATGTGATTCTGAACCGTCTTCGTTCTCTCTACTGCCTCTTTCATTTAGAACTTCTAATTTTGAATCACTCATTGTATTCACTAGGTGTAATTACTATGCTCTTTAAACATCCTTATCTAATAATGTAATTTGTAAAGGCGGTTAAAATAAAATAAAAAATCAAAAGAAAAGTCCTAAATTAAAAAAAAAAGGAAAACAAATTCAAATTATGGAACAGTTTGAATATTTGCACTAAATGAGGATTTTATATTCTTTGGTGATTTACGCATGCGCATAATGGATAATTATTTCAAAATACAGTTCTCTTTAAAACAGTTTTTCCATATATTCTTACGTATAATCATTTGCAGATTGACGTACAGAAAATTCCAAGAAATATTCCAAGACGCCGTGGAGGCAAAAATCCAAGGTGTGACTAAATTATTTCACCATACCAAAAAACTATTTCCATTGTAGAATAAAGAAATATTATTTCCATTGTAGAATAAATTTACATTGTAAAGTAGTAAGTTTCGACAATTTCCAGCCAAATATAGAAGAATCGTCAAGATATGTTTAGTTTCAGAAAATTACTTTTTTTTTTTTTTTTTTTTTACCCACCATACATGGCAATAGAACGACAAAAATGGCCAACCTTCGCTACTTTACATAACTTTGTAAACCTGAAAATCTTTTTCAAAACTTTCACCACGACCCTAAAGACGGAGAAAATATTTAAAAAAAAAAGACTTACAGTAAAGAAACTTTACATTTTTTTTTTTTTTTTGTGTTGAGCTACAGATGAATCTTTCAACTTATAACGTGCATTACCGTTTTAGACGATGAATACAGTCGCAGCACCATCATCACGCTTGAAAAATTTTTAAAAATGTAATGGTAAATCAACTATCAATACACTGGTAAAAGAAATATCTGTGAAAAGTAATTTCTTAAAATTCTCAAGCCATCACTGGAATCATCAAAATCTTAAGAATTCTCCCTATTTAAATCTACCACATTTCGGAACACCTACAATCATAACACCATCTGACTGAATTCTTTTTTTTCTATTCTTAAAGAAGTACCCAAAATAAACATTTTCAAACCGGGAGAAATTTCTTTCGAGAACTTCCGTTTTCCATCATTAAAGATTGCTTAATCTCGAAATCTCATTTACTTCGTTGGGAAATGTCTGCAAGCGTAATAATCCGTGTCTAATGCATCTCTTACCGGAAAGTATCGTATCCCTAAAAAATCGATACAAATCTGTAATATCGTCTGCAGTGCCGGTTTTTCGTTATAAATAACTGGGATTGTTCATTCCGAATGCGCTAAACTGAATGAATTAGAAATAAACACAGATTTTTTTTTTTTTTTTTACTTAGATTCTTTGCGTTTCATAAATAAAAAAATTAAAATTTCTTTGGTTCGTACGTATTATCCTGGCAGTCATTCCCGCCAAAATATATTTTCGTCAAATGTGCTGGCAAACTGTTGCCAGTCGTATTTCCGAACCATCAATATGCGCCCGGCATTTATCTTCGTGAAAAAACGCTCGTTTTGCGGACTGCCGGTATAATACGTAAATACCATTTCTTTTTAATGAACTGTGAACTAGATGACTAAACTAGTTCCAATACCGTGACCACCCAGATCTTTAGGCGTAACACCTTTGGGCTTTTTCTTATAACGATACGTGAGAAACATTGTTTACCAGTCCAGTTCTTGACCCTGCTGAACTCGAATGAAAAGTCGAATTTTATCGACTAATCAGAATTTTGATCCGGAAGCTTCTTAGAACGTAGCTAGAAACATCGTTTATAGTCGATGTGTTGCGTACAACTAATATTGCGCATACTGAAATTGCGCAAAAGCATTGCCAACAACAACAACAAAAAATAAAAGGATATTTTTTAATGGAATATCAAAAAAATGTAAGTGAATATTCTTGTTTGTTTATTTGTGATTAATTTCTTCAAGTTGGCCATAATTTTCGAACACCTGTATTGGTAACTCAAAATATACATTTCAAACCACTGTGAAAAAAATGACGAGGAGATGAAATGTTAAAAATCCAGGGGTTTTTTTTTCACCCTGCTCACTGTTTTTATGATCTATATATGTACAAATTTATCGTCCAGGGATCTGTAAAAAGGTGTATTCTTTATTAGTGTCTGTTTTTGAGTACACGATGTGGTACTTTCAGCTTGAAAATTTCCCATAAGTCCAGTCTCATAAGCCTGAAGAATGTAAAAATGTATAACTCTTAAGTTTTTTTAAATAAAATTAATTGTTATTTTGTTAATCATCATATAATCTAAAGGAATGTGTAATTTTGGCTTTTTAAATAGTAATTGAATTTATTATTCTTATTTTATTTTTCACACAAAAATTCTTAATGTGTGCACTAAAAATCCAGTCGTTTAGGTTTAGCATTAATTTCTTGTTTTCTTTTACTAATTATAATTGTATAATATTATTTTTTTGTGTTTAATTACTTTTCCCACTCGGAATTTCTTTAAATGAACGATGACTTCCTGTTTTCCAAGAACATTATAACAAAATTATTTAATTTTAAAATTCGTTATAGATTTTTAAAAAAAGAACTGTTTTCTAAAAATGCATGTTAAGCATTGTACTATAATCTAAAGAATTATAAATTTGAATTTTTTAAACAGTGATTGAATTTTTTATTCTTGTTTTGTCTTTAAAAATCCGGCTGAATATTTACACTAAGTATTTAGCCGTTTAGGTTTAGGATTAATTTCCTTTTTATTTGTAATTCAGCTTTTCATTTATGTTTAAATTACACAAAATTATTAGTATCTCCTTTTTTTTAGTTATTTGACTTACGTTATATAATATGGAACTTTTAAAGAAAACAATAAAATTATTAAAATATAATGCGTTTCTATATATAGCAAGTACAAATCGTGCATCTTATTAAGCGCTCTTCAAATAACACAAATTATTAAATGATAAATATTATGTTTTTTCATATGCACTCAGTTTCAAGACATTACACAACAAAATAGTACTTTAGGAAACTTACGCATTATATGAATTAAAAATAAATACTCTTTGTGCAAGATGCTCGTAAATAATTTGTAACTGAAGCAGAACGTAATTGTAATAAGCACCTTAGTGGTTCTGGATGATTTTGTATCACGCAATCGCTACCACAGAATACAAATTTTGTTTTCTTCAAACATAAATTTGTATTTTTATGTAAGTATTTGCGTGCTACTGAGGAAATACTAGGAAAGAAAGAGAAGATAGTGAAATATTTTATAAATTTATTTTAAATTACTTCTTCAATATATCTGTTCATATAAACTTTCTTAATACTGATTAGCATATAGTTTAAAGTGCATGGAAAATTTTAATCATTTTATTTCAATATGTGTATAATTTTTAGTTAAATTCTCACTGTCTTCTTACAAGATAATATATTTAGCACATTTACGAATGTTAAAAATGTAACACAAAATAGGAATTTAAAGCAAGATAAGAAATACTTTATATTTCAAGCAATCTACCACTTAAGCCAACTTGGCTTAAATAGCCATCAGCAAAGGCGATGGTCTACCTTCGATTGTAAGACCTCTGTGTCTTTGAAGATCAACAAGATAGAAGACAGAAGAGACAGGTTCAGCTCAAGTCCGAGCACGAAATGAAGATTACTCAGGATTGGTCTTCCAGCTCCATTGAGCTCGAGATTGCGAAAAATAATTCTGTTTGATCTACAAAGTCACAAATAATAGGGAAGAGTTTGCAGTTTAAAATTCAGCGTAGCCAGTTGTTCAGTATTATGGAATAGAGGTGAGGATTGACAGATGTTATTTTATTCCTACGTTTGTAGTTAACCCTCTTAGACGCTGAGAGGTAAAATCTGTACATTGACAACTGGTTATTTCTACACTCTATAACAGTTTTACCTACTGTGTTATGCAAAAACTTAGAATTCACCTTATGCTTGCTTTGATTTTACGATGTTTGATTTTCTCAGGAAATAAAGTTTCAGTGTCGATTTCATTCAATTTCAAAAATCTTTAACCACCTCTACTTTACTTAAGCAATTTAAAATTAAAAACACTGCCTCAGTTTAAAAGAAAATTATTTGAATCTTAGTGTCATTAGCATCTATTCTATTTCTATTAAACTTTATCAAATTTAACACGGTTTAGTAAGTAAATATCTAATTTAATAATCCCTGTAAATATATTTTCAGGCAATCTATGCTGAATTATTCAGTCCCAATAATTGAATTGAACAAAATTCAGTAAACTGATCCGTGAACGAGGAAATAAAATTTGTAAAAGTCGTATTAAACTAATTAAGAGATAATTAAATTCAATATTTATCGTTCTACTGCAAAATATTCTTGCATCGCTTATGTTTATAATCTTTCGCATTAAAGTATATTTCGGCACAACTTGATGCTTTAATCTATGGGTTAAGTATTACTTGACAAAACTCAAGCGATCCTCATTGGAGCTCAATTCCAAAACACCACGCAAGGGTGGTTTTTGACATCCGAGGCATAACCAAACCATTCCTATAAGACATGAGAGTCTCTCTTGATGTCATGGGTTCAGGAACCCTGAATTGTGTAATGAAATTTCACTTCCGTGTTTTAATGTATTTAAATGTGAATGGGACGTGTCACATGTCATTTTACACTGTAAAAGTTGAGCATGGGCCAAGTAAGATACAATTTGCATACGTACTCATTTTTAACCGTGGAGAATATACATGTTAATTTATGTAAGTAGTTGACAACCATGAATTCAAAGCCAGCTACTCTTATCCAAAAGTGTTAAAGACTTTTCGCTATGAATTTTATCTTGTAAATTAATTTACCTATAATTACTTTTATTGGCAAAACTCGTCGTCATGCCTCTTATATGTAAATTTTAAGCATAATCTAACACACATGCGTTAATTTCTAAGTGTCAGTCGTGCAGGAGTACTTACAATCTTACATGCGTTATTTTGTGAAAGATGCATCTTATAAATGTACTTATATTTTTTTTTTCTTTGCTGGTCTTTACATTTTTCAAGGTTGCTTAATTTGAAATTCTGTAAAATAAAGAGTATTAATTAAAATTTTTGTACTTTGAAAAATCTTCACCTATGGATAATGAAAACAGAGTTTATATCGGGGTATTTTCCAATAGCTATATCAAATCAGGGATATAAAGAAAGTAAATTGATAAAGTAAAGCAGAAAGAGAAATTTTTTATTGATAATTAAGAATTAAATTTGATTTTCAGATCTCATCATACGAGCATATCATTTATTTTGGAATTTTTTTTCAAACATTTATGAAGCTTTTTAAATACGGCCTATAAGAATCAAGCTTCGATTTTTTGTCGCTTCTCCGAACTGTCTCGCTGACAATATTCTCACCGTACTCCCGTCCAGCATGCATGATTTTATAAACTTGAAATGTTACTTTTCATTTGATTTGTCCAAAAATTCCTTAAGTGATTTTCAGTTGTAGCCCTTCAAAGCTGGGATATTCCTTTAATGCGCACCCTCTATGTGTGAAGTACACATACCCTGTAGGTGTAAAGTATTGGATATCCGGAAAATAGTCATCTTTTGATAATTTCAAAATAACCCCTAAAAATTTCCTGACAATTTTTTTATTTTACACTGTGCATGCATTAACCGTTTAACGCGCAGTGTTCCCGCTCAGGGAACTCTGACGTTTTGACCAAACTCTGACGTTTGGCCGTCCAAACTCAGACCAAACTCTGACGTTTTGACTGTTACCAGTCACGAAGAATAGATTATATTTCTATAAAAATAGTTGAGGGTGACGTAGCTCCACGAGAATCCTTTACTTTTTAGCACGTCATTCCCCGTCAAAAAATGGTCACGATTATTTTTAAACATCACTGATATCTGCTGAAAAGTGGAGGAATGCGAGAACAGCTGCATAGATTGCCCAATGCTGGAAAAAGTGCAGCCGTTGCCAACGCTCGACTTAACAACCAGCAAGATGGCGGACGATCGAAACGTTCATCGCGTGCCACAGATCTAGAGACCCTTTTTTGACGACAGCTGGCTGTGATGCACAGTTGGTAGTTAAGTCGAACGATGGCAACGGCTGCCCTTTTTTCAGCATTGGGAAAGGTTTGCGCCTCAAAGGGTTAAGCTGTTTTTCCACTTGTCACCTCGTACATATACTCATTTATTTTACCGTATAGCAAAATTTGTATGCCTTCATGGAACACCTCCGTTAACAGTTCAGTCCAAAATGCAAGCACTATTTCCTAACTCAAGACAAACATTGGAGCAACAGCCCACTGTGGGGCAATGACCTGCGCTGCCCAACCGCGCCTTCGTGACCATGGGCGTATGCCTCGGCCATGGGCATATGCCTCGGCCAGGTGGTCAGCCTGACGCGAAGCCTCCAGTGTTTGACCCCAAGCAAGCTTGGTCCTCATTTTATCGACCCACTCAAGACATGAAAGGCTGAGTTGACCATCTACAGCCCGAAATTTGAACCCCGGATCTGTGGGAAGGCAGCGCGATGCGCTAACCGTTACACCAATGTTCTTCTTGTTTACATACTACTGGTGCATATTTTGAAACACTAAAAAATCGCGTCGCTCCATTCAAAATCGCAGGAGAGGCCTAATGTGAAAAAGCTGTGATTGTCAGAACAATAGCGCTGGCTCACATTACTGCTGGGAAAACAAAATAACTTCTAACTTTCAAGTGGGCAGTTTTTTTAACATCTACTCTACAACCCAGATCTCTCTCCCAATGATTATCATATTTTTACAAAAGTAAAAGAATTTTTGGTACTAAAAATTTGGTGACAGACGAAGATCATAAGGAAACAGTGCTTACATTTCTGAATGGACTGGTGGCGGAGGTGTACGGTGAAGGCATACAAAAAATTATTATACGGTATGATAAATGTATAGAGTGATAATGTGGAAAAACAGCTTGATGTATGTACATGTAAAATTAAAAGATTGTTATGAAATCTTTAATGGTTATCTTTTAATGATGGAACGGACAACTGTATTCTAACTTAATAGCTCAACGGTCAACTTAACGGCTTCGATAATTAACTAAAACGAAAAAGTACACCGGTTCATCTCTCGAGTGAACTACCAGCAACGGTGGGCTGTGTGGGCCGCACAGCCGGCTGTATCAGAAAAGGACTTTAGTTCTGTAGCATGCGATGGGCTATTCGATCGAAGGCCATGTTTCTGGTAGTTAACTCGAGAGATGGCAGCAGGTTTGCTTTTTCGGTTTTGGAACCATTTAAAAATATGCAGTCAATTCCGGATGTAATGAACCTGGATATAGTGAACTTTCGGCTATAGTGAACTCATTTCATTAGTACCGATTCACATACGTTAGAAATGTTCATAGAATTTTTTGGTCTTAGTGAAACGTGACTTTGGTTACAGTGAACTTAAAAAATTCTGGAAAGCAAAGGTGATGTTGCTCGATTTCTATAAAGAGTGTCTGTTTTGTGCTCGAGTAGAGAGAAAGAAATGATCTAGCAACTGTTCCGAAATACAGGTGAATTGCCAGTGTCTAGGCTAACGTACTTGTGCTAACAAGGGGCAGGAGAGGGTTATAATTTTTTTCATTGCCGTAATACATTCAAATCTTTAAAAGCATTCACTAACAAAAGCAGGGTACTTTTCAAAGTGAACCAAAATCGGAAATTTCGCTTTAGACCTTCGGTCTTTCATTTTCCATTCCCAATGCAATATCACAGGCTGAAAGCAACAGCACCTTTTGCCAACTGAATGTAAGGTATATTTCTGTAACCAAGATGATCAAATATGTGTAATTTACTTAATAAACATTCAGTGTTTTTAAAAAGTACTATTTCTAGTTTTGTGTTAAGTTTTATTGTTCAGCATGAGAAACCATCGGTTTTAGTGAACTCCGGATGCAATGCAACAAATTTGCCGGTCCCCAAAGGTTCACTGTAACCGGAGTTTACTGTATTTTGCTACTAGGAGTTGAAAACGTTGGAAAGAGATGGTTTATCGGCACGACCACCGCCCGTTGAAGGGTTAACGCGCACTGTATCTTTCAAAAATCTAAATAGCCAATCGATAAAATGTCTCTTAACATCTGTGTATCCTTCGAAAAGAGGTAACAGCGTAACTTCAAAATTAAATTCGATTATATGATTCTAAACCTTCCATTCGTAATAACTGAAATTGCTTTCGACTTCACAAAAGTAATAGAACGATTTTCGTCTTTTTTCCCCCGTTGAGAAGCAATCACCGCCACAACATAAATATCACATGATTCAGTTTGCCCTCGATGTTTCCTGCCTTTTCTTTTGCTTTTAAGATAAAAAAATAGATAAATAAAAAAAAGTTCTTTACTTTTTTTCTTTCTTATAAATTTATATTTTGTCTTGAATAGAAATATGCCTCACTGAAGAAAGAAGACGAAAAAGTGATCTGGTAACAATATATGCTGTTTATTTTCTTTTCAGCTAGCGATGACCTGCGAAAAAAATTCTCCGGAAACCACAGTGAAAATAAATACGACCCACCGACTATCCCTTGACTCAATTTAATATAGTATATTTTCTTTAAGTCTGCCGTGTAAATAAAGTGAAAAATCAATGGGTTCCTGTTTCTCACTTCTTTAGCGCATTTTATTTCTCTAAGTAAAGAGATATTATTTAGTCAGTTCACTGTTTTTTTCAAAAATATATTTAAGATGATCTTTTGTATGAGAAAAAATATATTTATCGTTAAATCGCTGCAAACCATAGCGATTAAAATGTTTTTGTAAACATTTCAATGTTACAAACCCTTTGTTTCATAGTTTACAGATCATTAGCATACACTTTTTTTCCAATGTTTCCCAGACTTATTTTTGGCACCAATTTTGGCTGTGTACCATAAAAGTCGACAAATTGGGCGATCCAGGATGTAGCCAGGGAGTGGGCCATGGGGGCCTACGTACCCCCAGAAGTTCAGAATTTTTGTTAACTGGGTGTCAATAATCGAGCATTTTTGTGAGAAATTCTACGTATTTCATCTCATGGGCATCGCCCCCAATTTTTTTTCTCGCTACGTCCCTGTGAAGATAACATGACAAAATTTGCATGTAAATTTACATCAAAATGTTGTGTTGTCATCTATATAGTTTTGCAAAACCCTGTAAAGCAGCTATAATGCAAATGTTATGTCCATATATTTCTCTGAAAAAAAAGCTTTCTTATAAGACAATACATTTATTTTATTTTTCTTGGAGTTGATTAACTGTTCTAAGTTTGCCACAAACTGCAATGTATCAGAATTCTATGTACACCACAGCGGCACTTACAGCACAGGCAGACGTATAGAGAGAAGGACAAACGAAATTCGTAAACACTTTTCAGCATTTGCTGAAAAGTATAAAAATGTAAATAATATATCACAAGTTAAAAAAAATCCTACTGTACAGGGTGAGTCTAAAAAATCGGCCAAAACTATGGGGTGATAGTACGCAACTACACGAGCAAATTTCGTCATAGAAGGTATCGGCGGAATGTAAACGGCGAGCCGCTAGGTGTCGTTGTAAATAGTGTAAATGGTTGGTAGGAACACAAAGCGGTGAGAAATTAGAAGGTAGTTTCCCACTGGCCCATTTAGGGCCCGTTTACATGTGCAAAAATGCGGAGTAAATCCCGGGACTTTCTACACCGCTTCCCATACTTAGGGAAAAAAATGCGGGGTTGAAAGATTCCTGGTCGAAAGGAGGGTTACTGCAGAGTCAACCCCGCTTTCCCATGATGCATTGCGAGTTTTCCCCTGTACTCCGCTTTAACCCGGGATTTTCCATTTTCACATGTAAACGGGCCTTTAGAGAACTAACACAAGAATGAAAGGAGATACTTCAGAAAACACTGCATTAACAGTAATGGAATGGATGTACACGTTCAAAGAAATTGATCAAAAGAGCGTTCGCCAGCTGTAATGCAGGCTTCACACCAACGGCATAGGGACTGACGCACATTTGCGAAGATACGAAAATTGATGAGATCCACAAAAGAAAATGCCTTTGAATGCAAGAACCGACACTTTTCATACCATTTATAACGCCATCTTTCGGTGTTCAAGTTTCCATGTTCAACGGCACCTAGCGGCTCGCCGTTTGCATTCCGTCTATACTTTCTATGACGAAATTTGCTCGTGTAGATGCGTTCTATCACCTTGAGGAGTGTCACATAGAGGACATAAAGTTTTGGCCTCTTTTTTAGGCTCACCCAGTATGATAGGATATTTTTTTAAACTTGCGATATATCATTTGCATTTTTATAAAGTTGAAAAGTGTTAATGAATTTCGTTTGTCCTTCTCGCAGAACATTTCTATGCCTGCTCTATTCATGCAGGGTGAGTCCGAAAAAGTGGCCAAAACTTTATGGGTGATAGAACTCAACTAAACGAGCAAATATCGTCAAGGAAAGTATGGGCGGGAAAAAAAAGGCTGCTTTAAAATAGAATTCCTTTCATTGGTTTTCTAGAAGTGACATTTTTAAAATTCACTTACAGTCCCCGGACGAAAAAAAAAAATCCAATTAGTAAAACGGGCCCCATACACTAAAGAGGTCACGTAACTTGAGAATATTATTTTCATTTCACAAATATGAAGATAAGTGTTGCAGAATACTCTGCTTGTTTCCTGGGTTCGTCGTTCTAAAGTCCATTTGGTGTAGAAAGTTCCATTAAAAAGTCCACTTGTCAGGATACAACACAAACTTTATTGCTTCTAGAACTTCGTCAAACAATCAGCTGTACAAGATTCACAAGCTCAGTTAAACAGTAATGTGCTTTTAACAGTCCGCTTAGATCAAAAGCTCTCACGAATGCTGTATTTCTCACACAGAATAAAACACTTACACGGGCAAAACTCAGTGGAAATATGCAAGGGATATCGTACACAATCCCATAAGACGCATCAATGAAGAATTTACACACAGCACTTTAAAAACAGCTTCGAAAAGCAAGCCAAAACACTGCTTCTATAGCGTAACACATCAAACTCACTGGACGGGAGCTCAACTCACACTGAACTGGGGCCTCTGTATGCTTGTATTTATAGTCGCCACAGAAGCTACAAGAAGCTTCCAGAAAAGTCTATTTCTCGAAGATTCCACATAAAGCGGGAATTTAATTACGTCATAGAAGAGAAATATTAGGCTATTATGTGATTTTAATGCACCAAAAGCAACTTTACAACCCCCATAAGGAAAATGTCGCCAGGTAGGGCGACTTTTTGCGAATGATCGCCAAATTTGGCGCCAAAATTAAGTCCCCAAAAGTGAAGTTACCAAAGGCCTAGGACCAATATTTCTCAAGATTTCTCGAACCGCCATAGGAAACCAATGGGGAAACCAAAACCTCCATACCTCAGGTTATAGTTGACCGATTTTGATGCATCAAAAAACAAAATTTATCTATTTGAAGCGCAGAACACGAATTTTGAACTATTTTAAGCTCCAGAACAGCGGGTTGCCCCGAAAATTCGTAACATAACTAGAGGCAAACTTAAGCCACTTTTCAATAGCTCTTGAAAGGAAAATGTCTTACTGGATAATAACGTTTCAGGGATATTACAAAAGAATTTTTTTTTTTTTTTTTGCTTTGTAGCAATAAACGCTCACATTCAAATTCATATACAGCCCCTCGAGATCTTTGTTCATCTCTGATCTATCTTTGTATATATCTTTGTATATATCTTTTGTATATAAATGGACGTTAGAACACCTTTAAAAGTCCTCCAACCGAGGCTCTGCTCAGCTTTGGCACACAGCCCTTGCGTAGCTTTGCAATAACACAACACAACACCCGTCATGTTATGATGAAGTAATTTGAAGTCGCTTTTTTTTTTAAAGAAAATAAAGGATCAGATAGTTCTATTAATTGGCACGTAATTATTCGGAACTAAAATTTTTCGTTTCCATTGTCCCTGACTTTACCAGTAATTTGACTTTCTTAGAATTACGAAATGAAAACTTCAAGTAAACACCGGAGTTTTCCATAATGCTCATCATAGCAACAAATTTTAATGTCATGTTCAAGGCCTCAATAATACTGTGGTATTTTATTTATAGGGATGTATTGTGACGCTAAGTAACTCAACTTCTTTCAAATCTTGCCAATTTAAATAATTTATTCTCCTCTAGTTTCTCAAATGACCCTCATTATAATTTTTAGTGTCCTGCGATCTCATATTAACTTTTGTCTCCGTTTATAAAAAAGCGTCCATCATTTTAAAATGATTAATGTATACGAAAATTCTCTTTAAAATATAATGTTTCACGAATTCCTTTCTTTCGGTGAGCTTTTTAATCCGAAAAAGTCTTTTAATTGCATCTCATTAATTTTTTTTTATTCTGTTTGACTTTATAAATTATTTGAGTCTTCAAAATTATGTGCATAGCTCTTTTCTTATTTTTTAAACTGATTCCAAGTGAGCAGTAATTCCCAGTTAAACAGTAATAATATTAAATTCCTTCGGTAAAACGTAAAAGCGTTCCGACATTATTTCAATCAATTAACTGCAGATTAGTTTATTTCTATTCTTTGTTGGGTGAAGTGCTGGTTAGTTGTACAACACATTTTCTTTATAAGGTAAATAATTTGAATTAGTTCTAAAATTTAAATTGGATTTCTAGTTTTATATAAAAGGATCAAAAATAAATTTCGGTTATGGTAAGCATTAACTCATTTTGTTTTATTATTTCCTCCGTTATTTCAATTTCGCTTCATTATCAAGCAGTTGACAATCTTAGTTTATCATAGATTTAACTCTTGCTTTCTTTTTCATCCATTTCTTAAAATATATGTTAATCAATTAAACTTTGTAATGAAATAGGGTTTACAATAATGGGAGAATTAATTATATTGTAGAACGTAAATAAAATTGATTCTTGAGTGCTTTTCTCTTAATTAAATTAAGTCTATTTTACTGCACTTACATTATTAACTTAAGTTGTAATAATATATCTTAATGCAGCATTTTGGAAATCTGAAGATAAAATTCAAAGCTGAGTAACACAAAGACAAATTAATTAACACAATCCAGATAAAATATTTCATCTTATTTGGATGGATTTTAACCTAGAATGAAAGTATGAAGGTGCATTTAGTACATAGTTTTTATACTGATTTTATTTTCAAACTAAAAAAAAAATATATATATATTGCAACACCTAATTATTCTTTAGTAATTTTTGTACTGTGTTTGCTTTTAGTTCTTTCATAAAAGACTTTTGTTGTTGGATATACATCAGTTGAATATCTGAATTCTATTTTTTTTTAACTACACCTTAAATGTTTACTTCCAAAGAAAGCAACAAATCTTAATGTTAAATATTTTTTACCAAACATTTGAAAAGCCTCATCACTTTATAAATTGTTTAAGAATCACGTTAGATTTTCTCCAGTTTTTACGGAGATAATATTTTTCATCTCTCGATAGGGAGATTTGATTTCTCCTTTGTTCATTAAAAGGAGAGTAAAGAATTTTATTTTCATAAATTTGCTTGAGATCCGAATAGCTTTAGAAATGAAATGAAGTGTATAAAAATAGGTAAAGTTTCAACATATAATTTTATTATGCTTTCGAGAATTATCAATTATTTCAATATAAGTGCATGAATTACTTAATAATACCTGTTTTAAACCGTTAAAGTTAGCTTTCAGTAATGAGTACTCACTGAATATATTTTTAAAAAACAGAGTAAAAACATTATAATTTTTTGTAATTTCAAAAAGATTAATTAATTGACTTAAATGTGAAAATTGGGTCTCCCAAATGCCTTTACTAAAAAATTGTTAGTGAAGTCAGAATTCTATTTTCAAGGAGGCTCCATGCGTCTGATTTTTGATAGAAATAAATTATGTGCTTTATTTGTAACTAAAAATCACACAATAAAAATTTAAGTAAAGACTTTTTTAAACTCTGGAAGCTTTTTATTGTGTAGCCTTAAAAAGCATAAAATAAAATTTAATTCTTGCAAAGACATATGTAGAAATAAGTGTTTCAAAATTTAGAAATTTTTTTTATAAAAATATGGATGTTTCACTTGTGCCAAGTTTACATTGTGCAAGTTGTGAAAATGTTTACGTTTTCAAAATATCTTAACTAGCATCCGAGACCGTCGAAATTTATGTCTTAACTTGTACAAAAACAAAAAGAATATTGGTCTCGACTTCTTTTTAAAATGTTTTGAACATTTAGAAATTTTCATCTGTTGCAAAAGTGAAGTATCAATATTTTACTCTAAAATATTCTTGCTTCTGAAGCTTTTCTTTCTTTATAACGTGTATTCTCAAGAGTAAATTTTTATTTTGTGCTTTCTGTTTGCTCCACAAAAAAAAAAAAAAAAAAAAAAAAAAAAAAAAAAAAAGACTGTTAAAAAAAATATTCTTCCTTAAATTTTTATTTCAGCCTTAAGTGTCTATATTAAGCTTGAAGAATCGTATTTAGTACAAGCCTCACACGAACCTCATCTCTTAGCTTTCACTGTGTTTTTAAGTAAACATACACTCGAAAATACAGAATGTGCAGCGTGAAGTGTGCTTTATCCTCAACTTCTTAAACACACAAATTGGGAAAAGTTCGCTTATTCATATCTTGGCTGGATGCGACAGTTTCGTCAAAACAGTCTTCTTTTAGTCAGTAGTTACTCGCTCGTTTGAAGCATAAGCGTCAAAGAGGTTTCGAATATAAACCTGCTACAGCGATAACCGTGTTAGGTCTGCTGTCTGGCATATGTTTACTATGATGTAACTCTTTAGGTTAGCGTTAGAAAGTTAGGTCTGCTGTTTAGCTTATGTTTACTATGATGTAACTCTTTCATAGTTTAGAAATGAAAAGTACGAGCTGAGAACTAAAAATAGAAAGTATTTCACGAGAAGTGTTTAGTGAAAGGCAGAAGTGGGTAAGAATAGAAGATTCTCATAGCTAATTGCTCTGGGCTACGATCTAAACTGAGGCAAAGCAATTTTTAAGTATTAAACCAGCATTATTATTTTACGTTTATCGAAAAAGAATTGCTCGTTTGTGGCTGGTGTTTTCCTTCCAAACAGTGTTGCAAACTCTGCCGGAGAAAAGTGGCTAGAATCAAAAAGAAACTTGGCTAGAAATTGCTAAAAATGATTTCGAGCTGAGAGAAAAATAAATTACTGGTAACTGATTCCAATAACAAAATAAAATTTTGTTTTAGCCTCGTTTTCGTGGAATGCCTGTTCTAAAAGGAATGAATTGTGACGCCAAGTGAAACTGCTCTATTGCTTTGTGGACATCCGGATAGTCGCCTGCAAAGCTTTATTCCGCAGCTGCATATTGTCTACCTTTTTAAAAAAACGACAATGGTGAAATTTTATACCCTCCAGTTTGCGCATGCACATTATTAAATAAATTTAAATAACATTCAATGCAAAAAAGAAAAGTAACGATAGGAGCCAGCGGAACGGACAGTGTGATCAACGACAGTTGAAAATGGCTAAAAGTGGCCAGAAATTGCTTAAAGCAGAAAGAATATGGCTAGAAATGGCCAGAAAATGCTTGAAACAGAAAAAAGTAGCTACTAGTACATTGCAAAAGACTCTATCAAATTTACAGAAAATAAACTGTCAGCCAGGACGCCAGTTTATTTCTTTTTTTTTTTTTTTAACAGAAGTCTTGCGTAAATTTTACAAATTCTCGGTTTGTTTTACAGAAATCTTCTGTATAGGGAAAAAAATACGAAAGACTTCTGTAAAATATACCGAAATAAACTTTTGGCCTTGTTAGTGGCTGATGCCTTAATGGAAGGTGCCTACCATTGGGAAAAATAATACTTTAACAATGAAGATTTTGATGTGAAAGGCAATAAGAGATCCAGAACAATCTTAGAAAATTTGAAGACCTACCGAGTTTTTCAACTATTGGTGGATAAATATTCGTGCCAAACACAAGTATGTATATCTTCTAGAACAAGCAAGAAATAGGCAGTGAACCTTTACAAGTCACTTAGGAGAAGGAAAAAAAATAAATTTAAAAAATTAAAAGCGTTCGGAAATTAACCTGCTTACTGAACAAAAACATTTTTCATTTGAGTTGTGTGTTATGGAATACCTACGCGGGGAGCATCTGCCTAAGGGGTCGGGGAGGGGCTTAAATAATAACAGGTCCTTAAAGAATAAATACACTTTCCAATCTTATCAAAGGAAAAAGTGATTATTCATTTCAACTCAAAACCGTACTGAATTAGCTGCAAGACTTTTATGGAGGAATATCTCTCCGTAGAAATGACTTAACCCGACGACCGAAAGGCAAGCAATGTTAGCTCCTGTAAGCGTTTGAGAGGCTGACATACTTTCTCGACGGGACTGATGTGGGAACGTGTACGCTGAGGAAATTGGTGCACTCGCTAAAAAGTGTTTTGTTGAATTCAACAAAACTTGCTTGGTTAAGTAGTTTGGTAGCATTGTTTCGTTGTTTTAACAAAAGTTTGTTTGATTCAACCAAATTAAATTAACAAAAGGTCTTGTGAATTTAACAAAACGTTTTGTCAAAACTCAGAACGAATGAAATTTGAAATCCCTCGGCAGTCAATTTACGCAGAGCCAAAACCAGAGGAGAAATTCTTAATTACGAAAGAACAGAGGATCTGCATTTGCCCTAATTTCTGCCAATACGTTTAAAAATGGATAGTATAAATTACAAAAATTAATTGGGTTTTTCAATAGTTTGTTGAAACTTTCAGACGTAAACCTAATTAGTCTATCTATTTATAAAAATAAAGATGTTTACTTTAGTGTTTTTATAAATTCCTACAGATTTAGCATAAAGCCGCCCAATGTCCATTAGATTAACTTAGTTAAAACAATAAGAATCACTTTTCAACAATGTAACGGGCCGCAAAATATCTAAGGATGATTGATTCTTGATTTGAAATCTTGATTTGTAAATTTTTTTATATGTGTGTATAAACTCAATGAAGATACTTGGGGGGGGGGGAAATCTTGAGTATAGACTAAGCTAGACAATACCGGTATTATGTATATTGTTGCAGAATAACTCTGCTTGTTTCCTTGGTTCGTCGTTCTAAAGTCCAGTTGGTGTAGAAAGTTCTAGAAAAAAGTCCACTTGTCAGGATGGAACACACACCTCATTGCTCCAAGAATTTCGTCGAACAATCAGCTGTACAAAATTCACAGGCACTAACGGCCAGTAGCTCGTTTATAGCAGTGCACACAGTACCGAAGCTTTCACAAATGCTGTAATTCTCACACAAAATAAAACACTTCCAAAAGTAAAATTCAGTGGAAATATACGAGGAATAACGCTAACAGTCCCTCAAGACTCAGCAATGAAAGATTTACACATAGCACTTAAAAACCAGCGTCGAAAAGCAAGCGGAAACAAAGCTTCTATAGCGTCGTTACAAAGTGTAACACAGCAAACTCACTCGGCGAGAGTACAATTCACTCTGACTGAATCGAAGGCAGCCTGGATCCTTTTATACTTTCCAACGTGCATTCCAGAAAACTCGGGAGCTCCCCAACTAGTCCGAACAATCGCGTTTTGATTTCGTCATAGAAGAGAAATATTAGGCTATTATGCATGGTAATGCAGAAAAACTATCTTTACAATCCCCATTGGGAAAATCGCGCAGAATGACCAAAAATAACACCAAGCTTGGCGGGGTTTGGTAAAATATCGCCAAATTTGGCGCCAAAAATAAGGGACCAAAAGAGAAGTCACCGAAGGCCTACGACCAATATTTCTCGAGATTTCTAGAACCGCTATAGAAAATCAATGGGGAAACCAAAACCTCCGTATTTCCGGTTCTAGTTGACCCATTTGGATGGAACAAAAAGCAAAAATTAACTATTTCACGCGTAGAATACAATTTGGACTATTACTTTTTTTTAAAACCTCCAGAACAGCGGGTTGCTCCGAAAATCAACAATATATACACGCATTTCTGAAATATTTTTGTAATTTAAGTTTTAAAAACACTTTTTAAATCCATATCAGTTTTAAGTTAATTCGCATTACCACGCCGGTAAGAAAATAACTTATGGTTAGCAGTTTGATCTTTTATATTCTTTCTAAGTGAAAATGCATTCATTTTCCAATGAAACATTCTGAAGATAAAAATGTTTATTAACTTAAGCGCGTTTATCAAAGTGCTTAAGTTCTACTTGTTAAGGGATTGTATGTATTAGGGTCCGTTTTTCTGTCTGCTTATTTCTTCTTTCCAGCAAAAAAGAAAAAAAGTAGGATGAGTTACGAGATATTTGAAAATAGCTGACGTGCATATTTCTTTTTCTGTCTGCCGCAATGGATCATTATTATTAAACCAAATAAACTAGACGTCCTTATTTCAAAATTTGGGTAACTAGTACACATATTTATTTTATTACGAACGCAAAAGCGATTTTGGATTGCCTAACCAAGTTTTTTGTGTGAACAAAAACAAAAAGAAGATTAACATTTAATTTCTAGATTTATAAAAACACTGATATAAAATGCTAATTTGGATGAATAGATATATTTATTCCTACCTCTGAAACTTTCAGCCAACTGCTCGTGGGTTAAAAAGTGTAACAGAAAAATCAACAAAACAATTTTATTAAATGAGCCAACACAGCACCAGTTAACAAAGAAATTTTGTTAATTCATTCAATAAACAAATTCATTTGGTTGATTTTAATCAAATAAACCCTTGAAACAATTGTTTGGTTAAATCAGCAAAACATTTGGTTATTTAAACCAAACTGTTTGGTTAAATTGACAAAATGTTTTGTTGAAATAACCAAATAATTTTGTTAAAATTAAATAATTTTGTTAAAATTATTTGTATGTATTAGGGTCCGTTTTTCTGTCTGCTTATTTCTTCTTTCCAGCAAAAAAGAAAAAAAGTAGGATGAGTTACGAGATATAATACTTTTGTTAAAATACGATACAATATTGATAAAATAAGATACAATAATTTTGTTAAAATTATTTGGTTAATTTAACAAAAATGTCGTTCCCTCTATTTCAACTGGATAATTTTGTAGATTTAACAAAATTTTTGTTGCTTCAACAAAACATTCTTTTCAGGGCGCGTAAAACCTGTTCCTAGTTCGAATGTCCACCATGTTCAAACCGTACCACTGGAGGTGACGATCCAGGTAGGTCCACGTTGGCTCAAAACTAGGTTGGTTTCATCGGGAGTAACATTGCAAGCCTGTAGAGAATATGAGATTTTTTTAATGACCTAAACCTACCCTTCCAGTCCGACCTCTCTCTAATCCTGTTCATGTAAACCGTGTTTTTTTAATCAGTATTTATTAATTTTCATTGCATTTTTAAAGTATGATGTCATGAAAACTTTAAAAATGCGTTAGAAAAGCACAACTAAGGATTTAAAAAAAAAAAAATGCACTTTGCTTGGATCGCATTAACGAAGTTTAGATATTTTCATTTTCATTTTAGTTTATTTTATTTTAGTTTTACTTATTTATTTTGGATCGGAAAATTTATTCGTATTGTGTGGATCAGTGCCACTCTATGGGTAACTGTTTGAACTACAACATCTTTGTCATTAAAATAATCCGATCTCGCTGTAATGCTATTCATGAAAAAGCGAACTTTTATCATATCTTGTTCTTTTTAATGACTTTTTGAGCTTTGCACCGATTTTTGACGTACCCAGAATTTTAGCCTACGTAGTTAAGCTAATTCAATCAGTCTTAAATGGAGAGTTAATTCGATAGCTTCTTACGTAAGTGCAAATGCCTGAACCTGATAAAGCTACTTTAAACTTGACCTTTCTAAGAGGCTCAGAAGGTTAAATTGACCAAGGAAATGTGATACTTTCGACCAAGGAGCTAATTGAAGCCATTAACTTTTCCATACGTTTATCGTACGTCCTAAGAATAGTTTCAAGTGAGCACCATACCATGAAAAACCTAAAATTCAAAAGCTTGAATCCACTGGAAATTAAATTACACACCTACGCCGCTTTTCTGATGTACATTGAAACATTTTGTTCGTGTAGAAAATTAACTGCACAAGATTCAAAAGTTTTCAGCTAAATATTCCAAAATTGTCGTCAAATCTCCTTCAAATCTAAAGATGCGACGTGGGTTATAATTAACTTTGAATCAATTTACGTCACCTCATGCTTAAT
This sequence comes from Cheiracanthium punctorium, assembly GCA_038373885.1. Classification (NCBI taxonomy): domain Eukaryota; kingdom Metazoa; phylum Arthropoda; class Arachnida; order Araneae; family Cheiracanthiidae; genus Cheiracanthium; species Cheiracanthium punctorium. The sequence goes on along the minus strand of JAWZYV010013219.1, from coordinate 844,044 downwards.
TTAATTAAATGCGCAACAGTAATTTCAGCTGCAGTGTTAGAAAAGCGTTCTGACTGTGTAAGGTATTCGAACTATTCATAAAGAGTTATTTTGATTGCGTCATTGAAGCTCTTACCGTTACTCCTCTGCTGCTATGCATAGGAATTTTTAGTTGCGCTTAGTTATGTTGCGAAAGGCTCTTATTATGTAGGAAATAAATTTTTCATTATTTGAAGCTTACTCCAATAAACAGTTTTCAATATTCTAAGTGCTGCTGGTGTTACCGACAAATATCTATGTATATATATATCTTGAAGAAAAAACGTGATCTATTTTGAATTAAACTTGTTTGATCTATCTCTCTATATATACATAAGCAAAAGTTAGTAACTTACGTTAGTAAATCTATAAAGTGTATGAAAGAGTAAATACTTAATCAAAACATGTGAAATGACACTCAACTTCTAAAGAAATGACTATTTCGGATATTACGGAAATGAGATGTGACACTTTAGTAAACAGAATATTGGTTTTTCTCGAAAGAGTTTCTTTAAAACTATAACTGAACTTTTAGAAGAATAGGTATTGAAAACTTTTGTAAAATTCCTATCAGGATCGACAAATTATTTTATATTTTAATTAAACCAAACGTTTAAATTTTTCTTTTGTTGTAAAATGTTTTGTAATATTTATTTTAAATTTCACATAAATTAAAATCCAGATATATTTTCCAAAACACCGGGAACTGAGCACATCTACTTCTCGAAAGTTTGTAAATATTTAATCTTTCCTTGTACAATTGAATGGTTTTCAATTTTAAAAAATAAATTTCCAGAGAATATGTGTGCATTCTAAGGCGTTTGTTCAGATTTTAAACTTTTTTATTCAATATCAATAGAATATTGTACAAATAAAACCATTCTTTGCACATTTTAAATCTAATCAAATTATTTTAAGTTTATAAATTATGTGATGCATACACTATGAATAATAAGCTAATCTCAATAACAATTTTAAAACTGAGCGGTTTCTTTTGAAAGCATCAGTGTTTTATTTTTATGAAATTTTAAATAAACGCGTGTTTATTTAGAATTTTTATTTTACATATAACTTATTATATTACTTGTTAATCTGTTTGCCACATATTTGATTATTTTTAATGTGCAGATTTATAACCTAAACTATAAAATAAACCTCTAATAAATATTAGCTCTTTCATACCTTCATTTTTTTCCTCCAAAAAAAAAAAAAAAATTGTGGTTTAAAACAATTCAATGATAAATTTATTCAAACTGCAACCAATTTGAAATCCTATCATACTTTCTTTAATATACCTTTATCTTTCTTTGATAGAGCTTGATTTGTTTTAAACACTGCAATTAATGGCATTTTCATCAATTTTACTACTTCTATTATATTATTCTTATTTGCGTTTTGTTTTTCTTCATTAATCAAATATATTAAGCTAATTTCAAAAATAAGGCACACATTCTTTTTTAACTTACATATTTATTTGGTTGGCAAAATCGCTTTACAATCCTTCAATGAAGTACCTGTTCTTCTCAATATTCAGATTGCTTTTATTATTATTTACGATACCGCAAGCACAGAGACATTATGCTTGAGCAAAAGTACAAAACAATATACGCAGTTCAAAAACACAGATTTAAATACAAGGAAAAGTTCTCTAGTTTCCCAGGAAAATAGAGGAACTATGAACAGGGTTGCCAATTTAGCCACTTTGTAGCTACGTCTTGTCCAGCTGTAATAAACTGTCCAAATGATTCGGCAATACCGAAACATTTTGTAAATCGGAAATGAAAGTCTAAATGACTCAAATAACACTTGAAAGCAAGCATATTTCAGCAGCTCAAGAACTTAGAAGTAAACACCAAGGAATAATTTATTTATTGCTTAGCTTGCAAATATTTTTAGCCATTTCTGGCTGCTTTTAACTACGATTTCAGCCACTTATTCACTGGCAGAATTGGCAACATTGACTATGAAGTGCCGGACATTTGAAAAGATTGTCAGCAACCACGAGTGCGTCGTCACTATAAAAATGGCAGATGGGGGGGGTGGCTATTTCATGATGTCAATTCGATGAAGATGAGCGGCGAGGTAATCATGTATAGCCGTCTATCTAAAAGCTGGAGAGACCTGATCTCTTGGCCGTCCGTGTAAGCAGAGCAAGTAGAGATGCCCCGATGTTCCTTCGGCCCGTGCAAGTTTTTGCACTTGTTTGATTTTTATGTTTTAAAAGACAATCCTTCCATCCAGACTCCAAAATACTTCATGGTAATTGTTCTTTATATTGACGGAGTCCCAACGACTTCGAAACTTTTCATTTCTAACACGGAATCATTAATCATCTACTAAATGGCTCGGGTACAGCCAAGCAACAAGTCAATCTGGTGGACTCATGTAAGGATTCTATAGTGCATGAATTAAAACTTCCCAACCGTACCGGAGAAGTTGTCTCTTTACCAACTGCATGGTACCGATACAGACGAGGAACAGCTCAGTCTGCTGGATTCATGTGAGGATTGTACAGCGCATGAACTAAAACATTCCAACAATTCTCTCTTCGCTACATGGGCAATTAAGGCCTAACATTATCTTGAAGAATGAATAGATGTTTTTGATCCCAAACACTGGCAGTACACGAAATCGCAACTGGATTCATTTCTACTGCTGAAAAGTTTCATACAAGCTGTCACTGAAAAAAAAAAAAAGTGTGTGCGTGTAATCTTTACGCGCGATTGAAGTAAAACTTCTTTGACGTTTACGACAAATATCACTGAAATTATTAAACTTAAAATAAAAATCATATTATAATTTAATTATATTTATTATTCATGTACTTTACAAAGATTATATAAATGTTCTATTCATATTATTCATTGGAAATAAGGAACTTGAATGTCATCATAATTTTTTATGTATGAAATTATAGGTTTGAAATAATGTGAAACATAAATTTTACTCTCTAAATTTGCTAATTTTCTTGAAAATACAGTATCTATCGTTGTACCGAAACACGTTGCTGATTGAAGTCGAGAAGTATTCATAGTTAGGTCATATTTTTCTTTTAAAAAATCAACTGACGGCTGAGATTCTTGATAGCGAAAATTAACATCGAAATCTCCAGTAAGAATCATCGGTAATTCATCATAATTATTTAGAATCCAGGAAGTATCCATGTTGTAAAATTATTCTTTATCTGTTTTCTTATACCATTGTTCCGTCTGAAGTTTGGGTTTGAATGGGGGGGGGGGAATGTCCATAGTCTAGTGTTATAATTTAACTGTGTTCTTTAACTGATGTTTTCCTCTGATTGTTGGGTTCGAATGCAGGTAGTGTAAATTTTTTTTAGCGTTTTTCTATCACAGTGTTCTTAAGCGTTGATTTCGTCTGCTGGTAGGATTCGAATTATTATTTTGTATCCGTGTTTTTAAACTGCAGGTTCTGTCTATTGTTTGGGAATGATTGCAGCCAGGGTCTATTTCTTTGTGGTGTTCCATCCCCGTGTTAAACCGTTGCTCCGTCTTGAGGTTGGGTTAGAATCCACGGAGTGTCCATTTGTTATTCTTTTATTTTGTTCTTAAACCCTTTGCAGCCAGTGTTTGATTCTTTGTGGTGTTACATACCCGTGTTCTTAAACCGCTGTTCCGTCTGGATATCGGGTTAGCATCCAGGAAGTGTCCGTGTTGAACTATTATTCTTTCACTGTTTTCTTAAATTTTTTCGCGTAGGGTTTGAATCGAGAGAATGTCTATGTTGTGGTATTTTTCTTTAACTGTGTTCCTAAACTGGTGCTTTTCTGTCGGTTGGTATCGAATGCACGTAGGGTCTATTATTGCGTTTTTCTATGGCAGTGTTCTTAAACCTTTGTTTTCCTCTGCTGTTTTTGCTCAAGTATTATTCTGTTTAAAAATTTACATTTTGCTCATTATTATAAATAACTCAAAAACACATGAGCAATATTAAAAGATTACATATTATTAAAGTACAGACAAACAATATTTATGTATCATGGCAACCAATCATGTCAAGTTTTTACTCATAATTCCATTAAATATTGTATTAATGCCATTGAAAACATGTGAGTAAAGCAACGGAGCTTGGACCACGGAATGCACCATAGTGCCACTTTCTGTATTCAGTGCGTAGGCCTTGTTTATCGGAGGTGACGGGTTGGGTCGCCGCCTGTAACAACAGTGAAGGCAGTCAGCAGGATCGCCGCCTGTTCAGCGAAAGGCTTCCCACAGTGGCTCTGACAAGAGCCGGTCTACTTATCCACTGATCAGAGTCATCAGACAAGATCTTGCTTCAAAACAGGTAGGGAGTAATGTCGACGCGCAGGGAGCACAGTCGACGTTCGCAGGAACAAACGCCCGAGAGCTGTTCCGCAAATGAAGAAGCAAGGGTGAAAAAGATACGTCAATACCTTTACTGAGCGTTACTTACGTGAGAAAAAAAATCTGAGTTACTCCCTAGTTGCGCCTAAGGAAGTTTTACTTCAAAAAAAAAAAAAAGAAAAGAAAACACCAGGCTACATTCTCGAAGTTCGAATTGCAACTGACGTAGTTTAGGCTTTTTATCCCCGATGATAGGGTGTAGTACTCTGAAGCAAATGATTTAGATTCTAATCCCTACTCTTCAAAGACCGCTGTGTACATGCAGCAAAAATGCGTGGAAAATTTGTAGGCCAGTCTCACTGGCTAGGTCCGCAGATGGGAGAGAAGTGCAGATCCAGGAATATCCCAGTCTGAATTCTAGCCTCTGGACCAACCCCGAATCTGTCGTCCATAGCTTTATAACAATTCAATGAAACTAAGCTGTCAGTCTTAGGAAATAAAAATAAAATAAAATAAATTGATGTATAATTTTCCTCCTTAATCCCTATACCACGCCGTAGAAGTATCCACTCTCTATGATTTTGAAATAACGCCCAAAAACTATTACTTTATAATAGTTAATAGTGAGAAACTATTATTTTATAATAGTTAGAAGTTGTACTTTTTCACAGTAACTGGTGCCGCAGATTCAGATTTTAAATCCCCCACAAAAATAGCACGATTACCAACAGTCATGAATAAATGTCATTTACAAAACTTCTGATCGACATTGTTTAAACGTGGCGGGTCAATGAGATTACACAAATCTCAGTGTTATTTGTATAACACTCGGCGGATTTGATTACGGCTGGTTACAACTGTCTCGTTAAGTTTGCAAAGTACAATCATTTAACTTCTAGTTTCAAGGGGATTGGCTAAAATAGACTGTGTTGCAGTTTTATCACACATAATTAAATACGTGAGCTATAGGGGCCTCTCAAATATCAGAAGAATCTGCTGGATATCTGTGGTTCAGCTAATGTTCCGCCAAAGCTTCGAAATGTTTTTAAAATCAAAGATGATTTCCAGATACGTTTATTTCGAAACTGATTAGGTGAAATGTACTAAATCAAGCGAAACATTTACCTGTGTAAGAGGACGTTGGCCCGTTATCTGTAGCCTGCCTTAGGAAATTAATCCCAAATAATTTCGCACATCTGATAAACATTTCGACCTGTATGACGCGAGTGGAAAACTATACTTGCTATTCTGTGAAATTGAGTGTACCGTACTGAATTATAACTTTGTAAATTGATATTCCTGTTTGCAATGTTTCATGATATATTCTCTCGTGAAAATTAAAGGTATTATATTTTATTTCTGTGTTTAGTATTCTATAACTTTAAACAAATGATATCTATAAAAAAACGAAAGAAAGAAAAAAAGAGAGATTTTGATTGAAAGAAAAAGTTTTATTATTCAGAAATGAATTGCAGCTTTTAATTTAAATGTTTATGAAAATGAAAGTATAATCTATGGCATAAAAATGTATGACTAGGTATATATATATATATAAGTTTTTTAAAGTTGTTTCGGATCTAGATAGGTTAAGCTTCATCAGTTTCGGTGTAAAACATTACATAAGTGCTAATAAATATTTTCGGTGTTCTGGAGCCATGCTCGAATGGGCAATACTTACCATCCTCGACTGTGCCGATTGGAACTCAGGATGCGGGAAAATGTACATTGCAGTAGGGATCTTATCCAAAAAATTTTGCGCATATTTTTTAATCGATTCAAAGACTTTTTTTCATCTTTTCTCGCCAACAGATGGCAACATTGTACAGTATTTGAGATGAAGTAAAAGTTCGCGATATTGTCAAAATTCAAGGAAGAGCGATGTATTCGAATTTCATTGTTGTGCATTTTAGAAGTTGATCATTTTTAAAATGGACTGCGTAAAGTTTTATTCTGGCATTAGCGAGTCGGATTTGTGAATAAAATTAATATCGCTTTGTCATCTCAGAATCTGATTTTTCAGGTTTTGAAAGTTTTGCCGCAGAGAGAGTGATACGGATTCGTCGGTTACATAAATAGAGTGTTTTGTATTTTCTTTCATGACTTTTGTCGATTTGTAGCATAACATTATACCCCAGAAGGCTTATCAGCAGATGTCAGAGGACCATTTTCTTCCACTACATGATTTGCTGGAAGGACCAAGCTATGTTTTTGAACAAGATATGGCGTTTATTCATTTGTCGGACTCAATAACCATGTAGTTTAATAAGAATGATATCTATGCCATGGACTGGCCTTCGCGTAGTACGAACTTAATGGAGAATGTGTGGGGGGACATACTGCATGAAAAGTATATGTAAATGGACGCCACTGTATTTCAACCAAGGACCTTACAGCAGAGATAGAGGAATCATGATATGAACTGTCCTCAGAGGTAATGAAAAACTTAGTACCGAGTGCGTCAAAAGTTCGTGCAAATTTTAAAAAATCATTAAAAAAGAACAAATGATGATAAAAATATCCAGTTTGCACGAATGGCATGAAAAAGAGGGCGGATTTTTTTAAGAACAAAAAAAAATAGTTCAAAAATGACCGATAGGTGGCACTGACATTGAATATGTGAAGCAAATTAATGCAAATGAGGTATGCGTTAAAATAAAATGAGCAGAAACACAACGCCGACACAATTCTATGTTTCCAAAGACTTATTTTGCAGTGAGAAATTTCCTCAGTGCGTCTGTTGCTGATTCGGCATTCTTATAAAAGAGATTGATAATCAACGCTTTATCGTGTAACGACAGCATGATATTGGCATCGATTGAAGAGACCACGTGCATTTAAGTGTTTTATTGACAACCTGATTTGCATAAATCACCTTGGTGTATGGATAGAAACGCCACCTATCGGTCATTTTTTATTTATTTATTTTTATTTAATTTTATTTTATTTATTTTATTTTTATTTTTTTGTTCTTTAAAAAAATCCACCCTCTTTCTGATGCCATTCGTGCAGACAGCTCTTTTTTTTTATCATCATTTGTTCTTTTTCAATGATTTTTTTAAGTTCGCACGAACTTTTGGCGCACCCGGTATTTTCGATGGAACACCGTGTATAAGTGTGGTGATTAAAGGTAATGGAAACACGATTAAATACTGACATTTTTAACTATGTTCCTCAACCTTAAATATAATCCATAAAACAGGTATTGTCTATAATTATGGGACACCCTATTTTCTGGTTTCTAAATAAATTCAACATTCCTTGTGTTTTCTAACACATATTAATCCTAACTCGTGCTTCATAAAGTTGTTATAACTATACACATTAAAAAACATAAATTCATTCCATTGTTATTTTTGCTGTGAATCGTATTTTAAGCTCTCGACTATATTTTTCGAACACGCTGTATGATAAAAAGCTTTATAATAGCTCATTGCATTTGATAATTCTTATTTAAAAATATAATCAGATTTTTATAACTTTAATTTTTCCAATTGAAACTAATATTTCTTCCTAGAATTAACGGGACTCGGAATGTATTTTATTACTTTGTAACTCATATGTCCGAAAGTGATGGGATCTTCACTTCACGATTGTCATCGTTAACGGCTCGATAAGACTATATATATGTATATATATATATAGCCCTATTTATAATCCAATTCAAGGTTTCTGAATCGGTTTAAAGCCTTTTGAGACTAATGCATTGCATAGTGAGGTATTTATCGATAACTATTCAATCTTCTGATGTACAACTGAATTTAACGCAACTGTTTCAGCTGTTTCTTAAGCCCTTGAAGTCGGTTGCTTAGTTTCCGAACGCTTACTAGCACGTGATCTACCTTCTGAAGAAGCCCGAATAATGATGTTCTATTTACATTTGCTGACGTAGGTAGGAGTGACTGAATTAGAAGTTTCTATTAATAATGAGACCAAACTATTAGGAATAGTTATCCTGAATATCTGAAAACAGTATTTAACGTGCACTTAATTAGCGTTTCTTCCTTTTCTACATGTGGCATGTTTGTACACAGTAAAATTTGTTGCAAATGGAATTTTTATCATGCGAAAACATGCTTTAACGGAAAATTATTACCCAAGTGTCAGTGAATTTCTCGCTTGTTAAATTACACCTCTATTTGACGGAATTTACGCTCTAACGATAAAATGTTTGTACGGGACTGATAAAAATTAAAAGTTTAAATGTAATTACTTAAGGCAAAATAATTATAAAATGTTATTTTTCCTCCACAATAAAGCCAATATGTTGCTTTCCCATGTTATAGAGGTGGTGGGATTATAACAACCATCAAACCCATGTTCAATGCACGTGACAGGGAACACCCTCTTTCTGTGAGCAGTGTTGCTTCCGAGCTTTGGTGTTGTGTAATGACGGACAAGAAAATACAGGGTCAGTCTGAAAAAGTAGCCAAAACTTTATGGGGTGATAGAACGCATCTACACGAGCCAATTTCGTCATAGAAAGTATATCGGCGAGCCGCTAGGTGTCGTTGTAAATGGTGTGAAAGGTTGGTCGGAACACAAAGCGGTGAGAAATTAAAAGGTAGTTTTCCACTGGCACATTTCGAGAATTAACACAAGAATGGGAGGAGATACTCCAGGAAGCGTTGTATTAACAGTAATGGAAGAGATGTACATGCTCAAAGAAATTCCTCAAAAATGCATCCGCCAGCTGTAATGTAGGCTTCACACCTAAGGTATAGAGACTAACGCTCATGGCGAGGTTCGTATAACCATAGGGTTATACAAACGATGATGAATTATGATGTTTTGCAAACATTTCGATGTTACAAACCCTTTGTTTCATCGTTTACAGATCATTCGCATACAATCTGTTTCCAAATATTTTTAGATTTATTTTTGGCACCAGTTTTGGCTAAATACCATAAAAGCCGACGAGCTTGGCGATAATTTTATGATATTTGCATGTACATCAACAAATTGTATTGTTATCTATGCAATTTTGCGCAACACTGTAAAGCAGCTATAATGAATGTTATGACCATATATTTCACTGAAAAATAAGCTTTCTTATAATTCAATTCCTTTTTTTTTATTTGCCACATACCGCAATGCTTAGTTTGTCACATAATGCAATGTATCAGAAAACAGGACGGTATTGCATTCCCTAATTATAACTTTGTAAAATAACACATATAAAAGGTACTTATCAAAATGTACATGAGTTCCAATCCAAAAATTTCTATCTTCATCATCACCAGTAGAAGTCTATACACAGACTGAAACTGGGGACAAAAAAAAAGTAAACAGAAAACTAAAACGAGGGCGCTTCGCTACTCACGTATATGCTTCTAGAGTTACACATGTATAACACTGACTGTCCGTAAACTTTTAATTGACTGAAGCTGTCCATAGACCTTAGTGTTTTAAAAGATTTTGGGTGATCCTATGAATAAATTTCTTCATGCACTTCATTCAAAGTTATTTTCGCGCGGCTAACGGTCTGGAGTTTTGGTAGGTTTTCTCCAGATGTAAGTGAATGCGCGTTAGAAACCCTTAGGAACCAATCATCCTACCAATGCACCCCCCATCCTTGACCGAGCAGCCTAGCGTAGAGTTCCCATAATCACACAAACATAATCAAAGTTATTTTATGTGATACTAATATTCGAAATTTCAATAGTAGTTTTCGGATTTCTCGGCAAATTATAAAAGCTATCGCCAAGCTGTGTTGTGTTCAGCTTTAAGAACTTATTTTAGAGATCAATTTGGCTATATTTCACCAGAACTCGATAAGATTGACGAAGGTTGACGAAATTTTGGACATGACTTAAATAATGACTCTCCACATGCTTGTGTGACCATATTGTATTGAAGCTGTTCATGCACTTCAGTATTGAAAATCTTTTCGCCGCCCCTGTAAATAAACTGCACTGTCGATTTCAATCAAAGACGGAAATGCACAACCTGATTTTGCAACAATTCTCAATAAAAAATTTCAACATTCTGTACCGAATTTTTTTTTTTTTGAGCTATGCGAGTTACATACATCCTTATGTGCGTATAGACGTCACGAAAAAGCTAGTTATAATGAACTCGCGGTTGTTCGAAATAGATCTTGCATGCATACATACGTGCATGAATGTACGCTTACTTTGAAACGTAATGCAAAAACTTCTCAAAGTCATGAAAGAGAAATTTGATGGTAAAAACTGATTATCCTTTAACCCTACAATGCATGACTTTTCTAAATGGCTGAAAATAAAATTGTAGCTTTGTTTTGGCTTACATATGCTTGGAAATATATTTTTTAAAATATTCAGCTTGTAGTTTCCCAGAAAAATCATGAAAAATATTCAAATCCGAAAAATTAGAGTGCCCATTCTATAGATCTCCTAAAACAAAAGAAAGTAATATAGCCTGATTCTACATTATTTAATCGTAATACTACTATTTTTAATAGTTTTGTATTCATTTTCATTTAGCAATGAAAATTAGAAGCAATCAAAAATTCGGACAAAAATTGGTTCAGTGAACTGGATGCACGTGCTCTGAATTCATGCTTGTTTGCTCTAAAAACAATGTTACTATACACTTTTAAAAACTAAAATTTATTTCCGTGTGGTCTTATATTTATTTTAAATGCATATTTCAGACAAAAACTACAAAATTTTCTTTCTATTACGGAAAAACCTGAGTGTAGCCAATTGGCAACAGTATGCACTCTAGGGTTAACTGAGTGCCGAAATCTTTCGGGAGCACTATACATCTTTTTCCTTTATATATATGGAAATAAATAAAAATTAAAGTTTTTACACGTTGGCCCACCGAAAATTGTTTCGAAATTGAAAGTAACTTGAAAAGTACTTTGTTTCTACTAGAAAAAAACTACAGTTCTTAAAAAAAATTTTAAATAATGACAGAAAATTTCTCTTGTGAATTTTTTAAATGTAAGAAAAATAAACTTATTTCACGCTAACTGTACAAACAGAACAGTTATTGAATTTTTCAGATTTATTTAGACTGTAATTTTAATAAAATACAAAACAATATTTTGAAAGATTTTCACTAGTTTAATAAATTATTGTTCGACATTATTCTATTTGAAAGCGACTTGCTTTATAGTTTTTATCCATTGTTATTTGCGCATGTTTGTTAACGTCGCTTTTCAACTTATTCGAATAATATTTGTCCTTATTGAATAATATTTGATTATGTTAGCGAACAATACATTTCATTTTATATATTTGATTATATTTAAAATAAAATATTCATTGTTTAATAAATTAAATAGAAATAGAATTCGAACTATGAAAAAGAAATTGCTCGAATAGTTTTTGTCTCTTGTTCAATTGTACAGGTCTGGTTATGCCACATGGAGTTTTTGAATAATATTTGATAAGGTATTATTGTTCGGCAGTACTATTATTATTTTTAAAATATAAACGTATAAGTACTGCAGAATATTACTTCCCTAAATATTTTCTGATTGCAATTACATTGTCTCTCTACGCGAATTTAAGCAACTGGTACTATCCACTATTTGCTTTCAGAGTTTGCGTCATATGAATGATGTACTCTGCCTAATGATGAATAAACATGGGTCTAAAATCATTCAAATAAAGAGAAACTATGCTTGCTACGTAAATGTAATTACATGAAATTGGAAAATATAATTTTCTACTTTTGTACTGTCAAGTCAACCCTTTTTTTTCCAAAATAATTTTTATTATACTAGGGGCCAAGGCCCCTAGACTCGCTACGCTCGCATTTCGTATGAGGCATTTGGCCCCGAAAAAGACTTATTCGTAAAAAAGACAAAATTTCAACAAACAAAACTCGAACGTTGGATAAGATAGAATGTTGCCGAGCTACACATTGCTTGGTTCTTGCATGTTGCTTGGAACATAAAAATTTAAACCTCGCACTATTTGTAATTATGTGAAACCCATAGTACGCCTTGCGTATTAGCCAATTATGGAGAATTTTCATAATTTGGCGACTTGCGTATATGTATAGTTAATAATTAGCTCTACGAAAACAGTAATTCATATGATTTCGTTGATAAAAACTACGGAACAGGTAGGATAGCTTGCCACCCATGGCGACTTTTCATTATTTGGCGATTTACACATGCTCACAACCTATAATTACTGTTCATTTAAGGTTCCCGGAAAACCTTTATCCATATTTTCATTTACATAATTCTTTGCAGATTGGCATACTTAGCACCGCGAATTATATCATCTCGCCGCGCTGGCAAATATCCAAAGAGCACTATATCTGCTGTAATGGTATAGTTAACGCCGCCAAATATTTCTACTGGTAGCAAATAATCCAGCTGGACCGAACGAGCTTTAAAATAATCTGCATTTTAATTATTTTTCATTTTCAAGATATTAGTTATTCTGTTTTGGAAAAACGAATAATCGCTCATTCTAAACTCCTTTTGTCTAAGCGAACTTACTATTTGAAAATTGTCAACTTTGTGTAACAGATTTTGAGTTACTTATTTCATATACTTTTTAATCTGGCGTAAAATGGATGTAATTCTTCTTCATGTTTGACAATTTCACGTGATTCTGCATAATTGGAATTGCTTTGTTGCAAAGGAATGAATGATTTTATGCCAAATCTGGCAACCATTATGTTTTATTTTTTCAGTTTTTTATTAATATCTTGTAAAATAATTCGATTTTCGAAATTTAAGTCACCTTATCAGGTTCCTTGGAGTTTTCCGCATTCGGGAACATGTTTGTCGAAATTCAAATCCCCACGGTTTAGGAGAAGATAGGTCAACAAGCTCTGACAGCGGCCTTTACTTTTTTTTGGAATAGAGAGAAACCGTGTGATTCAGCGTCAATAACTGGAACCCTTTTCACAATTTTAGTTCTGCTAAACCTATTTGTGTAAACAAGAGAGCTCTCTCGTATGATTATGTTAACCATTGTTGACTTTTATATATTTACTTCCTTGTACGGTGTATAAAGAAGTTATGTGATCCTGAAAAATTTCGGGAGCCAGATTTCGACGAAAAAAACTATTTTGACAACCTCTAAATTTGCTTTTAAGAATTTTTTCGATGCATCTCATCGTAAGCTAGCATGCACGACCATATAAATGCGGCTGCAACTCATTTTGGATGACCACGAGTCTATTTTGACCAGTTTTTCAATGCCGTCTTTACGTACGTGTGTACTTATGTACGTACGTATGTATTAACTCGCATATCTCAAAATCTATTGGTCGTAGAATGTTGAAATTTTATATTTAAGATTTTTGTAACATGTAGTTATGCACCTCCCTTTTTGGTTCATCAAGGATAGTTTAACTACAGGGCCGCCCAAAAGATTTTAAATACATATTATGCTCTACGGCATAAATCCATTAAAGCGTATTTTAGAGGTTTTAGACTATTTCAAACGACTTAGAAGTGATATATGTTGTTAAGGGTTACAAAATGAATTTCTCCATCCAAAATATAATGTCTTTATCATTTATGGTTCTGCTACAGGAATACTCAAAAGATTTTCCTCCGTCCAAAATTACGCCAAAAGTCGCCAAGCTTGGCGACTTTTGGTATACGTGTGTATGTATTTAACTCTCATATCTCAATTATTACTCGTAGAATGTTGAAATTTAATATAGCAGCATTATTGTAACATTTAGTTGTGCATCTCGATTTTTGGTTCCAGTCTACTGGAGAGTTTATTTACAGGACCACCCAAAAGAATTTCAGTATATTAATGTCTGCGGACATCTTCAACATGTTACGTCTGTAGTCAGTCATTGTTTGGTCTATGCCCAAAATCTCGCCATTTGTCGTCGGCCTTAGCGAGTTTTGCCGAAATATCGGAAAATTTGGCGTCAAAAATTATTTCGTATTTCACATAACTCTAAAACTTTTATCTATAGAATGTTGAAATTCTGTATTTAGAACTGTTGTAACATCTAACTGTTCATCTCTTTTTTGATTTCAATCGACTGGGTAATATTTACAAGGTCTCTCAAATGACTTTAAATACATTAAGATCTATGGATACGTTCAAGTCATTGAAAGTCTGCTGTCAATTACTATTTTGGCTATCCCAAAATCTCGCATATTATCTCAAGCTTGTCTGTTTCTGGCGAAATATCGCCAAATTAAGTGTAAAAAATAATTTTTTCAGTTTGATCCCAGCTTGACGATATCGGAAATATTTGGCTAGAAATCGCTGAACATTAGTATTACTGCAGTATTTTATCTCTTTCAAACAAAATAAGTTTAGATGAAGTTCGCCGAAAATATTTAATTTAATAGACGTGTTGTCCACATCATATTTTTAAACAGTGCGATTCAACGCTAATAACAAAATATTGTAGCACAATTTCCAAATTTTAGTTTTTCCAATCCAGTTTATACTGCAGTTGACAACAGCAATTTAGAAATTACCCGTTTTTAATCTGCGTAAAAATATATTATATCATGATATTTTGTAAAAAAAAAAACTTTGAAGGGATTACTATATTAATACAATTACCCTCCTTAAGGGTAATATTTACAATGTCTGTTCCTATATCAGTTTACACAAAAATTTTCTCAGTTCACCAGCCCTTGATCTGTAAAATCGTTGAAACAGACGTAAAAGTTGTGTGGTTTACGAAATCTAATTTTTAAAAGGAATGTTATGTAAAAAAATTTTTGCCTACTAATTTTTTGTACATAGCTAAAATTCTTACAAGGCCTGTTTAAATATGTACAATGTGTCATTTAAGTAATTTGCGAAGTGTAGGCACTGAATACACAGAGATAAGAATTTGCTAAATAAAACTTTATGACGTCGAGTAGTTTAACGTTCGAACATGAATATAGAAACAAGAATTTTATTTAACCAGTTCAACATGATGAAGGTTCTGTGTACCGTAATATTGTAAAATCCTAAACGTTTGATATTTTTCTGATATTTCATTTTTTCATGTATCTTATGTGTCTGATTTTTTTTCATGTATCTTATGTGTCTGAATTATTCTAAAATTTGTCGGTAAGATAATTTTTTTTCTCATAAAAACTTCGTTGAATTACAAGGAATCAGTCTCTGAGATGCGAACTGCCAGTAAAAATGAGGAATTCAATCATCTTTTTGCCGAATGTTTACCGAAATTACTGCAAGCAAAAGTTTTCGGTTGATCACAGACGTACTTAAAAAAAATACATATTGTTAAATAATTATATTTTGCATTTTCTTTCTTTTATACTGACAAAAAATAGAAAAATTTAAAATAATAACGTAGCTGCAACAATTCTGGGCATGTAATTAACTATTTTTTGTAAACAGTAATTATACTGTTTACAAAAATTGGTTAATTATTTCCCCGGGATTGTTGTAGCTATGCAACAATAACACGTGCCCAAAGAAGTTATAGTATATTCGAAAATAGTTTTTTTTTTTTTTAAATATCAAAATTTAAGAAAGTAAATATTACTTTTGAGTTAATAATTAATTCAGAGAAAGCTATTTAGCAAAGCAGAAAAGGAATAGTTCATTAGAAGCAATAATGTATTGTCTTTTTTTTTTTTTTGAGATTTGATTTCATATTTACCTAGAGCTGTTTACTTATACCTAAGTTTAAAAGTAATCATTTTTAGGGTAAAAATTAATAATGAAGTATTTGCTGTTCAAATAAAAATAGTTTAATGTCAAAGAATTCATCGTCTAATAATTATCAACAGCAAAACTTTTTTTATTTATTTTTCCATTTTTTTAAATAATGAGTGCTTCATTTAGCTACAAAATATCTTTATCATACAAATTAGCTCCTTTTTTCCATTTTCATCTTAAAATGATGATTTCCGGACGTAAATCATTAGGGTGAATCCAGTTATTGAAAAACAAATCCTGAATACATTTAGAACGATTACGATATGCCTTTTGTGTAAGTCAACGGTGACTTTTTTTTTTCTTTTTCTTTTTACTTTCCGAACATGTACCATGTAAGGAAAGTATTGTAATCATGAAAAATTCGACTTCGAGATTTTGGTGTTTTAACACGTTTTGAGGGCTTCTGAATCCATTCATGCTATTTTTACGAGATGTATGTATGTATGTGTGTGTATGTGTGTGTGTGTGTGTGTGTATGTGTGTTTGTGTGTATGTGAGTGAACACGATAGCTCCTGAACGGAGCATTCGATTGAGCTCAAATTGGATATATATGTCATAAACCACCGTCGCAAGACCGGTATTGATTTTGGTGTGACTTATAGGACTTATAGTTTTTCTACAGGGCTACGACAAAGATTTCTTTTACATTATGGCCTATGGGGGGAATTTCTTGAAAGTGCGCTAGCGTTTAAACGGTAGATTCGATTGAGCTCAAATTGGGTATACATGTTATAAACCACCGTTGCAAGACCGGTATTGATTTTGGTGTGTATAGGACATATAGTATTTCTACAGGGCTACGACAAAGATTGCTTTTACATTATGGCCTATGGGGGGAATTTCTTGAAAGTGCGCTAGCGTTTAAACGATACGTTCGATTGAGCTCAAATTCGGTATACATGTTATAAACCACCATCCTAAGACCGGTATTGATTTTGGTGTGTATAGGACTTATAGTTCTCCTAAAGGGCTACGACAAAACTTTCTTTTATGTTATGGCATAATGGCATATGGGGAGAAATTCTTGAAAGTGCGCAAGCATTTAAACGGTGCATTCGATTGAGTTTCAATTTGGTATATATGTTTGAATTATTCATCGATTAAAATTTATTTAAGTGCTTGGTAATGAGCTTAATC
The DNA here is from genome assembly GCA_038373885.1 of Cheiracanthium punctorium. Classification (NCBI taxonomy): domain Eukaryota; kingdom Metazoa; phylum Arthropoda; class Arachnida; order Araneae; family Cheiracanthiidae; genus Cheiracanthium; species Cheiracanthium punctorium. Next base: position 826,948 of record JAWZYV010013219.1, on the reverse strand, counting down.
GTAAGTGTTCGGAAAGTCGAGTGGAGTCACTCCAGATTTTTTTTTATTTTTTTGCATCTGTATTCACAACTTTGACAATTTCAATGGTTGTATTTAACTATTTATTTTTTAATTTTATGTCACTTGCTTTTGCGTGCAAAACATTCTTCAAGCTACATATATTTTCTGGAAAGTTAAAATAATCAACCTTGCATGTGTGATTTTTTTTTTATAAAATCATTTCGTCTTTTATTCAGTGCAAATACATTAAATAGAAGTTAAACACTGAATATTCCATTTATGATTTATACAAGCACATAAGTCGGACATATCATGTTTCATTCTGGCAGCTACACTCGCTACCATTTCACGCTCTAATAAATATGTTTCACAACGTTAGTGTTTCGTATTATTTCATCACAGAGTTTTAATTGCACTTCAAAATTAGGGAAACTTAATCCATTCTCGCGTTTTTTTTAAAACATGTATGAATTATATTTTATGAACATGGTAGTTACAAGAATATGACCAGTCAATAATTTCATTTTTAATTGCATTTACGGATTAGATGGAATTTATTGCATAGTTAATTTTGATTATTCTTAATTAGAAGAAATTTTTCAAGTTTAATAATAAATTGCAAATACCTATGCATTTATTCGGTTACTTCCCACACTTCGTCACGCCAAGAGATCGCCAACAATTTCACTCCCTTTTCAAGAAGGATCAGTGCGTGACCCTGCAGATCTAGACTCACGGAAAATATCACGAGGATGGCCCCCGTTCTAAAGAGGGGATGGCAAAAGTGGGAATATAGCAACCCATAAATTACTCCAGCCAGTGTCATTGTGAAATCCGTGTGTGGTACATGCAACGCTTTGAAGTACAGTATTTTGCAATGAATTTCGTGTATTGATATGGGAGATGTCTAGCAAGGGTATAATAAGAGTTCCTTTATCAGCAGCAATAATTAAAACTTGTCTTTAGAAAAATATTTTAAAACGCTAGAAGCATCGCACTTACTATCGCTTGTTTTGAAAAAAAAAATTTTAATATTTTATTCTTTTTTTTTCACGATTTTAAAATTCGCTAATTTTAATTTAAAATGCGTGCGCTCACCGTCTCAGGAAGGAAGGAAAAAAAGAAAAGAAGGGAAATTTGAAGGAAGAAAATTGCGTTAACTATTTACATATATTTACCTCAAAATTTACTTATTCGTTTTAGTTGTGGACGCAGGATCTTATTTTAGGCTGGGTATTCGGAGCACGTGACATGGCGCTTCCATTTTATAGTTGTCCTAGAAACTGCACAGATAGTATCAAAACACGTGCTAAAATAATCTTTCACACATTATGAAGGTTTAATTTCTACCTGAAAATGAAAGTAAATTATCTGAATATTTTAATTGAATCCAACAAATTATTCGAAGAGTTTAGTTTCATAAATTGACATTTATTTTCTTATTTTATATAGTTGCATGTTATGCATAAATGTATAAATTTAATATCTGATGCTAATAACTAATAAGTAGTTCGACAAAATCCTCTAAAGTTTTAGACATTCTAAAATTTAAACTTTTGGTCAGAGAAAAGAGAAAATCAGATTTTTATTTTATTTTTTTTCGGAAACATATATCGTAATTTAGTGTGTTCTCTTGAGTATTTGTAGAGCCTGAAATATTTGACCCATTAACCGTATATAGAACATTAAAACTAAAATTTAAAAAAAAAAACCTGTTAAATTCTTTTTAAAAGCATTTTCTTAAATTCATGTTAAATATTTTTTGCAATTCCCCTAAAGAACTCTTGAGCAATGTGACAGAGGCGTTTAAAAGTTTAATGTTAAGAGAATCTTCATGCACGGGTGATTTGTGTAACGTAAATTAATTTCATTTAAGTAATATTCCACAATAATTTTTTTTCAGGGTTTTCCGCAAGTACTTTACAGGGTGTTCACACATTTTTGTAACGATTTTGCAAAGATATATATAGAAATAAATATAAGAATTTTATTTTCTAATGTATTCAATCTGATAGCCCTTTCTTTGAACCATCATATTACATCTTGATTTCAAAGATGAAAGTCCTTTTCTTAAAACATCAAGGCTGATATTGTTCCACTCCTCCATCACAATCTTGTAGTAATATAATCTTTTGTAGTAATATATGAATGCATCTTGTGTTTGAGTGATTATGGCAACGCTATACTAGGGCAATCTGCCAAGGATGGGGGGGGGTGTGTGCCTAGGTAGGAGAACTAGGGTTCTAAAGCGTATTAACGTTACATCTGGAAAAAACCTACCAAAAATCCAGACTGTTAGATCGACAGCTGCTCGATGGGACCCGCTCCCGGGACCTTTACTCTTCGGCCGTCTACCATTTTCAGTGACATAGCTACTGTACGATGGTAAGGCTATAAATGTATCTTAAAGTAGAAATATAATTCAACTCATCTTCGTTTAGAAATATATTTAGTTTTATCTTTCAATTCCATTCATTATTACTGAAAAATAACGTTCAATAAATACTTGTCACACATTTTTGCTTTCATGCCTTTTAAGATGCAATTTATTCCAGGAAAAATTCATGTATATGTAAAAAAAAAAAAAAAAAAAAAAAAGTTTCTATTGTATTTGTTTGTTCATCTTAAAATACACTGGAATAAAATAAACTAGAAGTTTCTGTAGAAAATTTTACTTAATTGAAGTTTTAGACGTATTTCGTATTTTGTGTGTATTAAGAAAATACGTGAATTTTGTATTTTTTCAATTTAGAAAGCTTTTTGTATTTTGTAATTTTTTGTGTTTGAATAAATGTAATTTGTATTTTGCATCGAAAATGCATTTTTTTATGTATTTTGCCCAACTCTGCTTCTGTAGCTGCTTTCAAAGAGCATTGCAGAGCAAGCAGTAATTATTTTTATTTCCAACGGAGGGGAGAGTATGAGGGAGCGTCCTCTAAGTGAAACTGTACTCCCCCTCTCTAAACAACGGGAGATGAGGGGGAGAAAAGCAATAAACTTTAGGTTTACCATTGCCGATCTCTGGGAAGATAGGCCTTTATTTAGATAGATTTAGTAGCTGCTAAACCTATTGTTTTGTTTCTAAAATTAATAAAGTTGATTCAGTTGAGTTGAGGCGGGGATACTAAACACGTGACCTTACTAAACACGTGAACACGTGCAAACTAAAAAGCTAGTCTGCAGCACTGACAACAACGTGACAACGCAAACAACAACAAACGCTCTGATTGATCTACTAGCTTCGCCGTTAGCTTATTCCTCCATTTTCCCTGACTTCCCTCGGTGTAGTCACGTGATTTAATACTAAATGTATACGAATTCCTATTTACTCACATTTAGCATCCCCGCCCACTTACTAAGTTAGTAACTGAACAAAAGGTTTAGTAGCTACTAGATCTACTTGAATAAGTACCCTAAACATGTGTAACGGTGGTGCGGAAGAACGACCTGCATCAGCTTGAATCACCACCACCCAGGACCGGACTGGCCAGGTCAAGTGGTCGGTGATTGCCGAGGACCCTCGATCTAAAGGGACCCTGGGAAGGTCCACAAAAATGGACATACTACTTCATATTTTGAGAAATTTAATATATATATCAGATTAATTTGATAATTCATTTCCCAGTAATCTTGTATCTTTACATAGTGGCGCAGCGGAGGATCCAGAAGCCCTGCGGCTCGAGGGTGTCCCCGAAGAGTCAGGGGGCCCCAAAAGCTCAGGGGCCCCAAAATAGTTAAATGCGGTTTTTATACACTTAAGCCTATATATCAAATATTACATATATGTCATGCACTCCACGTCAAATCGGGCACAAAATTGGAAAAAGCTCATCACGCCATTTTAGATTTTCTCCCAAATTTTGTGTGAATGATTTATAGAATAGGATAACTCTCTAAATCTCAGTTTTGAAGGGTTTAGGATAATTAATTACCGATAAATTAAATATGCCAATTTTTAAGTTTTTTGCGGGATACGTCATTTTTTCTGAATTTCTTCCTCCTTACCTGTAGAAGTTACTGGAGTGAAAATTTGTTTCTGAGGGTAACTTTTTAAGATTTCAAAAATGTTATCAAAATCTGCGTATCTTCTATAGTTTATGCATGAACATTTCTTTTGCTGAAAAACTTCATTAATTTTTCTCGGCATGTTTGATCAGAAACACGTTTCGAATTTTTATATGTTCTTAAGATGGTATACCTCTACATCCCCCCAAAAAAAATTCATCTTGGATTTCTGCCCAGGAGCTAAGCAGAAAAAATTATTAAATTTTCGTGTGATTTTCCGTGTATTTTGTCTGGTAGTATGTTTAAAGAGCGAGTAAAAGTAATGAAAATGCAATTTTGAACTTATAATAATACCTTTATTCGCCAAAGTAATCTCCCTTATTTCCCAGCACTTACTGCTAACGGTCAGGTAGCTCACCGTTGCCAGCAGCATAGGATTCATCTTTCGATGCGATGAAGTAAGGTGACCAGATTTTTGTAGTCAGAATCGGGGACATGTCCCCGATTCTGGCAACAAAACTGGGGACATTTATAATTAATGCAATAATTAACAGCAATTTAATTGAAAAACAATGCAATAATTAAAAAATTGTCCCCAGTTCCATTTTTACATTCTGGGGACAATTTGAAAAACGTCCTGAAAATGGGGACTGTCCCCAGAAAATGGGGACGTTTGGTCACCTTAGATGAAGTCATCAATACATTTTCGTAGTTTGTCCACTGTGGGGACGTGTACAGAAGACAAGGCACTGTCCATTGACCGAAGTAGATGATAGACCAAAGGAGTTACGTCTGGGCTATACGCCAGATGTTCCAAAATTTCCCAGCCAAACTTTACTAACGTGTCCTTGACCGGTTTTCGCATCATGAGGCCATGTATTGTCGGGAGGGATATGAAGGGTGCAATGTACTACAAACTTTCTGTACTGTACTGAACGGCTGTACTGAGACTGTCCATAAAGATGTTTTACCAACTTAAAGCAGTAGTCAAACATCCGACTTTGAAGTCAGAGGGCAAGTTGAATCACAAACCACGATTCCAATCTTAACTGCAAGCTTCAAGCACTGCGCATCTGTTCTGTCTCAATCGAAAATGCAAGACGTATAATACTATTATAAGCCTTTGCACTGTTAGTAAAAGTATGCAACATTGCACCATAAAAAGATTTGAATTAGCGGCAACCTTTCAACGGAGAAACTTGCAACATGATTTGGTGGTTAAACGCATCAAAGGAGTTTAAGCACCAACGTAATTTCCATCATGATTTGGAGCCAAATCATGGTGAAACCCTTCTCCATTGGAAGGTTGCAGCTACTTTAGCAGCATTTTATTGTAAAATCTTAAACTAATTATATTAGCAGTGTGCATTAAAAAATGTACGGGTTAGTAATAATTGAAGCATTATAGAAAATAAATAATGTCTGGGATGCAATTTCGACGAGCGCTAGGAAAAAATATTTCACAAAAAGATTCAATGCATTTAATCTTTGTCCACTTAAAATAAACAACTTCATATCCTATTTTAGTATCATAGATACCAAAGTAACACTTTTGTCACTTAAGTTGTTAAATTAATTCTAAATTCAAGGTTTCATGCTGAAGAAAATCTGCACAATTTCAAGTAACTTTTTCAAACGAGCTGTTTTATACTATTAGAGCAATTTTCCGAAGTTATGAATCGGGGAACGGATGGATTCTCAGATTTTTAAAGAAGGGCATTTTTTTTTCACAATATATTTTAACGTATTTGTGCAAATTTGTTAGCCGGCCTGCCCAGTGATGTGAATTACTTTATATTTTTTTAGCAAAACTGTTCATGGATTGCTAAAAATTGCGGATCATTTGGACTGTGACGTAATTTCGAAAGCTTTTTACATCGATCGAACAATTTCCGGCTGTTAAAAATGGCAAAATATTGGTAAAAGTCTGTGAACGGATGCATTTTCAGATTTATAAAATAGCGCAAATTGTTTTCGTCAGATTTTTTTTAAAAATATAATTACGAAAAATTTCAGGCCAATCACATCAACTGTGTGGATTTTATTACGTGCATAATTTTAATCTTTTTTGCGGGGGCAGGGGGGGGGCGTAATGGCGGTAAAAGTTTTTTGGGTTGGTAAGGTCGGAATCGTGACTAAGTCAGTAGGTCAGTGATTAGTGTAACTATGTATTAAAATTTTTATTAGAGAGTTTTTAGGACGAATGTTACTTTTTTTAAGTTTTAAATTTTTAATGATTCAGTAAATAGTATTTCTTCCTAAAGCATGACTACCACATTATTTCTAAAAAAAAATTTTTAATGTTTTGAGCTAACACACATATTTGAAAAAGTTTTCTTGATATTTTACGTGATTAAGGACACAAAATATGAGAATATTCACTCAAAACCATCCTTAACATCGCTAGAAACAATTAAACTCTTCAGAAAATACTTAAGAGAGAAGAAACTTTAAGCATTACGAAATATCTCCGAAAGTCTTTAATTACTTTCGAAACCATGAAATCTGATGCTTTAATTCTTTTTATAATTTATTTTAAAAGTCTAAATCACATATATGATGCATAAAAATCGAATCTTCTGTGAAATTCGAACTTCACGTCTTTAGTTGGATAGTGTGACTGCTGCATGATTGATTGTACAGCACATTTTTACTTCCTTGCGCCAAGTAAAAAGCAAGTATAGTGATGGTGAAAAATTTCAGTATGTAAATTTTGATGAAAGATTGATTTTGAGTATCTCTAAATTTGATGAGTTTTTGAGAGACGTCTCAATGTACGCATGTATGTATGTTCGTACATGTGCATGTAGAATCCATCTTGTCCAAGTCCATTTTCAGTTTTTTTCTGACGTCTGTACGTACGTATGCATGTATATAACTAGCATATCTCAAAAACTATTAATTATATAATGTTTAAATTTATATTCAGGATTGTAGTTAGCATCTAGTTTCAGACCTCTCTTTTTGGTTCCACTTTACTGGATATTTTATTGACAGGGCCACCCCAAAAAAATTCAATCTATTAAGGTCTATGGACATCTTCAATGTATTATGTCGATAGTCGGTCATTGTTTAGGCCAAGCCCAAAATCTCGCCAATCGCCATCGACCTTGGCAAGTTCTGCCAAAATATCGCCAAATTGGGTGGCAAAAATAATTATACGCATTTCGCATAATTCTATAACTTTTAACGGTAAAATGTTCAGATTTAGCGGCAATAAGTAAACGTATGAATATATGTTCTACAGGGAGTCTCAAAAATATGTAGGCAAACTTTTGTCGGAGGTAGAGCTCATTATTAAGGGTGGAGAATTGCTCAGCAGTAGATTACCGGTAATATCAGGGCTTGGAACGACGGATTCACTTCTCGTTAAGCAGTAGTATAAACACAAATAGCAGTAGTATAAACGCAAACCCTTTTTTGACGCAGCTGGCTGTGCTTACGCACAGCCAGCTGTCGTCAAAAAAACGGTCTCTAGATCTGTGACTCGCGATGAACGTTTCGATCATCGCGAGTTTTTGCCATCTTGCTGGTTGTTAAGTCGAGCGATGGCAACGGCTGCCCTTTTTTCAGCATTGGGAAAGGGTTGCGCCTCAAAGGGTTAAACTATAAACTATTAATTCAGTTCTCAGAGGTAATTTGAAGTCAGTCTGGGCTACTACTTGTTGGACAAGTAGGATAGCGTCATTGAGTGGCTTTAATTTCGAAAACAGCTATATTTTCTGATCTAAGTTAATTTTTGGGGATTTCAAAAAGTCCAGTTCGAGAATAAACAAATCCGTTTGTAACATTGGCGGCTTATGTCACATGCTCGTAACTTGTATTTCCAAATGTGATCTCAACTGCTGCCTTTCCGTCCACTCCAATCTTGTCAAGTGTCACCGTTTGGAGGGCCAGAAATATGGTTGGTGTTCCAGACAGTCTTCAAATTTAATTGGTGAGCCAAATCCATCCTCATGATGGTTACGTTAGCATTCGCATCACAAAGCATGTGAGACGAAGAACTATTGGCATACCCTAGATCAAATAGTCCATTACTCCCGCCATTTACTAAAGAAATCTACGGGACTTTCCAAAGCGGCTTTTAAATATCTGGCAACCTCCGCACTGCAAGTTTCCCAATTCCTATTATCCCCTCTTTTCTTTCTGTGAATAATGTTGTAGAAACATATATATATATACAATATTGTAAAACAAGTATTTCGAAATATTGCAAAATTTGGAGCAAAAATATAAGCCTCCCCAAAACTGAACCCACCACTGCGATATCGCCAATACTTGGCGAGAACCACCAAACCCAATGTTATTCTATGGAAAAATTGAATTTCTTCATCTGGCGTTTTAGTCAACCAATTTACATGCAACCAAATGTAAATTTTAATTATTTAGCGTACAGAATACGAATTTGAGACTAAACTAATCCCCCCAGAAGAGCAGATCGAGTGATGTGCCATTAGAATGATTTCTATAACCGATTGCTACTATCTGAAGAGAATCAATAACCGATTAATCGAATTGTTAATATTCGCGATTTCGAAAGCCATATGCTATTCGAATGATGTGTGCTGGGAGTTCGAATGGATTTTTCAGAATTGTTCAATTCGAATTCACTTAATAATCGATCGATTCGATTAATTTCATTCATTCATGCCCGTCACTAAGGAGATCGACCAGAAAATTCGTAATGCTATTCATTATTATTAGTGTGACGCATACTGGGAGGTGTGATCTCTCTTCATTTTGGTCTGCCAAAATGCGGTGAAAGCTGGTGAAAGCACCAGCTTTCACCATCAACATCGGAGTGAAAGTCTCACTATTACAGGCAAAAGGACAAACTTTTATCTTTAACCCGCAGTGTTGCCGCTCTGGCAACACCCAACTCTGACGTTTTGACTGTTGCCAGTCACGGAGAATAGATTGGATTTCTACAAAAATAGTTGAGGGTGACATAGCTCCGCGAGAATCCTTTACTTTTTAGCACGTCCTTTCCCGTAAAAAATTGGCCACGATTATTTTTAAGAGCACTGACATCTGCTAAAATATGGAAGAATGCGAGAACAGCTAGATAGAATGCCCAGTGCTGAAAAAAAGGGCAGCCGTTGCCATCGCTCGACTTAACCACCAGCAAGATGGCGGACGATCGAAACGTTCATCGCGTGCCACAGATCTAGAGACCCCTTTTTTGACGACAGCTGGCTGTGCGGCACAGACAGCTGTCGTGCGGTATATTATGTATAAAGTAGCATACATTCCTATCTCATAATTTTCGTTTACGCGAAGATACTTGGAATGCATTCATCATGTAAGTCCAGACTCCACAGAATATGTTATTGCTACTTTCTATTATTTTGACACATTTTACAAGATTTTTTCGTTAAGAATAATTTACTGTTTTAGGATAATTCTTTCATCATATCAAAGTATCTACATAAATAAAAACATGAAAATTAAAGCGTGCCCTAAATATCAACTATTGCAATCATTTGTTTTCTAAATCTTTTAAAATCGTCAATATAGAAGAACGACTTGGTATACTGCCCTTCGCTAAAAAAGTTCAGCTCTCACATCTGTAAGTCAAAAATATTCTTCAGCTCTATAGGCACTTAATTGGGGATATGATCAGCGGCCATGTTGCTGGTAGTAAGACCGAGCAATGGCTGTAGCTACACTTTTAACTTTTTGAGGCGCAACCCTTTCCCAATGCTGAAAAAAGGCAGCCGTTGCCATCGCTCGACTTAACCACCAGCAAGATGCCGGAAGATCGAAACGTTCATCGCGTGCCACAGATCTAGAGACCCTTTTTTGACGCACCTGGCTGTGGCCGGCTGTCATCAAAAAGGGGTCTCTAGATCTGTGGCACGCGATGAACGTTTCGATCTTCCGGCATCTTGCTGGTAGTGAAGTCGAGCGATGGCAACGGCTGCCCTTTTTTCAGCATTGGGAAAGGGTTGCGCCTCAAAGGGTTAAAAAGAGTCATTACGTTTATTTCTCACTCTGAAATGACGGTCACTTTTAGCCACGGTGCTAACGTTAGTCTAAATTTTTAATAAAGTAGTTAATAAAATAAATAAAATACTTTGTAAAAAAACACACATAAGATGTTACTTGTAACTTGATACGATCATTTCGACCAAAAATTCTTTCGTCTTCCTCAGTCAAAGGCCTTCGCCAAAGAGGTTTAACTTAAGTTAAATCTCCTTGCACAGAACAAAAGGAATTGAAAAAGATAAACAACCCAACACGTTGCCACAAGGAAAAAAGAAAAGCCGAACAAAACCACAGAGAGGGGGAGGAAAGGATAAAAAGAAAAGAAAATAAGGACAAAAATACATAAATAAATAAGAATAATAATAATAATAAGCAAAAAGGAACACACAAACACATACAAATATTATGTGTAAGAAGTATATGTGTATGTGTATAAAGAAGAAGAATAAAAAGCAAAAGAGAACACAAGAACACAAACACATACAAAAATTATTCTTCTTATGATTTATTTATGTATTTTTGTCCTACTTTTCTTTTCTTTTTATCCCTTCCCCCCTTTTTCCCCTCTTCGTTAGTTTTGTTCGGCTTTTCTTTTTTCCTTGTGGCAACATGCTTTTTTGTTTATCTTTTTCAGTTCTGTGAGACGAAGGGCTTTGACTGAGAAAGACCGACAGAATTTTTGGTCGAAAAGATCGTATCAAGTTGCAAGTAACATGTGTGTTTTTTCACAAAGTTTTTTTATTTATTTTATCGTAACACCAGTATGTGTTTTTTTTTTCGAAAGTAGTTAATAGTAATTATAGTAAAATGTGCGGGTAAACGTAAGGATTTTTTTTCACTCAATTTAAACAGATTGAAACACCTAAATAATTACTCCATTAAAATGCAAAAACTTTTCTGACTTGGAATAATTAGAAATTTAAAAGTGCTCGAAAATTAAAATTGACGTAGTAATTTAAATTGTGCTTCGAGAGATTAGAATGAAAACAGCAAGAGAATTACGCTAGCGAAACTTCAGAGCTCATTTAAGTCGGTTACAACTTTTAAAAGAGCTGAGACTTAAGGTTTACATTTAGTTGAAAGCTTAACACAGTAAGTACACTGATGTTTAAAACGGCAGCCTTCAAATAGTTAACTTGACTGTAATGAAGTACGGCAAGTTTACTCAGTCACTGCATTGATAAAGACCGGTGCAAGTCAAAGCTTAAACTAGCTCTGAGCCCATGAAGAAAAGAAAATTATAATTTACTAGCTGCGTACCGGTCCCTAGGAAATGAATATTTTTATTACTCGTGTAATTTAAAGTAATTCCAAAGATGTTAAAGCTAAAAATTGCACAATTATTTGACTCGTATCATGAATACAAAGCCAAGATGGAATAGTTTTGGTTAAATCGAAGCTACAAGACGGATATTAGTCAAATTGGAAGATAGACGGGGATTCCTTGGTCGGACAACTTTTTAAAGGGTTCTGATACGTTTTCATGTTTACATCTGAAGAAATCCGCCCAAAACTACGTTAGATCGTACGCTAGATCGTTAAACTTCTGTTATCCAAACGATCTTATTTGCGGTTTAAGAATTTACTATTTTTAAGAAGTACATTTGGACTTAATTATTTCTTGTGCTCTTTTAATTTGGCGTAAAACTAACGTAATATTTATGTCATTTCATGTTTTCCAAATGCATGCGATTCTGCTGCAGTAGTAAATTTCTGCTTTATTTTGAAAGCATAAATCATTTTATGCGGGAGAAACTCGCCAAGCATACCTAAAAACGGTTCTTAATTATTAATTAAGAAGAGTAATTAAAATTTTAAAATTCTGAGTGTCAGGTGTACATTACCGAATTCATGGGCTTATATGTTCAAATTTTCAAAGCTTTGTGTACTGTAGATTTGTCTGGAGATCGCACGCCTACAGATTTACAAACATTCACTTTTATTATTATAGAGTATGCAATTTCATAAATTACAACACAAACATTTTTTGTGGGGCTATCAAATGATTATATTTCTCTGAGTACCCACCTCTCTTTACGACCGATTTTTTGCGCAACGAAGGGTGGTCGCGCCCGGGAAATTTCACTGTATATATACAGGGTGGCCATAATTAAATTGCACGTGTTCAAGGGGTGCTGGAGAGAAAACTACTGGGAATATTCCAGTGAAATTTGGTATCTACACGTTTCAGAACATGCGCAAGTCAAATATGAAAAAAAACTCGCCATTTTTGCCCGATAGATGGCGCTGTACCGTATTTCAAAGCTCACCGATGGCATATAAAACTTCCAAAACCCATAGACGGAGCATAATGACATTCTAAGAGGCATATAAACAATAAAAACATCATTTACAGTTTATCAAAATTCCAGGTGAAGGGTGTTACACCAGAGATTTTAAATGCGACGGTGGACCATGCTGTTTTACGTTTTCAGCATGTGGTTGCATCTGGTGGTGAGCACATCATGTGATAATTTCATTGAATAAATAATGGTTTAATTTTTTTCCAAAGCGTCTCTATGGATTGTTTAATTAGTGATCTTAAATTACGTTAATTTTTGATTACATGATAGAGTAAAAATTTAATTACTGAAGTGTGTATTGAATTTTGATAAACTGTAAGTGATGTTTTATATTGTTTATATGCCTCTTAGAATGTCATTATGCTCTGTCTATTGGTTTTGGAAGTTGTATATGCCAGCGGGGAGCGTTGAAATACGATACAGCGCCATCTATCGGTCGAAAATGGCGATTTTTTTCATATTTGACTTGCGCATGTTCTGAAACGTGTAGATACCAAATTTCACTGGAATATTCCCAGTAGTTTTCTCTCCAGCACTCCTCGAACACGTGCAGTTTAGTTATGGCTACCCTGTACATATGTATGTATGTGTTTACAGGATGTTTCAAAAACACGCTTTAATTCTTCGTCTAATAGAGAGGAGTGAGCAATATAAATTGAAAAAATATTCAAAATAAAGTAAGGAAAAAGACTATTATTAAGTTAATTTTCGAAATATTACACTTTTTAAATTTGTCCACCACCAATGTGCTAACAAAAAAATCCTATTAGTAAATGTGCCTCATAATCTTATGGAGTGATGTACAAAATTTCAGAATTATGTCATAAAAAGTGGCAGGGATATGAAAATAAATATATGCTGACTTTTCAATGGCTCTCGAAAGGAAAAAATCATGACGGAGGATCACGTTTTAGGCGACGGATAAAAAAGAAACTAATTTTTTGTACTCTAGCAATGAACATTTACATTCAAATTCATGTATAGTCCCAGTCCATCTTTATTTAAAGATATCTCTGAGACGGTTTATGAAGGGCTGAAATTTTGTACACTACCTCATTAGTGAATTGGGTACATTTTATAAATCGGGAATTATTTTTTGCACAGGGTCGTATACAAATTTAGAAAATGTAACATTTTGAAAACTAACGAGAAGAATTTTTTCTGAATGTAATATTTCTTCCTATTTTACTTTGAACATTTTTTCAATTTACATTGTTCGCTTATCTCTGTAGATAACGAATTAAAACATGTTATCGCCTTTTTAGGATACCCTGTAAATATACTAGCCAAAGTACCCGTCGTTGACAGGTTAGTGTGTAATGCAGATTTCCGAAAATCCTGAATTTTTATTAGCATTATAGGAGTTATGTAGGATGGTCAAAAAATCTATTTATGCAGGGTGTCCAATAACTATTAGTACAAACTTTAACCCTTTGAGGCACAACCGTTTCCCAATGCTGGAAAAACGGCAGCCGTTGCCCTCGCTTGACTTAACGTCCAGCAAGAAGCCGCACGATCGAAATGTTCATCGCGTTCATCTAGATCTGTGGCACACGATGAACGTTTCGATCGTTCGCGCTCTTGCTGGTCGTTAAGTCGAGCGATGGCAACGGCTGCCCTTTTTTCAGCATTGGGCAATCTCATACATACAACAAACATAATAAGAATTCAGAATCGCATAGCAATGTGGGTTCAAAACTCTGTTAATATAATCACTTTGGGAAAAGTGCTGAAGTGTTCGTCTAACTTCTAAATCAAGTTTGATAAACAATTAGCTTGTCTCTAAAAATTTCACCAGTGAAATAAAATAGAATTTTTAAATTACCAATTTCAGTCACGTGTTTTCTGTGAAACATAGATTTGTTTTTGGAGAACAACGGTCGGAAAGTTCACATTATTTCAGTACTTGATAAAAAGTTATTATTAACAGCTACAAGAGGACGACGTTTCTGACCCTTCATTGCTATGTGATTCTTGTTCCTAACAATGTGTCCTATCTCCCCCTAAACTTTGTACCAATAGCTATGGTACACCCTGTATTTTTTTCCAAAATTTAAATGCAGGTCTTTCGCAAACTATTCAAGTGAGAGAAAAAGTATACAAGTAAAATGTTCAATTTAAAATTATAAAGGGTTTTTCCAATAGGGATTATACAAGTTTTAAATAGTTAGAATGGCAACACTGCGTATTCTTTTTTGACATTTCTTGTGTCATTTGTGCTTAGTATGCTATGCCATTTAATCGTGGAAAGATAGACGCTTAAACAACGTTTCCAAATTATCAAATTGTTTTATCGAAATCAGTGTTCATATGTGAATACCGAGAGAAATTTGAGAATTCATGGGCGACATTGCTCAGTTCTTGGGATTTAACACCTTGTGTATTCTTTCTTTGGGGATATGTTAAATGACAAGTTTATGCTGATAATTCAATAACAATTGAGCTCTCGGCGGTCGCTAGCAGTTTCCGAGGGGTGCCAATATTCAGAAGTCCCCCACCTTCTGATGAGGTTCCAAATTGTGGCGGGAAATTCCGAGAAGGACGTATATGTAGCTCTAAGCGACACATTCAGTGACGCGAGCTGTCCTCTCCTGGCAAATAAATAACAATTGAGCAATTAGGAACCAACATTGCACGTGTTATTCGTGAAATAACACCAAACTTATGTGAGAGCGCGATGGAAAATTGGGTTTACAGAATGCGGCATGTACAGTTGCGGAAAAAAAAGGTCCCACTTGTACTTTATTCAGCCGCCGTTCGTCGTACAGCAAAGTTACATATATCAATCGTTTACGATTGACGTTCACTTTAATTTTCTATACACACAAATTGCATAAGGGGCCGTCTCCATATTAAAATTCGTACCAACATTTTTTTTTCCAATAGCAACCCCTAGATTTTTCCTTTAAATCACGTGTACAAACCAAGGAAGTAATAGACTCACGGATCATTCGGACCACTGACTAAATATTCTATTTTCTACCCCTGATATTCTCAGCACAAAGAACTTTTAAGAATGGAAACAGTGTTTCCCTTGAAAATAATATTTATTTCTCTTAACTCTCGCAAGCGAAATGAATGAAAGGCGAAAAGTTCGGAAACCTACAAATAGCGTTTTTCAATTTGCAGAAAGTAGCTTAAAATCGCGCAAAAAAGAATGTGCAATATCTCTGGAAATTATCGCATAAAATTGGTGAAGATTTATATTTAGGGTAGTTTGAAGGTTTTCTTTCTTTAATAAAGTCAAAATACAGTGTTGCCATTGATAAAAACGAAGTTGATGCAGAATTAAATATGAAGACGGCCCCTTATGCAAATTAAATTAATAGTAAATTAAAGTATACGTTATTTGCAAACGAATGGTATATATAGCTTTACAGTACGACGAACAATTAGGGATGGACGCGAGTAGCCAAATAAAGAGCAAGTGGGACATTTTTTTTTTTTTTTCCGCAGCTGTACAGACAAGTCGTGGTGCTCAGATGAACGATATTATTTTTCATACTTAATGGCATAATGTAAACATTCAAATTAAAAAAAAAAATGTGTCTCACTGAATAATTTATGAGTTTATTTTATTTTTAAATTGTATCATTCTAACTGGAAAACTATTTATAACAGTAGAACTTAAAAAATTCACCACGTGTATCAAACGAACTGTTCAGAGATTGCAGATTTCAGTGAATTTCAAGCGCATACGTTTCGTTAACTGTGCAACTGAGAGAAAAAGTTCAAGTAGATAAAATGTTTCATTTCTAAAGTTCTTTCCAACGATATAAAGTTTGTGTAGTTTTACAGAGAATATATATTTCTTTTTACCTAAATCCAAGGTAGTCGACATTCGACAGCATGTTTCGAGAGTATATTAGTCGCGCATGCTCAGATGTGTCAAAAAAGTCTTAATTATGAGCTTGCATTTTAAGAATGTTATTTCTTAGAACTTTCCTTCTCTTAGGAGAATTTCTATTTAAAAAACATTAATTTATAACAGTAGAACATAGTTTAGCTTAGTTTACTTTGATATTTTAAGATTCATAAATCTACAAACTATAAAAATAAAATATTTTGCATGAGAATGCTTGATGTTGTTCAATACCTTTCCTTCATCTCCCTGAATTACTTGTTAAACAGCTAGTTAAACACATGTATAATAATATATTCAAAATATTTATAATCACAGAGATAAAATTCTCACTTAATGTTAATGCTTAGAAATTATATGAAAAAAACATTATTTTCCATCATTTTTATCTCTAATGAGACACTGATTAAAAGTGTGTGTGTGTGTGTGTGTGAATATTCTTTAACATAATCAAGCTCATCAAATTTCTCAGAACATCTTGTTTCAGAAAAAATATTTCCATTGTTTAAAATTAATTTTTGCAGACATGTTTGTTTAAAGATTAATGAAAAAGTCCCTTACCTTTAAAGCAAACAAAATTCTAAATTGGGTATCTTGAAGGTAAAGCGAAATAAGGATAGTACATCAGGAGCATTTTAAAAATTATCACACTTTCAAGAATTATAAAATATATTAGGGTTTTTAATTAATCCATACTGATAAAATGGCGGTGTAAAAAGTTTTAATTGAAGATGTATAACTTACACTTTCCAGTTTTAAACTTTTGAGAAAAAGACAAAAAACTGCTTATTATGAACAAACAGGATATATATTTGAACAAGTTTCTTTTCCTCTTTTTTTTTTGGGGGGGGGGGATATATTTGTTACCATAACAACCATTTGCACATATAGACCTAAATCTGTAATATAATTCTGGTAAAGCTAGACTTTAAATTTATGCATGGAAAATGCGAGTTTTACAGCAAACTTTTATGGGTTATGTTAGTTACAAACCAAAATACTTATGCATTTAAAACAAATAATAATAATAAGTATTATTATTATTATTATCTGAAAGTTAGTTTTTTTTTTTCGTTGTGTTGATTTGGAGGGTAGTAAACAACAAAAATCAAAGTACAAAAAACCTTTATCAAAAAAAAGTTTCATGAGTATTCTTTAAAAACATCGACGGATGTAAAGAAAACAATCCCATGATCCTTTGCAAGCCTCTCTGATTATTTAAATTTGAAGAGTGTGAATTTAGAATGGATAATGTGAGTAACGCATCATACATTTTCAGCATTTTCAGCAGAGAGATTCTCAGCATTTTTTTCCAGCTTTAATATGTGGTATGAAACACTACTACAATTCAATTCCACTTAAAAAGACGAGCACGGTGATATGAATAACGCAATACCTTAAACAGTGGATAATGTGTAACTCTTGCATCTGAATCCTTCAATTAATTTATTATTTGCATCAACAGGTGTATACTAAAATTTGAATTTAATTAGCAATGTACAGCTGCGGAAAAAAAAAGTCCCACTTGCTCTTCATTTCGCCGTCATTCGTCGTACAGTAAAGTTATATATACCATTCGTTTGCAAATAACGCGTACTTTAATTTACTGTTGATTTAATTTGCATCAGGGGCCGTCTTCATATTTAATTCTGCATCAACTTCGTTTTTCTCAACGGCAACCCTATATTTTGACTTTATTAAACGAAAGAAAACCTTCAAATTACCCTAAATATAAATTTTCACCAATTTTATACGATAATTTCCGGAGATATTGCGATTTAATTTTGCGCGTTTTTAAGGGACTTTCTGCAAATTAAAAACGCTATTTCTAGGTTCCGAAGTTTTCGCCCTTCGTTAATTTCGCTCGCGAGAGTTAACAGAAATTAATATTATTTTCAAGGAAAATATTGTTTCCATCTCTCTTAAAGTTTTTTGTACTGAGAATATAAGGGGTAGAATAGAATATTTAGCCTGTGGTTCAAATGACCCGTGGGTTCATAACTTCCTTGGTTCGTACACATGATTTAAGGGAAAAATGCAAAATGACTGCTCACGATATTGAAAATCTTTGTAATTTTGAAATTGTTATTGAGTATTTCCCTTGATGGTTCTCTTAGACAGCTGAAATGTTGGCAGGAGTTATAGGCTGCTCTCTGCTCTTCTGACTACAAGCTTGAATATTACGCAGCTATGGTCGAACTTGAAGAATGATTTAATGAGAGAAAATCTATTTGTTTGAATTTCATGTAAAAAACACAATTACTTTTTTGCCGACCCAATATTATCACCGTGTTTGTTATTTCACTTTCTTTATTTAATACTATCGTCTACAATGTGCAATATTTTTAAGACTTTTGGCGGTATTTTAATTTATAGTTAGATGAAAATTTAGACAGAAAAATGTGATTTTGAATGTTTGATATAGTTTGGGGAAGTCCAAAGACCTAATGTTTCCGATATTAAAATAGGTCACATTCACGTCTGGAAAGTTGAGGATGTTAGTTTTTCGGAAATAGGACTTAGTCTTAGAAGACATACATCTACTGCATGTAATTCTATAGCTGGAAAATATTTTTGTGGGAATATGGTAGCGGACGCAACAATTATACGCTTTATAGAATCCCTATCAAACTGTAAAAACCTCTAATTTATTTGCTTCAAAATTTGATATTTTTAATACTGGTATCTTTTACTGTGTTTTTGCACAAAATAAATCTAATTTACGTTTATTTTATGCAATTTTCAAAAAATTTTCACTTAGTAAATTTATATATGATCCCTTAACTCATGAAAATAGCACTTTTTATTTAATATAAATTAAACTACTGAACATAAAAATTTGAAATTTTGCACAGCCATGTAATATTAATTTCTGCATCGATTTCCATCGAAATTTGGCTAGGTCGCTATTCATAATTTTTTTAATATTAATTTAATAATTCATAATTCATATACATAATTTATAAAAAATCACAATAACATTAAATTATGTTTGGGTCGTTTAGTTCTAATAGTACGAATAAAAATGTGCTTCTTACTACCAATATTATACGAGATATGAATTGAAGTATGAAAAAATATTTTAACATAGAGGGAGGGGGATTTCGGGTGCTCATAACTCACCCATTTTCTGTCCAAATTTATTGAAAATTGGTGTCCGGGGTTGAAATGAGCTAGATTTTTGAAATATGAAGTGAAATCTAAGGGTTGCTATTGAGAAAAAAAAGTTGGTGCGAATTTTAATATGTAGATGGCCCTTTATGCAATTTTTATGCATAGCAAATTAAAGTGTACGTCAATCGTAAACGATTGGTAGCTGTAACTTTGCTGTACGACGAACGACGGTCGAAAAAAGTATAAGTGGGACTTTTTTTACCGCAGCTGTACAGTTGCAAGTGTAAAATTAATTTAAAACTTTGTAAAACAACATACACAAACAGATGCTTATCAATGTCATCGTTTCGGATAGTACAAAAGGTCCAGCCTTCTTCATTTGAAAAAAAAAAAATCCACTACCCATAAAGGCATAAGGTTGAAACTTTTTTTAACGTGTTTTTGTCATTGTTAATTATGCAGGGTCATGGGGTGCCAGTAAGTTATTGCAAAGTTACATTTAAATGTCATTTTAAAAACCATGAGGAAATTATATACATCGATGTAGAATTTCATTGCTTCCCGTTTTCCTGGAAAAATGTCTACTGGTAAGATTGTTTCTTTAACACTTTAACGCGCAGTGTTCCCGCTCTGGGAACACCAAACTCTGACGTTTTGACTGTTGCCAGTCACGAAGCATAGATTTGATTTCTATAAAAATAGATGAGGATGACATAGCTGCACGAAAATCCTTTACTTTTTACCACGTCATTTCCCGTCAAAAAATTGCCACGATTGTTTTTAACAGCACTGACATCTGCTGAAAAATCGAAGAATGCGAGAACAGCCGGATAGATTGCCCAATGCTGAAAAAAGGGCAGCCGTTCCCGCGAAACGTTCACGAAACGTTCATCGCGTGCCACAAATCTAGAGTCCCTTTTTTTTCCGACAGCTGGCTGTGCCGGCGCAACCAGCTGTCGTCAAAAAAAGGTCTCTAGATTTGTGGCACGCGATGAAAGTTTCGATCGTCCACCATCTTACTGGTAGTTAAGTCGAGCGATGGCAACGGCTGCCCTTTTTCAGCATTGGGAAAGGGTTGCGCCTCAAAGGGTTAACCTTCTGAGGTCTAAGCTTTAAGCCCGAACGTCTATCGCGTTGCCATTTTCGGTGAAGCAAACCCAGCTCGAGAGTTTCTCAAGGTCAACTTTTACCTCTCTGAGCTAGTACCGACTAGAGATGAGTTCGGGCTCATTTTTTGAAGCCCGAGCCCGAAGACTTTTAATCCGAGCACGCCCGAGCCCGAGCAATATTATTAAAGTTAGAGCCCGAGCCCGCCCGAGCCCGAAATTTCAGCTAAAGACAAATAAAATTAACTACTTTATTAATAGGATACAATAAATTTTGGAGCTTCACACACCTTCTAGTCCCTCGTGCCGCTATTTTTTTAAATAAGTACGTCTATTTATCCCATGAATCACTTTTTAAAATCTGTTTCAAGGAGTATGTTCAACAAAGGAGAAAATTTTCACGAGCCCGAGCCCGCCCGAGCCCGAACGCAATCGTGAATTACAGAGCCCGAGCCCGAGTCGGGCCCGGGCTCGGGCTCGGGCTTTCGGGCTCGGGCTGAGCCCGTCTCATCTCTAGTACCGACTCTATATGACGTCCTTTCAAGTACTATTTACGAGCCATTTAGTTATTAAAAGGATTTCATAATTGGAACCAACATACAGAATTGAGTACATGAAACGATCTAGCCTTAGAGTTACTTTTGGAGGATTCGGTATCCATTTTTGGTTGTGCTTTAATCCTTTGAAGCTCAAGCATTTTCGCATCAATATAGAAGACCAACTGAGTAAGCCTCCCGACACTGAAAAGGTGCAGCCGTTAGCATCGATACATTTGACTACCAACAACATGGCGGTCAATCTAATCGCCCGTCTGGGGTCACAGAGCTAAAGAAGCTCTCTAGAAGCAGCGCTGGCTGCGCTGTCGCATAGCATGAAATTTAGAGTTGCTTGCATCTTGAAAATGCAAAGATCGCTCTGTAGCTACTATAGGCGCTTAGTTCAGGTTCCAGTGCCCTCTAGAAGTCGATACCGTGAGCATTTTTGTAGCAGACTGAACTTTTGTTGTTGTTGCCACAACTGGCTGCGTGACCGCAGCTTGAAATGAATTCCTGTTTCTAAGCTGCCACGGACTGTAATATACTGGAATTCTTTCCAGTGCAACAGACGCTGTTTTTGCTTCAGAGCACTATTTTGTAATACTTAGTAACATAAACCAGATTTTTTTTCTTTGATATAGACGAATATCTCTAAAATATGATTTAAACAATGACTGCCTATTGATGCGGGCACAGCCAGCTGTCGTCATAAAAGAGTCTCTAGATCTGTGGCACGCGATGAACGTTTCAATCGTCCGCCATCTTGCTGGTAGTTAAGTCGAGCGATGGAAACGGCTGCCCTTTTTTCAGCATTGGGCAATCTATCGCAGCTCTTCTCGCATTCTTCCATTTTTCAGTAGATGTCAGTGCTGTTAAAAATAATCGTGACCATTTTTTTACGGGAAATGACGTGCTAAAAAGTAAAGGATTTTCGGGGAGCTATGTCACCCGCAATTATTTTTATAGAAATCCAATCTATTCTTCGTGACTGGCAACAGTCAAAACGTCAGAGTTTGGTGTTCCCAGAGCGGGAACACTGCGCGTTAAAGGGTTAACCACTGGGACAAAAGAAAGGAGCGTGTCTGAAAACCAAATAGTCTCCTATCTGGGTTTTTTTTCCTCTTTTTAGTACAAATCCTTCATAAAAAAAATTTAAAGAATGACTGAGAATGTCTTCAATCTTTTTCATAGAATGTTTCTGGATATTTCGTTAAACGGATTCGTGTAGCGTCGACCAAGGGCGTAGCCATGGGAAGGGATATCGGGATATATCCCCCCCCCCCTCGAAATATTTGGATGAGTTACCATAAGCTCTAAACCATGCAGAAATTCCATTTATTTACTCACGACTTATTTCACATCCCCCCGACCCCGTAAATATTTCCCTGCCTTCTCCCCAGGCGTCGATTCCATCAACGACCAAAGTATGACCAATTTTTTTTTTTTTTTTTTTTTCCCAGACGTGAATATTTAGGACGGTTCGTCAAGCTTTCAATACTTTCCAATAAAGTGGATGTCTTCAGCTCTGTCTTCTCTTTCTGTCTGTGCGTCTCTAATATTCAGAAATAGTAAACGATTGACAAGAATTGGATGTATATGGCTGATAAATACTGTTCCGTGTGTGTACCCCAAACAGAATAGTGTTCATAGCGTATCAATCGACATTATACAGAGGCTTACAAAAAGTTACAATGCATTTCGAACTATGAGCCCGCACTCGCCCAATCGCTTGAAGCTTGGATCCCATCAGCGAAGACTGATTTCCGGCAGTGCAAGCGCACGGGACGCCAACAAAAATGGGACTCCAAAATTATCTTTCAAAATCCACAAATTACACATTTTGATCTTAATTTAAAAAAAACTAATTTTATAAAAATAATAATGATTATAATAATAATTACTCTGTTACTTTTCATACCGCTATCATTATTTCAGGACTTTTTTTTTCGCTGAACGTTATAGCCTGTACCATTTTTTAAAAATACAAACTAGTGTTCTATGCAACGGTGTTTCTGATCCCGTGAAAACAGGAGGAAACCGTGGAGCTGAATCTCAATCAGGATAAAAGATGATATAGGAATATAGAAGAATAGAGTAATAAAAGATAGAAGATATCAAGATGGAAGGAAATAGTTTTCTAAGAAAAGGGACCTTGAATATCTGTCCCACAATAATAAATGCTCTGACGTAACCATTAGGAAAATAAATACAAAAAATATTATGGAACTTGATGCTTAACAAACATTGGATGAAATTAAGTACTGAACATTAAATAATATAATTTAAATATATTATTACCCTACATAAAATTATTATTACCTAACAAATGCGTTTCATTTTGCATTTTGATTAAATAACCACTTCTATGTTCTTATATAATCCTCCTTTGAATTGCCTGATAAAATGTTACTTCGTAGGGTATAATAAAGTTTTAATAACAAGGGGGTAGGGAGCTTAAACTTTTACAAAGGGCCCGCATTTCTGTAAATATGTCCGTACCCATCAAAATACCGAAAATCAAACAGCGCTGGCTCCCGTCAGCGCTTCGGAAGTTGACAACCCTTCTCGATTGTGAGACCATGCACATAGGCTAATGGGAGATGGTGCACGTAAAATCTGTCGTATCCTTTATCCTCCGTGCTCAAACGATACTTCTGGGGGTGTCAGTCCAGGTGAAGGTCTTTCACCTGGAATTTAATCAAAATTCTGATACCTCAATTTGTACACGTTTAAATCTATTGATTAAAACTAACACTCCTTTATTGATTAAATTTCTTATCGGCTTATTTAAATCCTTTTACGCTAAAAATTTCCGAAAAATACTCCTTAAAGACAATAATTTGTAAACTCCTCCATTCGCCTCAATGTTCCCAATTCGCTAGATTCTATTTAGCTCTATTTTCACTTAAATCTTGTCTATTTGAGAATTCTATCTTTTTTCCCTCACGAAAAGATGCCTAGTAAGATATCCTATTACTATCACGTAACCAATGCTCTTCAAAGGATAACGGTACATAGTCACAACGCGGGAATCTTGGCTTACGGCGGGCATCGAAGAACAAGCATGTCGTTATAAAAATATGAATTAAAAGAATTTCTAAAGAGGATACTGGATATACTTTACTTAATGCTAAGTCCTTTTGCTGTGGGTGCTTATTTCTCGATGTATTCGCTGGTGATAATTTTATTTTATATCCGAATACCAAATGCATCTTTTTCATATTCAGAGTTGTGAAATAAATTCAACCTAAATGTGGAGAGGATGCTTTCGGTAAAAATTTTGTTTTAATGGGCATAGTTTCTTACGATTGGATTATAAAAATCTCGTCGCTGTTGTAAAACAAATGAAGTTATGAAAGTAATGATATCTTCAGTCAAGTGAGTAAGTACTATTTTACCTTTTTCATGTAAATAAATTTGGTTGCTGCTTTAATTAAATCTCACAGCTGGTTTAACCATGATTGCATTTCTGTATTCTGACTGTACTGTGAATTCGTTTTATAACTAGAGACTATAGTGAAATTATATTCTATTTATTAAAAAAAATACTTTTTTATAGTGTATTAAGATATATGTAATGTATTTGCCCTGATTTAAAATTTATTTTCTCGGGCTTATAATCATAGATTACAGCTCTGATAATAAAAAATGAAGAAAACGAATAATTCAATATATTAATCAAAAACAGCAAATTTTCATAAAACACCCTTTTTCTAGCTTAAAATAATAATTGAGTACTGATATATTAATCAAAAAAGGACTGATTTTGTAAAAACGCTCATTCTATAGCTTAAATAATAATCATAATGAGTACAGTTATATTAATCAAAAACGGACAGATTTTGTAAAAACACTCCTTTTTTGATTATTATTTAGCCTAAATGGAGCTGTTGTATAAAATGCTCAAAAATTGAGAATTTTTCGCTCCATTGATTTTTGTCGATTAATGGAGCAAATTTTACTCAATCGGGAGAATGGCTGTTTGAAGTCAAAAATTGAGTAAAAATATACTCCGTATGATTATTATTTTACTCAGTAGATTTAAGCGTGTATCTCATAATGAAGCCGAAACTGTAACTGTAACCGAGCCGCCATATTGCCTTGACCAAAACATTGCCACATTAATGTGTTATTCTATGGTGACAGTTCCAATTTTAAAGATGTAATGTAGCCAAAGTTGGCGCCAAGAATAATTACGTATTTGACATAACCATAGAGATATGGACATAACTGTATTGTGTAACATTTATTTCGGATTTGTGTGCTTGGTTCGAAGTCCGCTTATAAATCCACGTCGGAAGGAGTCGAAACTTTTTACTGCAGAATGCTGAAATTTTGCAATTAGAACTATTGTAGCATATAACTGTGCATCTTTATTTTTTAATCCGTATTAATCGTGCATCTTTCACTGTTATTTAAAAAGGAATCCACAAAATGTTCCGGCGTACTTTGACCAACACAGTTACTTCATTTCGTCCAGTAGAGTATTTTCACGTGACGTCACTGCAGGGCTGCAACTAAAGTTTATAACACCCGAGGCAAACTTTAATTATGGCCGCCCCCTCACAAAAAAGGGGGGGGGGGAGAGAGAGAAGTTTAAAATTTTTTGAAACGGAAAGACATTCAATAAATGCCGTTAGAAAGAAATAAAATCAGGACCTAGCATTTTGACAATTGAAACATCAGGAAAATGTCATTTTATTACCAATTCGGAAGTCGGTGAAACTTTAAATCTATTTAATTTCACTCCGAATTAACTTTACAAACAATTGCGTTTTTAAATTAAGGATGTAATTTAGAATTTAAAATCAAAACTTGAAAAACAAATCTATTAGTATTTACGCAGAAAAGTAAAAGAACATCGAATTTTTTTTTTTCGAAAATTTGGCTTTTGAGCTTTCTTTGCAGCAAAAGTTCTAATAATGTCATCGTAAGAAATCAATGATGCTCTTTTGTGTTCGATTGATAATACTCAAATAAGATACTCAATTGAGATAATACTCAAATTGGAACGATTGAGATAATACTCAAATTGGAACGATTGAGATAATACTCAAATTGGAACATATACTTTGCTCCATAGAGTTTCTAATTTTTTTTAAAAAGTTTTTCAGCTTGTTAAAGCTTCTCTCACCTGATGCAAGTGTTACTGGAAGAATAAATAACTTAAAGGCTGTAACAAACTGTAATAAAAAGGCTGTAATAACTTAGAGGCTGTTCCAAGTTATGCTTATGAATGAGACTCAAAAGGATTGATCAGGTACTGTTTCCATAGCGTCGTCTATCAATAGAGAGTGATTTTTAAAACCTTCTCCTAAGAACTCTTCTATATTTAGGTCATTTTTTACATAGTAGTGCTTGAGCTTCGGATTTCTGTTCCTCTATATTCATCTGGTGGATTTTATCTCATTCAGGATTCCAAAGTTATCACTAATCATTTCGAGAGCCTGAAAACGAGATTTTAAGCTCACTCATTATTTTGTCGGTAATTTCTAATAGAGGAATTCTAAATTTTTCCATCTTTGAAAATTTCGAACTTTCATCTTCGCGAGATTCAACAAGCATCATCTTTTTCTTCCATTTTTGTTTTTCATTAAAATCAGGAAGTAAATTATTATTAGCTGTTATTTTTGCTTCTGTTATTGTAGCGAATATAGCTTTGTCTCTGGTTTATTCCAGAAGATATAAGAAACCCCTAGTACGCCACACTGTTTCATCTACGGTTATATCATTTCTTTGGAGAAATTGGTTCACGCGGTCTTTTTTTTAATGTTAAACCTAAAACACGTGAAAATAACAAATTCAAATTTTTTTATGCATTTTTTCAAAGAGAGAGCCTCTGTTTCTGATGTACACAAAGGATTGGATGTTAATTCTTCTAGAACTTTTTGTTAATGCCATCAAAATATTCATTAAAACTACTTCAAAAGCTTTCATTCTTGCTGACCATCTAGTTTTACTGTTTTCTTCTAAAGAAAGTGGAACATACAAAAGTGAGCTATTCGAAGCCAATTTGGCTAAAGTGTCACAGTTAAAACCATAATCGCGCCTTTTTCTACAAATTTAATTTTTTAAATCGTAAGTGAAATCTCGCGCCACTTTCCTTGAACCAGAGGCGCAGGTTGTCGCCTGCGTCCAGTGGCGTAGCCAGAGAAGGGTAAGAGGGAACATCTGTCTCCGAACACAACACACAGGGAGGCCAAATTATAATTTCATTGTCATTGTTGTCCATTCTAGCAAACAGAAAGAGATGCGGGAACTTCACTTGTTCCCGGAAGCTGAAAACTCTAGCTACTCTTCTGACTATGCCTTAAATCGAACCTGCTCAACTCATCGACTAAAACAGATCGGTCATCGCCAGCCGATGGGTGTCCAGGGGCTCTTTCCTTTGCTTAGTGACAAAAACGTTTCCACAATGTCCCATTCGAAGAACTGTGTATGTCTAAAGAGGTGTAACAATACAAGCTTTTTCAGACTGGACGCTTGGGCGCAAAGTCACAGAACTGGAAAACAAAAATCTTCATGGAACTGTAACTAAATTTTGGCGCCCTGCGTCACTGAAATTTCTATTAGGTCAACTCGGATATTTAGGGGTACAAAGTCACGTTTTCGGCCAATGACCATTCTCAAATGAACGAATGTTTGACCAAAACAAGTTGGTTGCTAAGGTGTGACATAGTGATAATGACGTAAGTGAAACAGCTCTATGCTGAAGATAGCTAATGCCATCTCCTTGTATTCATGTCTGTATGTTCTAAACCAGTGCCGCAAGCATGTTCACAATGTCTACCCGTTTCGGCATCAGCAACTCTCTGATTGGACAAGAGAACAGAGTTGACGGGATTACTACACTTGGCAATTAATCAATTGTGTGAGAGCGCCAAATAATTTTAAAAACGAAAAGTTTTTTTTCTTTCATGTTTTTTTTTTTTTTTTTTTTTTTTTTTTTTTTTTTTTTTTTTTTTAATTATCAATGCATTTGCGATTAGGCATTGTCGTTACATTTAGGGTAAAATTTTCACATTTTGTCCATCACTTCATTAGTGTATGGGCACATTTTACTAATTCAGAAATTTTTGGGGGGGGCAGGGGTCGTATATAAATTTAAAAAGGGTAACTTTTTGAAAATTATCAAGAATTTTTTCTTAATGTATTCTTTTTTCGTACCGCTTATGGTAACCACAAATGCCTAATTCTGAATAGTTTTCTCAGCATGTTTGATAATTTTTGTGGCTCCAAATAAAACTGCCCTAAGCATAACCATGATAGCTATTAATATGAAAATTTAAATTTCGATAGTTCTGTATATTCTTTTCCGACTTTTTGACTTATTTTTTTTAAATAATTCTATATTGTGAAATAGCTTAATATTTACTATTACCTAAAACAATGAACAAATTAAACAATCTTTGAAAGTTGAAAAGAAAATATATTTTCTGGAGATTTTATCAGCTTATAGTCGTAACTATCAGGGAGCTTATCGAAATCCATATTCCTACGGTAGATAATATGATGATCTTCAAATCAAAATTGAGAACAATAAAATAACTCTCTACTACGTACTGAGACTCCTACGTATTACCATGGCTAACTTACTACTAACGGAAAACAGGAAAAAATACCGCCAGGGAATAGTAACCCTGTACGTTATGACGTATTTTCAGTGTCCAATCAGAGAGTTGCTGATGCCGAAATGGGTAGATATTGTGAACATGCGTGCCGCATGAGCCAGGCCCGGACTGGCCAGGTCGGCTGGTCGGCGATCGCCGAGGGCCCCAGGCCCAAGGGGGCCCCGGTGAGGCATTCAAAAGTGGATATACAACTTTATAATAAGAGTAATTTGATTATTTATTTTCCAGCAATCTTACGCAGTGACGCAGCGGAGGATCCCAGAAACCCCGCGACGCAAGGGGGCCCCCGAAAAGTCAGGGACCCCTAAATCTCTAAAATAGTTAAATGTGATTTTTAGGCGCGTAAGCCTAATTTTCAAATATTACATATTCTAATATTCTATTTCCTCT
Organism: Cheiracanthium punctorium; assembly: GCA_038373885.1. Lineage (NCBI taxonomy): Eukaryota > Metazoa > Arthropoda > Arachnida > Araneae > Cheiracanthiidae > Cheiracanthium > Cheiracanthium punctorium. The sequence goes on along the minus strand of JAWZYV010013219.1, from coordinate 798,013 downwards.
AAATTCCTCAGTAAGAGGCAGGGCCTGATTTCCGGGTGGGCATTCGGGGCAAGCGCCCGGCCCCCAAATTGTTCTTTAAAAATTTGTAAATTTTGAAAAAGTTTTCGAAAGAGGGGGCCCCCAATGAAGCTTTTGCCCAGGGCTCCCAAATCGATAAATCGGCTCCTGAAGAGGCCCCTTTTAAATCTGTAGCCGAGGGCCTCCAAGAGAGCCAGTCCGGGCCTGGCAAGAGCGGTAGCAGGTGACTAGAAATTTGATTGGCTGTCGAGTGCTTCACTTTTAGACACATCGATTTTTATAATAATTACTAGCTGAAGTACCCGTTCTTCGCACGGGAATGAATGGACTTTTTGATATTACGATTTGTGGTGATTACTATTTATTGTAATAAAGAGATATAGCAAAATGGATATCTCATTATATTGTGTTCAATAACCATGCATACCGAATTTCAAGGCAATCGTTTGTACGGTGCAGAAGGCCATGTGGCGTAGCGCAATCTAGTGGCGAGTTTTAGCAAAACGGATACGGCGAAAATATTCTTCGCACTCAGATATCGATGAATACGAAATTTCAGGACGATCGGCTGGACAGCCATGAAGTTCATGTGTTAACGCGACATCTAACGCGAAACTCTTCCCCGTGTTCAAATATCTATGTATACCTATTTTCATAGCGATCAGTTGCACAGTCAAGAAGTGCTACACTGCAGCGCGATCTAGTGGTTAATTAAAGTAATGATTTGCTACAGTGCCGTCAAGTGGCGAGTTATAGCAAAATGGATAACGCCAAAATATTCTCATTGTTCAAACTCTATGTGTACTGATTTTCATAGCGACCGTTTGAATGATCAAGAATTTGGCCTGCTGCAGCGTCATCTAGTGGCGAGTTAAAATAATAATGCATTGCAGTGCCATCTAGTGGTGAGTAACATCAAAAGGAACACAGTTAGAATATATTCTTCGTGCTGAAATGTGTAAGCATAAGAAATTTTATGCCGGTCAGTCGAACGGTATAGAAGTTGATGCGTTGCAGCGCCATTTAGCGGCAAGTTACAGCAAAATAGATACTGAAAAATATTCTCCCTGTTCTAATATCCGCGTGCACCAAATTTCATCGAAATCGGTTGGACGATATTCGCATAGTAAACGGCTAAACGGAATAGAATTCGACGTTCTGCTGCGCCACCTAGTGGCAAGTTAGAGAAAAACGGATAGCATAAAAAGCTTCTCAATGATAAAAGACTTAGATGAACCAAATTTCATGGTGCAACGGTGCTCAACGGTGCTGGAGTTTTTCAACCTCATGCGCACATACCAGTGGCGCACACAAGGGGGGGTCCAGGGGGTCTGGACCCCCCCCCCATCGGCTTTGATTTTTTTTTCGATTGATTATTACCCTATATCTATAGTAAATAAAATGATTCCAAAAAAAGGTAGCAATAGTTTCAGTTCTAATAAATAAAAAAAGAAATTTTTTTCTCGTTTTCCTCAACTTTTCAAAAACGAACTGAAAGCGAACATAAAACACCATCTTGTTCTCAAAACTGTACAACTATTATTTTGCTTCCTATTGTACTCTGTAGTGTATTCTTAGGGAACTGGATGGGACGAGTTTTGATGAATTCCATCTAATGAAAACGAGTTCTTTCATCACTGATTTTTGTCAATCTGGAACATCCCTAAAAGTTGGACCCCTCCAAACCGTAAAAGTTGGACCCCCCCCCAAAATGTAAAAGTTGGACCCCCCAAACCGTAAAAGTTGGACCCCCCCCCTCAAACTGTAAAAGTTGGACCCCCCAGCCAAAAATCCTGTGTGCGCGCCTGGCACATACCAACATTCATTTTTATCTATAACCAGTGTCATTATATATCCCAGTCTCAAATAAAATCCAGTTTCAAATCTAAGTCTCGCCAAAGTGCCAACATACGCCATTTTGCAAGCGTTTTTTCAGGAAATCATTCGAAGCATTGACTTAGCAGCAATCAATATGGGAAATGGTTCGAACGCCAAAAAGTAAAGCACGCATTTATTTGAAAAGTGGAATCCCTTAATACAGCCGAATTTTTTAAAATTATCAACTATAACGTGTTTTATTCATCGTTACTCCGATGTACTAAATGAGAAGATATCAATTTTCGGAAATTTGGCGGAATTCCCCCAACTTAAATCAATGTCCTCAATTGGTGAGAATTCTGAAGATAGATCGCTTGAAATCCCTTAATAACTGCATTATATCTTCACGGATCATTAAAATTTAACGCTGTATTCTAATAAAACCTTTGCACTTGTTTTCAAAAATCTATTTCCTTAAGCTCTCAATAAATTGCGCCAAGCCGAAAACTGTGCAAACCGCTAGAACTCACTTTCTCAAAATCGGCATTTGAGCCATTTTATTTTTTCGCCAAACTAAAAAATTTTACGTATTAGCCTCGGAAATATTCAATTCTTATTGTTTTGCGTATAAAACATTTCATTCCTGCTCCGATTTTCCGTGCACACGATATTATAATAAAAAAATAATAATCTTACAAATATAAACTAACCAAAAAAAAAATCATTTATTCTTTTATTTTTACTTTGAGAATTTAAAACATTTTATTCGGCAAAATCGCCACACATGGCAACCACGATCCTTATTTCACACTTTTTTCACTACAGGGGTTACAATTACGGAAAGCTTTTTGCGTGGAGAACATAAATAATCTCTTAAATTCCGGGAACGGGTGGACTTTCAAAGTTTTAAAGTGGACTATGATTTATTCTATATTATTTTACATATCTGTGCAAAGTTTCAGGCTGATAGGTCCATTTTTGTGGATTTGTATACAACTCAAATCCACAAACAGAATTTCATTTTTATTTATAAGATATCGTTAATTTGGGATATTAAAACACCAGATTCTCGTAGTATTGTGCATTTCTTCATTATAGCCGTATATTACTAAACTATACAAGTAATTATTATCGTTAAAAACATATTGGATACCTGTGACGTTTTCCTACGTCATGTCTCGCTAGCCAATTGGAATCTCCCTCACTGGGCGCCAGACAATAGGAGGGAACAAAATTCGATTAGCGATATAAATATACATTTGTATGTGTGTGGTGGGGGAGGGGTTGTGAAATAGTTAAACTTGCATCAGACGCAACATCGGTCAGTTTCGGCTCTGGTCCTGATACAATCGTAACTGAGTTCGCATTGCGCCCAGCTTTGTTTAACAAAACTTGCTTGCTCAAAAGATCTGACTTACTAGTACTTTGCACTACATACACAGCATTCCAAATCAGAAAAGTAAAACAATTGCAACAAAAGTTATTTTTATCTTATTTCTTGATTCTTTGGAGTAAAAGAAAATCAATTGTTTTTGTCTTATTTCTCAATGCTTTCGAGTAAAAGGAAATATTAATAAATTCTTTTTTTATATAAAAAAAGGTACTGCATTAAAAGAAAAAAAATTCATTTATTGCATAGCTAGCTCAGTCTGCTATTCACATTTGCCATTTTTTCCCTTTAAAGAATTTAACAAAGCAACAGCTAAATGATTCTAAAATATGTTCTTTTTTATTCACTTATTTTCAGAAATTAATTAATTAATAGTACCGGAAACTGAGCACGTGTCTTTTGCGTCATTCAAATTAATTTAAGAATAGTTTCATTTCACGCACAAAGACTTAAATAATTTTTATGCTTTTTAATTTATTCTTTTTTTAATTTTTTTTTCCTTATTTCTCGAAATTGTAACAAGCAGTAAGAGAAACTAGCATTTTTAGTCTTGTTTTGTTTGTAGCGATCAATAATCGATGCCGTTTCCTGTTTAATTAAATTCATTTACCATTTTCAGTTCATTCATTCATGAACAGGTTCGGCTTCTACAAGATTTACAACATTTAATTAATCCCCTGTCGGCTGGTATTTCACATTTCTTTGGAATTTTTAATGAAATGAGTTTGATCTTTGTTTCCCCACTTTAGAAGTAATCAACCCTTTCACGCTTGGTCGTTGCGCTGTGAAACCATCTTTTTTCAACGCTTTCACTGCTGGTCGAAAAAAAATAGGGTTAAATGGTCCCAAAGCTGAAAAAGTACAGCCGTTGCCATCAATCCATTTAACTACCAACTATCCACTAATAGCACGGACCGTCACAATGAGGTCTCCGTGACGTCCCTGTGAGTCACATTGGTCGCAGCCACACTGATGACCATAAATGACATCAACTGGAAATCACAATGTGACTTGCCAGTGACAATAGCTTGTGACTTCTTTGTAACGTCAACGTGACGGATCGCTTGTGACGTCTTTCCAGATCTTGCGACTTTTCGCAATTTTTGCTACTTTTGAAAGCACCATGCGACTAAATTTTATGATTTTGCGATATCTTTGATTTTGTGAATTTTAAGTAATTTTGCGAATTTCTCAAAAAAAAAAGTTTTTTTCAGTTTTAAATCAGTGGAACATTTAAGTCACAGTACTGTAAACGTGACGGCGCTGTAACGTCGCATTGTGACTTCGTGGTGACGTCACAACGTGACGTCACCACGTTGTGTTTAACTACCAACAACATGGTGGTGGATCGAATCGCCCATCTAGAGCCACAGACTTAAAGAAGTTTGCTGACGCAGCAGACTGCACGGCAGCACCAGTGTCACACCAAACTGAGTAACTATTAAACATTATATAATCTCTGACTGTCGCATCTAATAATTTTGCCTGGAACGAGCATTAAACACGTAACTACAAAAAAATTCATGGTGAGTGCAATAATTTCTACAGGGACTGTGGAGATACAATTGATTTAACAACTACAGATAATTATGAGTTAACAATTATCAGTTAGCATTACAGATACAGAAGCTATATCACAGATTTATATCCAAATTAAACAAAATTATACATCAAAAAGATTTTTTTATAATTATTATTAAAAGAAGAAGGTGTATAATTTTTTTTTTAAATAAACTGATTCGTAGTTTTCAAGATTCACAGCGCAATATACATTAGACATAATACATTAAAATATTACATCGGATTACGTTATGGGGGGATGGAGATGAAGCTTCAGAGACTTTTTGATGTTTGACACAGAAGCATTTGATATGGACGTTCAAACTATTATAAATCGAAACCCTCTCATTATATATGTTTTCCACTGATGCCTGTCTTCTTTGTAATCATTAGTGCAGTGAAACTCTAACCATTTTGCCTTTGCCACAAAGGCAAGCCCCAAGAAGAATAACTATTTGTTAGTCATTAGTACAAGCAGAACCTGATATACGAAATTTTTGGGAAGTTTCGCCCTCAGATTTTTAAGTATATATTTAAATTTATCTCAAAAATAACTGAAGAACTGTGATTGAAATCTTCAAGTTATGTTTTTAACTATTTTAAAACACTTTTTTTTTAACAGAAACCAATCAAATACCTGGCATCTACAAACACAGCCTACTAATTTTTTGAGGCTCTGCAGTCAATAGTGGAAATTAGTAAAATAAACTTTAACATTAATGGTTATTTTCGATTTTTAGTTTGTTATAAATTTTTCACTTCTTAATAAAGAAAAATTTTAGTAAAATAAATCTTTGTCTGATTCTCTCTCTCTGGATTTAAAAAATAAACAATTAAACATACATAAGTAAACGAAAAAATCCATGCACAGATTATTTCACCCAACTTGGTTTCTGTGTAATTTTATTACATTTAGTCAATTCGCTGAAGTACATAATAAGGCCATGATAAATCTGATTGAACAACTAAGAATCGCTGATTTTGATGCAACCATGTGTATTGTACAATATACATATGGCTGCATCAAAATCATAGTTTATGTTGCCAATCTGGTTGGAAAGGGGGGGGGACGAAGGAGATGCTACCTCACTAAGAAAAAAAAATATTTACCCAAAATATTTTTTTTATGACGGCATAATTCTTGTATTCATGCAATTCTGAATTGGTACTCGAGCTTTGTCCACCCCCAGGCCTGGACAGTCCAGGTCGGCGATTGCCGAGGGCCCCGGGCTAAGGGGGCCCAGAGATGCCTTCCAAAAATTTATATACAACATTATAATTAATTAATTTGATTATAATTAAGTAATTTGATGAATGCCAGAATAACATACCCCAAGTAGTTTGATTTATTTCCTTGTAATCTTACGCCTTTACACAGTGGTGTAGCGGGCGGCGACGATGAGGACCCCCGAGTCACGAGCCCCCTCCCCCGAAGAATCAGAGCCCCCAACAGCGTTAAAAGAATTAAATATGGTTTTAGGCACTTAAATCTAATTTTCAATTATTGCATATCTTAATATTCTGCTCCCATTAAATTACCCAGTAAGGGGCCTTAAACCGAGGACCCCCAAAGGAGCCAGTCCCGGCTTGTCCACCTCCCACCCCCTTGAAAAAAAATTCCATCCGCCCATCCGGAAGGTGGGGGAGAGACCTACCATCTAAATTCTGCTGGGGGCTTTGGAAATAATATGGATATCTTTCGTGAGTTTCGTTTCTACAAACGACACTGAGCATCCTTTAAATTCAGACTTGCTATTGTTTTTTGTCTAGAGCGCTCTATTCTTGCAGACCTTTGTGCGCTGTAAGACTGCGCAGTGATACACATTTTGAAGATTTTCTAGTCTGACGTGATTGTATGCTGCTTTCAAAACCGTTCCAGCATTCCTCATCAAAAGTAAATGTTGGTGACGTCATCCAAGGTTTTCATTAATTTCTGAGACACTGAAATGTTTGGTGCTGGCATCTATTGGTATTTTATAATACTAAACTTCGATTCAATCGAATACGTACCACGTATAGTGCTGCTATCTGTTGACTTTTCAGATAAACTAAAATACGATATTAGAACTAAAATAAAAGCTTCCCCCCCCCCGCTAGTGCTTTAATCCTGAAGATGCCTTAAAGAACAAAGATTTTCGAAATAGCAGAAGTTTTTGGGAATAATGAAGATAGTTAAAATTTTTTCTATACTATCCTAACAAACCTCCTTAACTGTAAGCCTTTAGGTTTGTTAATTCTGTTCCGATTTCTGAAGTTAGGCTAAAAACTGTTTAAAACGAACTGAAATCACAATTTTCCCTTCAAAGCCTGATGACCGTGACTTCGAATACGACGCCATTGTCACTTGCAGAGTCTAATTCTGTCACGCAAATGATTCACTTTTTTTACTCTCGAAAATACAATAGAGCTGAAAATATCAGGTTGTAACGAAAGTTTTCCGCCAGATTTGCTTGAGTCAGCTCATGCGGTACCGAGCGATTGACCTTATATGTTAAGTTTATGCGATGCCTAGCTCGACTAATGGACATGGCACTAAAGAAGCACTCTTTTAGCTAGCTCTCAAGTGGATGAATATTTTATCTTCTTCCACAAATTCTCGCAGGCAAGCCTCATCAGCATCAGTAGGCCGGCCAGAGCGCTCTGCTTCTTAAATGTCCCAGTCCTCGGTTTTGAACTTTGGTACCAAATCTTCACAGTGTCGTATGATACAACAGTAGTACCTTAAGCTATACACATGATTCGGTGTCATTCTGTAGCGGACTTTTTGAAACAGAACTGAGAGTAAATGATGGTTCAATCTGGTAGCGTGATAGCTCCATTTCAAACACCTTCTACTTAATTATAACTATATTGTTTTACAGATTTCACAACACAGTGCTCTAAAACAAGCCTTTTTCTTTCAAGTAACAAAAATCATGTAGCAAAATATTGGCAAAGACACCAACGCGAACTGTTTGTGCAGACAATACTTGCAGTGGCGGAAAACTTTCGTTACATCCTAATAGCAAGAAATCGCTTAAAAATGAAGGAACGGGTAGATTTTCACAGATTTTAAAAGTAACACAGATTGTTTTTTATATTTTTATACATAGTTCTGAAAATTTTCAAGTGGATCATACAAACGGTGTAGATGTTTTACCTCCATTAGTCCAAAAAGATCAAAATATTAAGCACAAAAAGCCTATAGGCTTTTAGTAAACTTTTTGGACTAATGGCGGTAAAAGTTTTATCCTGGAGTGGGTACCCGGAATTTTTTGAGAATCAGTGAGTGAGGAATCCGCGTAATTATACAGAAGAATGCTATTCGACTTACGTACTGACAAAAATAGGTCCCACCATGCCTGAGTGGATAAGACTCTGAACATGATAGACACCTGAAGTGTGAAGGTCCAGCGATCTGGCTTACCACGTGGCTGTCGGTATGATGGTGTGGTGTTTTGGTCGATTTTCTCCAAGTGTAACGTGAACTCCGCGTTAGAGCTCCTTAAAAAGTCCTCTGATCGAGGCACATCGCGTAGGCAGGTAGCCCTAGCGTAATAATAGCACCTCAACACGACACAACTAAGAAAGATATTTGAATCAAACATAGCGAACTTTTCGTGTCAGAGTGGAAACCAAAACTGTGCATTTATTAACCATTCTATTTCATTTTTCTCGGATATTCTGAATTTCAAAAACAAATCTGAAGTCGATTTTCAGTTTTTGTAGTGAATTCTTTTGATGGTAGAGCTAAGGCAACTCCGTGAGCAAAGACAAGCTAACTTACCCGACATTTTGGTTCAAGATCATTGGATCGAACATAGATGGTTTATATAAAGCACACCTTTTTTTCCTATTTTTAGAAGATAAAAAATGGTTTAGTGTGCAGTTATCAACTGTTCAAATAAATTTGAAAAAGGATTTATTAACCTCAAGTCTCCAGCAGACAGGGAAATAAAAGAAAAAATGCATTAACAATTCCCACGAGACTGCTGGAATCCCAGCGCTAATTCAACCATTATTTATGGAGTAATATTAGAAGGAGATGAACAAATAATGACAACAGCTCTGTTTTAACATCAGGACTTTTTTTAACTATACGTGGCGCCGCAATCAATTGGACTCACTGTCATCTGCCCCAAAAGCTTGTTAGATCTATAAATAAAGCACCAGTAGAATTATGATTTTTGATTCATGTTATGCTAAATTATATTTTACTTTTTAAAAATGCATGATTATCTCATCGGCTCATAGAAAGTAACGTCAAACCTGGATAAACGTTAACTAATTTTAAACCACATATAGTTTTTAAAAAATTTTTAATTTTTGTGGACAGACACAGAAGGGACTGCGGATAGAATTGACAGACTACAGAATTATCTATAGTAGAATCAATAGATAATTCTGTAGTCAAGCTAAATTATATTTTACTTTAAGAAAATGCATAATTGTCTCATCGGCTCATAGAAAGTAACGTTAAACCTGGATAAACGTTAACTAATTTTAAACCACATATAGTTAAAAAAAAGAATTTTAACTATATGTGGACAGACACAGAAGGGACTGTGGACAGAATTGACTGCAGAATTATCTATAGTAGAATCAACATACTGATTCTGATTGATATCGGATTTTCCAAATCGATTCGTTATCCTCACGGTCCCTGAAGTATCGAACGATTCTCTGGTTTATCTTCGGATTGGACATCGATAATGTTTAAAGCAACATTTTTAACCTTCAGCATCGAATATATATATATCATTTATAAAAGCTCGAAACGGCGTCTTTTTGGGGTAAACAACCATTTTCCTGTTATTTTGGTCAACGTTGCCGTAACTTCAGTTTCGGATCACGGAAAAAATGTTCTGACGCGATGCCCGATGCCTTGGTTTCGCTTTGTGGCAAATTGAAATCGTAACCTGCTATCTATAGCCGATCGGCATTTCACAATGCCCTCGAGGTTTTTCACTTTGGTGGACACTTCCGACACAGATCTGTTACGTTTGCTGATGTCGAAATGGTTTCTCTTCTATCTTGCGTGCGATATAATTTGGGTATTGAAGTGTGAGTCTTGTGTTTGCTGAAAATGCGCCAAAATATCGGATGACTCGGAAACCGTGTTTATTTATTTTGTCATGCATCAATGTAAATGCGCTTGTTGTAATCCCTATGTCTCTCTGTAGCCCTTAAGCCTAATTTTAAAGAAATCGGAAATACTTGCTTAAAACACTGAAATTTTTGCCCATTTTTTTTCCTAGTGTAATACGTAATCAATTTTACCGGTTGTATTGTTAATAGCGTACTGCTTTTTTAGGTCCCACGAGAGTACGTTAAAACTGGTTCTTCTGTGCGTGGCAAACATTATACGTATTCATGCACAATAATATCTTTTGATGGTTATCGCTGTAGCAACAGTTAAAGCCAATGCAAATATTCCAGGCAGTTCGACAAGTAGACAAAGTTAGTCGGCTAACCGAAAATAAATTAAAACTTTAAAACATGGCAGTATTTTCTTTATTGGGTTCATCTGGTGTCAGGTAAACAATCCACATTCAAAGAGACAGCGTGTTATCACTTACCCACGACGATCCGCTTGATCGTACAGCGTAATCATAATCAGGAGGTCGTTCCGAGATCAGTTTTTCGTCCAGGTTGGACAACTGCATTTCACCCCCACCGCCACTGTTGTCTTCCGATTTCTCTGGCGTCCGCTTCGGTTCGCGCTTGAACAACCTCGAAAAGATTCCTTTCGACTTCTTCTTGTCGACGGCCGCTGGAGCTCCTTCCGATGCCGGCTTCTCGTCAGAAACTGCCGTCGACTTCAGCAGAGGCTCTTTGGAGGCTGTCGTCCTGATGTAACGCCGATGTCGGAAAGACGTCCCCGTCCTTGTGTGTGTCGGAGAGGTGGTGCCTGGCGCTTTCGATTCTGAAGTGCTCCTCGTTTCGAATCTCATCCTCTCGAAAGTCCCTAGTCTGGGGAACCGCCTTTTCGGCGTCCTCGGCACCTCCAGAGATTGCGCGGAACAGTCTGTCTGCACGTACTTGTCAGTTTTGTGGGGCGTACCCGGTGCACTGTAGGATTTAGACTGGTCTTGGTCGCCTCGTTTGCCCTCTGCGACGCCGTTTTCCGTCAGCGTTTCGCCGTCGTTTTGCGCCGGCAAAGATTGACTGCCGTCTTGCTGGTCGTAATCTTCCTCCGCGGAGTCTATGAAAGGAATGCCGTCCGTGATGTCGTTTCCAAACGACTTAGAACGCGGGAAATTTTCGTGATCAGGAGTCTCCACTGTGCTGGGAGATATTATGTTCTCGTTCAGCGAAAAATAACTCCTTTCTTTCGATTTCTTGGTCGAAATTTCTTTCAAGAGGTCGGTCCTTTTGGTTAGCGGAAGAATGAACTTGTTCACCCTGGGCTGGACGAAACTGAAATCCTTGCTTGCTGCTCCAAGTTGGACGGAAGCTGGCGACAGCTGTGAGCCTTCATACATGCTGAAGAAAGAAGATTGCTCGCATTTTCCACTTCTTTTAGAACCCAATGCCTTAAATGAAAATTCAGATATAATTTTACTGTGTGAAACTTCAACAGTAGGTAAAAAACTGGGTGCAAACTTTAAAAAAGAACAAAGAACAAATAACGATAAATATTTGTGGTTTTCACAAGTAGGATTAGTAGGAAATCAGATGTATTTTAACGATTCAAAAAAAAAAAATGCAGTTTTAAAACTTGCCGATAGAATGATGCTGACATACATATAAAGCAAGTTTCCGATTCAAAAAAGCAATCCGACCTCGCTTTAATCCTATTTGTGAAAACTGCAATTCCTATTTGTTCTTTTTTCGACGAATTTTGACATTTTTCTCGAACTTTTGAGGCACCCGATAGTAGATTTTAATAAAATAAAATTGAATACTCTGTGAATAACTTTTCCTTATTCGAAACACCTCTGTCACAGTTACGCAAAAGTTTGTTTGGTATGCTATCTCAAGAAACATGCATTCATTACTGCGATTCCTTTACTAATTATTAAAGTGATTTATTACAAGTAAACTTATTTTCGTATTTTATGTATAATTCTAATTTCATGCCATTAAAACGTTTTTGTAATCTTGCTAAAGAATTTTTTAATTTTCCGACAGGTGACAGTCGTCGTAAGCATTCCTCAAAATCGCGTCAAAAGCCTCAAAACGTAGGGAGTTTTTGACAAAATATCGCCAAGGTTCTCAACACCCAATCCAGCTTGGCGATATCTCCTACATTTCCCAAAAAATCGCCAAACCCTAATGTTATCTAATGGAAATTTTAAAAATTCGTAACTCGCGCTCTAATTAACTAATTCGCGTGCAACTAAAGATAAACTTTGACTATCTATTGCGTAAACCATTATTTTTAGACAAAATAAAATCTTGGAATAGCAGATCGCTCAAAAATTTGTAATACTGCGTTGTTGTTTTTTAGTCTTTCGGTTGGAAACTAAAAGAGTGGTGGCCAATCTTTTGCATATCGTGCTTCATTTTTTTTTTCATAGGGAAGTTCAGATACGACATACAACTCAAGCACCTTTTTACTTGCTTACGTTCACCGGTAGGGTAGGAAAATATAAATACTATTAATAGGTTTTAGTTTAGCGGATGGGGAATAGGTTATAGTTCCACCAGACGAAGGGAGAAAAGGGCGAGTTGCACCGCCGATGAATTTAATCCACGAGCGATTTTGCACACGTGAAATGAAGGGGAGGGGGACAATCATATGGGAAACCCTGAAGGACCAGCGGTAGCATATTTTCGAGGGGCCCCCTACAGCTATGGCCAGACCCAGTGTTTTTTTTTTTTGGGGGGGGGGTATCTCGCAAAGGGCCGGCAGCGGTAGTATGTCTTCGAGGGGCCGCCCTACAACGATGGCCGGACCCAGAGATGTTTTTTTTTTTTTTTGGGGGGGGGGGTCTCCCGCAAACGGCCAGCGGTAGCACATTTTTTAGGGGAAGGAAGCAAGATAAGGATTCCAGTGCAACTTGATAGCTGTTCGGGCAGGTGCAACTGACCCTTGTCCTAGAGGAAGACGTGTAACAGGAGAACGTGTGAAATAAGGTGTGAACATGAGACTGAAATTGTTGTTCTGAGGAAGAGGATTCTAGAATTAATTTTTCGGATATTTCGTAGGGGATCAAAGATTGTCTATTTTTGATGACGGTGCATTTTCGGGTGTATGAATACTTTCTTTTGACGTAGCATCATAAATTATGAGAGATAAAATATTTCTATTCACGACATTAATTCGAAAATCTTCAGTCTGTTTCAAAACCATAAATAGACACAAGGATGCGCCTCATGAAATCATCCAATGCACCCAAGTTTGGCACATGCGCCACGATTTGGCCATGCCTGGCACAGAAAGTCTAGACCTAATTGTATAACCTGTATTATCTAAAGAAAGATTTTATTCAAAGAAATAAATTTTTAACTAGTGTTTCATGACAAAGCAATTGTACTTTAATTATTAGATTTTGAAGCAAAACTTTTATAGATAACTGTTCTTTTTACTTTCAAGAAAGTTCAATACCTCACGTAATGTCAAATTTCGTATTATTAGCCTCAGAAGTTTAGATTTGGCGAAAGATAGACATTAAAAAAATATAAAAATACCAATCCTCTAATGTTTATCTTCACATAGTGATATTTTAGTGCAAAATTATTAATACACGATGGCCATAATTGTAGTAAAGGTGTTTAAAGCCGATTGTGAGAAAACTGTTGCGCTAAACTGAATAGCAGTAAATACTAATTAGACCATGAGGTTTTGATTAAAAAAAGAAAAGAAAAAAGTAGTTCGGACTTTCACCACCAGGGATCAAAATGACACTATAAGGCCCATTTTTGGAGTAAAATAGGCGCAGAAAGTTATCATTTACTACTAGCATGTTGGCATCATTGACATGTGCGGTTCAGCATGCTTTCCTTGCAGATGTTCCAAAAGGTGCATTCTCTGTACAGCATTCCCTTCAGCAGAATGCAGCAGATCTCCATCTATTTGCTTTACGTGTAATGTTAATCGGTACTTCAAAGAGGCTAAATTATCCACATTCCCTTGGTATACCAAACTTTGCATTACCACCTCTTTCCTCCGTGAAAAATCTGCATATTCACTACAACGCATTACCGCGTATAAGAGTTATTAGTGAAATGTTTGATAAAATGTAAAATGCACAGGTGTATGTAAAATGTGGCTCAGTATTAAAGTACTTGTAAAATGTTAACTTTCTGTACTTTTTGAAGTCTGTTTTACTCCAAAAATGGACTTACAGCGCCACTTTGGCCCCTGATGGCTAAAAGTAGAACTATATTTTTTAAACAAACACCCCATGGTTTAATTAGTATTTGCGTCCAATTTGGCTCTGTTTGGCCCAAGAGTTTTCTCACAATCGGGCAGTAAACACCTCTACTTTCATTATGGACACCCTGTTTGTATATATACTTATATAGATAGACAGATAAATATATATAAATATGTATATATTATGTACATATAGCTATATATATATATATATATATATATATATATATATATATATATATATATATATATATATATATATATCTGTGTATGATAATGCAAAATGATGGAATTCCTTTGGCATGTTGTAACTCTCAATGAAATACGGCACATTTTTTGTTTTGTTTTTTTTCCGTAAAGTATAGTATTAAGAGCTTCCTAAAATAAGTCCATAAACTAATTAAATGTGCTAGGTAGGTTAGGTTACGGCTGCTATTGGACGTTGCATCTATCCTAAAATCTGTACTAGCTTTCAACTGCTCTGATGTGTTTTTTGTTATTGACTGCTCTAATAACTTTCTGATCTGTTCCTAAACTTGTTGAGCCTATCGTAAGAGCCCGTCAACACTCCTTCCTAAGATTTTTCCTCACCGCGAGCAGCGTTAACGACTTTGCTTTTCATCCAATTTAGGAAAAATAGACCTCCGTGTGTCATTTTTTTAGCTGAATTCACCGGTTCTTCTATGTAAAGCACCTCCTAGTGGATATCGTTCGCATTTTCAAACAAACTTCCTTGAACCCATCATAACAGCCCGTCAACGCTCTTCCCTAAGTTTTCTCCTCAAGGCGGGGAAGAGTTAACGGCTTTGTTTCCCAACCAATTTGGGGAGAATAGACCACCTGGGTCATTTCTTGAGCTCAATTCGCCGGTTTTTCTATGTAAAGAGCCTCTTAGTGAACCTTTTTTGAATTTTCAAACAATCTTCCTTTGAGTGCATTTGTCAAAGTTGGTTAAAATACTGTATATAGAGGAAGTCCAATACTATAACCACCCTGTTCAAAGAATCTGTAATTGATATTTCTCGCCAATTCACTGAAGACTTTACGTTATGTACCTTTACACCTGGGTGAGGTCTTGCGTGGACGAATCGGGCTTTAGATCCCGAGCTGAGAGCTTCTCTGCTGTAGAGGGAGAGCTGGTAAGTGAGGATTGTCTGCCACAACAGCTTGATACCCACAGACGGAGCTCTAAGAATCCACGTCAGCCACTGATTCCGCTGACCCGCTGATTTCTTGGGATTCTGAAGACAAAATATTCAACAGCATTACCCGATAATGGCATAATAACCATCATCTAAAGTCACGCAATCAAAATATTTACAGAAATCGATAAAAGATGTACAGAACACCGAATTTTCGAAAGCTGTTAACGTTTATGGCAGGGGTTAGGCTTCATAGTATGTAAGCTTTTTGCATTAGTTTAATTAACAATAAATTTCAAAAATGTATATATTAAAATCTGTATTTAACTTAAGCGGTTTAGCAAGAAAAAGAGTTTAGTCTTCTTAAAATGAATCATAGCAACTTTTTTCATAATGCATCTATAAAAATTAACTAGTATACATCTAGCATTAATATTTGTGTGCTATATATTAAAAGCATTTCCATGTATTATATACGAGGCCTTGATTAAAAATATTACTATTAATCTTAGATTAAAGAAAGATTCTTTAATGCTGAAAAGATTTATCACGTCTCTTACAACGTTTTGTATCTGAAAAAATATTTCTAAAATATTTTACACTTTTGTATACTTTTTATTTTACTTTTTAGTTAAATGAAAATCGAAGTGTTTCTTACCTCTAACGCAAACAAAATTCTAAATTCAGTATCTGAAAAAAGGAAATCGAAGTCAGAATAACAGATAGTGGTCATTTTATAAATTATTATAGTATGTTTCTCTAATAATTTAAAATGTACAACAATTTTAATACGTATGCATACTGATAAATTGGTGGTCTATTTTTTATATTCGTTTTATATTCGTTTTTGATTTATATGCGTTTCTTTTATAAATCAACTCATATTAATTGAAATTTGCGCATTAAAGAATCTGGCAATTATACATTTCCAACCGTTCTCTGATTATTCTGCAAACACAATTTTAAGTGTAGTTTTCCTCTTTTGTGATATCATAGCTGGCAGTAATTGCACTACATAACTGACACAGTGCTTTTTTTTTTTGGAGGGGGGATACAAAAGTTAATTACTGAACACCGACACGTTATTATTCATCACATAATAAATTTATGACTGATTAACACTGTGGTTACAGTTTCATCCTCCATCTGAGTTTTTTTTTAATTGTAAATAACTTACATATGAACAAAATAATAGTATTTATTTTACTTATATTTTATTCATGCGTTGCTTTGAACCATTTAACAGCAGGGTTTTTTTTCCCTTTTTAAATCAGGTCTTGCAACTTTACTAGTTTAAAAAGAAGAGAGTAAGCTTAAAATTAGAAAGACTGCGCATGATCTAGAACGACCGAAGTAACTTCGATTAAACGGACACTAAATAATTAAGTGACAATAATTACAAAAGTATATCTGTACAAAGGTGATAAAAATGCATTTTATTTAGTATCAAACTGTTAAAAAAAATTCTATCTTGGTGTTGTATTTTAAGATTCACATGTTCTTAGAAATACGTTGATGTATAACTAATATTCTTATTGCAAGAAGCGTGGCTGACGGGAAAGACAGGCTGCGGTGCTGACATTTGGTCATACCCCTTTTGCTCTCGAAGAGTCACGCGACCTAGGGGGTGTGGCCATCTTACTGGGGCTATCTCGAACTAAGATGGCCACACCTCCAAAATCACAGGACTCTGCGAGGGCAAAAGGGGTGTGACCAAATGTCACCACCGCAGCCTGTCTTTCTCGTCAGCCACCGCAAGAAGGGTGTAAAATAGTATAAAAAATTCAAAATTTTTTTCTCACCGCACTTCTGCACATCAAATGAGGCTTGATATATAGATCGCAACATAACAGGTTCATCTAACACCAGCAAGACTCTTTGTTCAGTTCTTCTGGTCAGAATGAGGCAATCTGATAACAAAAGGGCCCAGTACTGAAAAAAGATACGGGATTCTTTATAAGAGAAGAAAAAAAAAACATTTATGAAAAGTATGCCAAATCCGTGATTTTTTTAAATAATTGTTTATTAAATGACGCATACGCTTTTTTTTTAGGGGGAAGAGGGAGGGGAATATAATTTATTACATAAAACGTACTCTCCCACAAAGTAAAGCTAGAATTTTCATTTTTTCTCTCGTTTAGGTCAAGTAGTATTCAATGTTTTAGTTGTATTTTGATAGCTAGAGGGATAAACTTCAATACCTTTTCTATAATGGTTTCTAACTGATTTTTGACAACGCATGCTACCCTCTCATTACTATATAAAGAAAGATCATTTGTCCTTCTTTTGTGTATTCGACCTTTTCATGGCCCCAATATAGGCGAATGGATAAGACACTAAACTTAACAGTAGGCTGACGTGTGAAGGTTCTGCGTTCGGGCCTACCGCATGGCTGTCGACCTAACGGTCTGGAGTTTTGGTCTGTTTTCTCCAGATGTAACGTGAATTCCCTTTAGATCCCCCTTAGAAAGTACTCCTACGAAGCCTCCCCACTCCCATAGGCAGATGTCCTTCGTGTAAGCTTGGCTTAACATGAAGCAAAACAAATCGACATTTTCATAAATCTTTAATTATGTTAACCTGTTAGATTACTTTCTAAATTATCCGGAGGTTCACGAGTATGTTGTAGGAGTTGAGGTAAAAAATTGACGACAAAAAATTATCATCAAATCATAAACCTGAATTTACAGATTAGTACTCTATGCGGTGACTCTATTACAGGTTGCGTAAGTAAGACTCACAGTTATCTTATTTTAAATGCCCCTCCTAAACACACTCCAAATGCACCATTAATCAATGAAACGAGGAACTGGTTTATAATTTCATTATATATATACAGGGTGTGTCACAATTCACTCTCGTGTTTGGAAGGTTTTTAAATATATATATATTAGCAACACCGCAACAAAGCTGACTTTATTGAATAAAGAAATATTACAAGTTTTGTTTCATAAATGATCAGTATGTGAGCCTTTCGTGATGCAGCAGACATCAAGTACGAAGTCAAATTCTTTCCTCCCTACACTCGATTTAACATGTCGCGATCAACGGTAGCAAATGCAGTTGTGACCTTTTGGCATAAATCTTTTAAAAATCATGAGGCATACGGGACACGAACACACGATTCTTTATGTGATTCCATAAAAGAAAAGTCGCATGGAGTTAGGCCCGGAGAGCGAGGTGGCCACAGAAGAAGCCGATTGTCGGCATCAGAACCCAGACCAATCCAACGACGAGGAAGCTCGTTATTGGTGAAACAAAACTTGTAATGTTTCTTTCTCTAGTAAAGTCAACTTCGTTGCTGTATTGGTAATATATTATTTTTCATAAGACTTCCAAACCCGGGAGGGTATTGTGACACCCCTTGTGTATATATATTCTCTGAAGATTAACATGAGCCGGTGAATCTTAAAATTTTCTCATGTGGGTGTTTTACATTTCACTATGTCATTTTATCTCTCACCCCCTTTATTGAAAATGGTATGAAAAATGTGCCCCAAAAAATGCGACATAAAAAAGCGACATAAAAGTATGCGACATAATTTTACATATATATAAATACTATTAGTTCATAACAGCTTTAATCTATTGTTACAATATTTCGTAAGCTGTAGAATATGCATCGCATGTATTTTTCTATAAATAGGTTACAATCATAAAAAATTTCAACAAAGGATTACCAGGCGAAATACACGAAAGATGAAATATAAAATGACATAGTCAATTAATATCGTTTTAAGATGGCAATAATGAAACAAAAAAATTAGGGGGTTCAGGGGGGTCTCCTCCTGACGAGGCTCGAACAGCCGAGTATTTTTATATACTAGTCACATTGTCATTTTGATAAAAGCGAGGTAAATAGAGCATCTTTTTTTTTCTTTTTAAAAATCTTTCTTTAGTGCCGTATGGCATGCCGTGCATTCAGTAAACACAAACTCAGTAGTTTTTCCGGACTTCTGGCTAAGGATAACAAAGGGTTCAAAATGTCATTTTATGGTTAGCTTTCCCAAAATCTTTATGCCCTTCCTTAATTTGGGTGAGTGTAAACTTTCTTGTGCACCATTTCACCACAGTTTGCTAGTTCAGGTCAGCTAGACCGCATTTTACTAGTGTAGGTTAACTAGGATACAGTTTACATGTACAGATCAACTGAGCTACGGTTTAGAGCTCCCAGAGCTCCCCAAATGCTCATATTATTGTTTAAGGTATAATTTTAACGAACTTAAATAGTCTGAATTATTTTAGCTAATAATGGCTATTAAGTAGAAAAACTTATGGCAATCAATATATGAAAGAGAATTAAAAAGACAAATTCATCGATTACAAAATTCTTACCAGCCCAACGTTATTTGCGCACTTACTATTTACATCAACGAGTATTTAACCTGTTCGCTTCCATCGTTGCGTAGACAGGGCTGATCCAGCGCGAGACATTTAAAGACCTATGCAGGGACACGATAATAGACACAGAAGGGGAATCGCTGTAGCTATGCTTTTTGTACTATGGGAGGGACCAATAAATAAAACACTTAAATTTTTAAAAATAAAATAACATCAGTATCCCCAAACTTACCTGTACATAATGACGACCCTCGATTTTTGATAATTCTCCAGAAAAGAGCCAGTATCTTCCAGAATATACAAGAGAAAAATTCTACAAAAAGGAAAAGAATTAAGAATACTCATACTCACGCAGTTTAATTCCCTTATGGCATATACCAATTTAATTGTAAACTGACGTCTTTGATTTTGAACATTTCATTTGGATTCCTGAAACCCGAATCGACGATTTATTCTTTAAATTTGTCATAACTTGCACTTCTTGCACTCTTGCACCAAGTTTTCATAATTCGTGTCTTTAAAGTTCAGTTAATTTATTTTGTTTTTTTTTATCACCATGAAATATTAGAAATTATTTGTAATTTTTTAAAAATAATTTTACTTGTTGTGATTAATGCTTATATATTCCTCTATTTTTAGGTATAGAATGTACATTTTAAAGAATATAATCATTTATTTTTAAATAGTCGATTTGTTTTATAAAGTTCTTTGCATGTAAGTTTTCACTATCCTAATTTCATCATACTTGCTAAAAATATCGTGACACGGTTCAGAAAGATTATACTGAAGTTTGAAAAAATAAACTAAATATTAAAAAAGCAAAGTACACATAATCTTTGAAAAGGAATTAAAGAAAAGGTAGTTTTCGCTTGTTCATGAAAAAAAAAAAAAAAGTACTTTCATAGTTTTTAACAAACTGTATAGAACCACATGCAAAAAAAAAAATCACATGAATAATATTTAAATTTAGGAATACATCTTTTATTAATAATGAACCTTTTGAATTTTAATGTGTAGGCAAAAGTATTATGCTACTCATAAAGATTTATTTATTTTAGAATATGCAAGCTTGCCTCCTCACCAGGGTTCAAAAGTTGTTTGAGAGGTAGGGTACTCCAAGGGACTCACTCGAACTCACATTGGAATGTGGGGTCGCAAAATGTGTCTTCAAGAACCCATTAATAATCATTATGAAAATCGAGTGGAAGTAAAAGTCAACATTCCGACTACAGTTTGTAATATTCAAATTAATCTTTTACAATAAGCTTTTTACTAAAACTTCATAGATTTTTTTTTATTTATTTATTTTGTTAAGGATGCAATAATCGAAAGAAATCGCAAACATTTTTTTATGAAACGTAGTTAACCCTTTACAGACCTAATTAAGATCTAGGCATATTTCAATTTCTTTTTTTTTTTTTTTTTTTTTTTGCATATTTTGTCTTCTAATGCCTTAGTTAAAAGATCTTAAATGGAGAATTGGCTCATTTAAATGGGGGGAAAAATATCGTATACAATTTTCCCTGCGTTCCCAACTGGGAGCATGGGTCGTTTCTGACTCTACTTTTACATTGCTTTCAAAAACGGAATATAGTAATGGACAGTTTAAATAATAAGTGAAATATTAAGAAGTAATGAAAGATTTATTTTTAAATTTAAGTAAAGATATCAATTAAGTTTGAGGGGGGCGAGGGTGTATCATGACAGCTCTGTAAAAATTTATGAAAATGGCTATTTTCATAATTTTTTTTTCAAGTTTCCCACTCATGATAGAAATGCAACTTTTATTTCAAAAAATCAAGTCATTTCTTAATTTTATCTGCTATTTTTTTAAGTCAATATTGATAAAGTTTTATTTTTGAATACGTTTTTAATTTGATGTTCCCAGTTGGGAACATTGGCCTGTAAAAGGTTACAAAAATTAACCGAGGCTACAACGCTATTTAGAAATGAATGAAGACCATGTTTGCCAACTTTTTTTGTAGGTGTGTTGTGTGTGTGTGTGTGTGTGTGTACTGAGATATCCTGTACTGAGGTATCTTATATACTGAGATATCCTGTATAAAATTAGCAAAATTACTTTTTACTGCTGTTCTAAGTCAAGTGATCGCCAAATGCGAAGCGTTGAGTATTTACAGGAACAATGCACTAGCTGATTCACTTTTTTAATTAATTAAAACTCACCCTTGGTCCCTTAGTAAAGATGGCTTTCTGTTGCAAAGTTTCCAGATTTATATACGGATCTTCATCATCAAAAGGAGATTTAATAGTTTCAAAATCAAGGAATGCAGATAGCTTGTCCATCACTTCGTTCATTTCTCTGCCAAAATTTTGGAACGCTGGAAAGTAGAGAGTATCAATAACTAAGCAATCTTCGCATATACGGTGAAACCTCTGAATAACGGCCATCCTTGGGATTGTCCAAAACTTACCGTCCTTGGGGTGTGACTGTTGTTTAGAGGCTTAACCAAAACAAACAAATTTAATAATAGGGACACAAATGCGTTATTTCAGAGAGAGAACTTCACTAAAACTCATTTATATTAATTTACATTAAAAGAATTCGCTAGTTGAGATTTCTTTTTCTTTTTTAGATCTTTTTCTTTATGTCTTGAAATTTACGCATAAAAATCATAAAATTAACAAGCATTTTCTGCTAAATTTGAAATTTAGCAGAGTTATGAAATTTTTACTCTTTATAATTTGAAAAAAACTAACTGAAAGTTGTTATACATTCCATAAGAGGTCATTATTAAAAAATACGCAGCTTGAAAACTGGCTGAGCTTGTAATTTTACGGTCATTGCTCAATGTATGAACACAATATTCTGTAGCACTTTTAAATACTTTTAAATAATTACACAAGACGTTATTATTATATGAGTAGCTATACCTGATACTACGCTCTCCAAACATATGTAGTCTCTGTGACCAACAGCAGTGCACGACAAAAGGGTTTCAAGCTGTAGAGTGATATCTGCAATGTACTGAAAAAAAAATTATATTAAAAGTCAGGTACCTTCTATCGATAACATCAATTAAATTTATTATCGTTTCATTTATGTACTTCCGAAAGTAGTAATTTTTAAAACTTGAAATTTTGTTTTATAAGTTGTTTTAACAGTTGTTTAAAAATTGTTTGAATATCTTTTACAGTTCTTAGACAAATTCTACATATTATTTATTTTTTATATTAGAGTTCAATTTTCATCTTCAAAATCTTGTCTATGGTTTTACGCTCAGCATTGCATGCGACATTGCATCACATGAACCTAAATAAAAATTATGTACTTAGGAAAATAGCAGGTAATTAAAATTACGAAAAATAATTCTCTTAAGTAACCCATTTCTTTTAGGATCATATGAAATTTACCACTATTTTCAACGTAATTATTCATAAATGCGATAATTCTAATGTTAATCCTTTCGCTAATACCGGCACAAATATGTCCCGCAGATAGTTTGAAATGACCCTATGGGATAAATATCCTTTGTATCAATATGAATGCATGTCCCACAGGTATTCTTTGATATGACCGGCAATTTAGGGTAATTTTATTTTTCAGCATTTTATTGATATTTGTACTGTAGAGTATTAAAGTGTTTGTTTCATATTTTTCTCCCAAAAAAAATGGCACTAAAATGGTTGAAAGACTAATATTTCGACATCTCTGACAAAAGCAGTTAAACTTTCAGCAAATTGTATCTAACCATCTTAAAAACTATCATTTTGAGAAAAATCAATTTATTATTCATTTTCTGTGCAGTAAAATGTTTTAAATTTGCACTTTGATAAATATAAAGTGAATATTTTCTCTCACAAAATAATATTATGCTGCTTATAAGTAAATCTTCACACTTATAGGGACTGGGTATGTTCACATCTTTATAATTTGGATGTTATGTCACTCTTTAAGTGCATATTCACTCTTTTCGATGCTGAATGCAAATACGATTAATTGGTCACAAAGGGGTAAATCTTCCTCAAAACTAAAATTCACTCAAACTTTCTGAGACTCAAACTTCCTAACTTCGAACTTTTTCACAATGTTAACATCTTTCAATTTTCAAAAATTCTTAACTACACCAGATATCTAACATTCATTTTACATTTCGTGAACATTTCGTGAAACCCTACCTGCTAGGGCTTAAGGTGTTTTATTATATCCAGGCCTAGACTGTTAATGCTAATCAGTTAAAAAAATAAGCTTAACTAAACAACACTACAATAATAACGAAAATTTAAGAAAATCTTCAACTTCTACTTGATTTCAAGAGATTATTTTGTGGCAAGAGCGGAAGGTAAACTTTTTAAAACCTTCTTTTTTATTATATATAACCCGTCAAAAAGTTAAGCATTTATCATTTTTACATTTTTTTTTAAATTTCAAGTTTCAATTATTTTAAATTAATCTTTCTATACTGTTTTTTTACGTTGAATTTCGAATAAAAAGCCTTTATGTTCAAAATTACCCTTATTGTTTTTCTTCTTCTAAAATTTGTCATGTGCATCAATTTACACATTTTTTTTTTAATTCAAAGACTGAAAAAAATATTTTTAAAAAATATATAGAAATGAAATTAAAATAATAATTAATTAATTAAATACTATAATTCAAGGTCTGAGTCCAATCCAACAGAAATTATAGGATCTGGATTAGTGAAAAGTGTTGATTATTTGTAAGATAGGTAAAAAATTAATTGTTTTCGAAAGTAATTAATGGTAGTTACATTCTAAAGTGTAAAAAAGGGGCGTCGACCTTTTGGTTCTGCCATCAAAATCTACAAGTTTTTACTTTGTTGAGTGATAAAAACTCACGTATTTCGAGTAGCTAAAAACTAATTTTACCAACTGTTTTGATTACGATACAAACATCGCTTTTTAAAGTATTCTCTATATTATATAATTTTTTGTTTATACTTGAAAATATTCCAAGTACACGGGTTTTGTTCGATATTCGGATTTCATAAATTGAAATTGTCCCTACAAAAAGAATTCTGTAAGAAGAATCTATACAGTGTAAGTCTTAACTTTATTTTCCATAATAATGTAACACACACGGACGCACACTTGAATGTTAAAGCCTTATCCAATAAATAAATAAATAAATAAATAAATATAAAGATAACTCACTTGTACAGGTTTTTCAATAAATTTTATAATTTCAATTGATCCATCTTCTTTTTCTTTTTTCTATTTAATAATATCAATTTTTTTAGATTGCATCCAATCATTTTAAAAGAAAAAAAAATTAAAGCAATTTTATGTCAAAATCGGTTAAATTAGAAAATATTTCATGAAACACATAAGAGTGGTTTGATTTACTTTCGAAAAATAAAGTGTGTCTTTTGTACAAAATTATTTAATTTTTTAACCAATACTCACAGATACTTATTAGTTATACTACACATCCTTGTCGTATATTACTAACATTTTACTAACATTAAATGTAAATACCATTCTACATGTATCATTTACAGAATATTAGATCAAAGAAAATCTCTGTCCCTAAAATTGTACGTTCTTCTTAAATTAGAAAAAAAATTCAAGTACTGAGATTCCAGATTTATAATTTTTAAATCGTTTGTTATAGAGAACTTTGTAAAATATTTTTATAATACCCCGATGCCTCTAAGAAAAACTTTTTTTTTTTTTATTTTTAGAACATGGTATTAGCATCTTTACTACTGCCATGTTTTTCGATAAATTTAGAAAATTTTTTAAAAATAAATTAAAATATTCTTGTTATTCTATTTTAAATTGCAACGCTTTCCAGCATAATTGGGAAAGTAAAGACATTTTGAGAACCAGTGTTTAAACAAACTCAATTCAGTAACTTTATAGATTATGGTGAGATAAACTGGGCTGAAAACAGACATTTTCCTTATTCATTGGCCGTTTTCCGCTATAAATGAATGTTAAACATACAACTTTTCTATATTATTTTAAAGCACTCATCTCCTTCACAACTGAAAAGATTTTATATAGCTAGGCACAAATATTAAACTTTATTAAGAGCTGTTTTTTTTTAAATAAATGTGGGGTAAAATGGGAATAGATTAAAAAAATTAATGGAACTTTGTTTAATTTTATTTATCCCCTTTCGTGATTTTCAAATTATTTAAACATGAAAATATTATGGCCAGAGTTATTAGACTTAGGTTCTAGATAAATGTTACATTCTGAATCCTCATTGTTGCAGGGTAAGATCTGACTAAAATGCGAAGGTATTTCCTTTTGATCAAAAATATAAATATTTTTTTTAATGATTTTTCTTACCCTATGTTTTCAAATACCAGTGGGCAATATTTATACTCATTAAAAAATTATCAAGAGCATTTGGATACATAATATTAACTAAATCTAACTATATATCCATTTTACCCCATCACATTAAAACATAAATTGAGGGGAAAAAAAAGTTTTTTAATTCTTGCTTTTTTTCTGACAATCGGCTGTTAAAACCTTTTTAAAACTGAAAGTAACCTCAATTTATTACTTCTCAAATTATGAGGAATGTATTAGTATCTTGAAATATTTTTTATGTGTGGGTGGGTGTGAAACAGAAGGAAACGTGAATTCGATAAGCCGATAAAAGTTTATATTATGATTCCGAATGCAGTTAATAAACTTTTTTAGTATAAAATACACCCACTAATGTCTTAAAATTTGAGCTAAAAAGTAATATATTTTAAAGGAATTTATTTATATTTTTGATCAAAAAGAAATACCAATCCATTTTCCATCACCACAAACTATACAATAATAAACTTTTCTAATAATATTTTTGCTGATTTTCCAAAGATGTACCATAATGTTACAAATCTATAAAAACCTGTTCCGTTATACCGACCATGCCTTACCTCAATAAGCTCTCTGAAAGGTTTGTTCGACAGTTTGTACTTTAACAAGACCTTCGCTAGGTGCAAGCCATATATGTAAGTCTTCAGAACCGAGCAACGTTCGTCTATCTGTAAAAGAAATGGCAGTGTAAGGTCGTGTCGTGCTTTGAAGTTATTAAGCGTGTAATAGAAAAACTATTTGCAGAACGTTCACTTATTTTGCTTTAACGATTTAGTTAAAGAGTGGACAGTAAAGGTAAATCATGCCAAATGCATCTATTATAAAACACTTTCCAACACACTAGCGCTCACGCGCGCATACACACACACATCCCCTAAGCAGATAGCCCTTGCTTAGTTTTGCCTTAACACAACATAACACACTAAATCGGTTAATTAGAGTGCAAGTAATGAATTTTCAAAATTCCTATTGAAATCATCATACCTTAATACTACCACATTAGTTATTTTCTGATTTCCTGCCAAATAATGAAAATATCGCTACGCTGGATTCATTTTTCAAAAGATTTTTTCTCACCATATTTGGCGATTTATCGCAAAAGTCGTCAATATTAGCGACTTTTGTCACAACTTTTGAGAGAGCGCACGATTGTCGTCGGACCATTAGCTGATACTACATAGTAGGATAGTAATGTGCTTTAAATGTATTCCTGTCTCTAAACTGCCATTAAACGCAATGTATTGGAATTATTTTGAGTGCTCCTGTAGAAGAACTATTAATGATACAAACACTATTTTCGATGGAGAGCTTTATCTTATAATCCTTAATAACGTGTATCGATTTTGTTTCATTTCAAGTAGCCAACTATCTCTAACATACACTTCTAAGAATGACTGACCATAGGGCGCAATGTATTGGAAATCTTTTGAGCTTTCCTGCAGAAGAACTGTAAATGCTACATGCATCAATTTCAAAACGGTACGTGGTACAGAACATAGAAATAACATACATAAATTACATAGTAATTGATTCGTATTTATGGGAGTTGGAACACGGGCGGACAGACAGACGAACCGAAATCATAAGTATTTTTTAACCTTGTTGGAAATTGTTAATAAAAATGCTTGAAAAATTGTTAATAATTTTAGAAATTCTTGTTCATCCTTGTGATTTTAAAAAAAACTTAAATATATTAAGTAGTGGCAAGTATAAAAAGACTTCTATACTTATTAATAGTTATATTTTCTAAAAGTTCATTTTTAATTCGTCAACAACGCCGAAAAATGTTATTTATTTCGATTTGGCTGATTTTCCGTGCTCTAACTGCAATAATAGAGCAACATTGTATTTCATGGAGAATTATACCATGGCCTTTACTATACAGGGTGTGCAAAAAGTCTCTGGCACATTTCAAAATTAAATATAAAATCAACTAATTGGGTTACGAGCTTGCGGTTTGTACCAAAATGCTTCCTATGATGAAAAGTTTTGTTTAAGCAAATAAAAAAGTAGTTCCAAATTTCACCCATAGATGGCGCTGCTTGACCTTGCATTAAGTTGAAATGCGTATTTCATTTGAGACGTAACCCCTCTTGATTTCTTCCTGTGGGGGTATGTGAAGGATAAAGTTTACTCCTCTCCTGTGGCTGATATCGAAGAAAGGAAGAAGCGAATCACACAGGTAATTCAATCAAAACCTCAAGCAATGCTACCAAATGCGTGGAGTGAAATTGAGTACCGTTTGAATGTGGATAGAGCTACATCAGCAGGGCCGGCCACAGGGGGGATGCTGCGGATGCAAGGCACCTGGGCCCCAGTTTCAGAGGGGCCCCCAAATCCGTTCTATATTTTTTATTATGTTTCTCTCTCTTATGGTGAAAAATATAAAAGATTTCTTTAAATTAAAGTAGACTGATAGTGTTGTGCTACTACTCTGCATCTTTCAGAGCTAAACATTATTTATAAAAGTGTCTTTCTACGAACATTATTCTTTGACAGTACACCCCAGCTCTGATCAAATGTCGCTTACCTTCGCACCTTTCACCGTGGAAAGAGCGAAAACATCAGTTAGAGAAAAATACAATTATCAGATCTGGACCATTGGTCATAACGACCGCTCATTAGCGAATTCTTTGAAAAGAACCGAAACCCAAAGAACAGCGGAAGAGGCCTTTTTGTTGTCAAAACCAAGGACTGATTGATTAATACCTGTGGGGGCCCCCTCTAAACTATGTTGATACGAAGTACGTTTCACGCGTCTGGCATTAATTTGAAGATAAGTACACTAAGAATAAAAAATAACCAGCATTTGGGTACCTTTGCAAGCATGGGAACATTTTTTTTTTTTTTTCCATTTACAATTGTACAAATGTGTTGTTCAAATCCTACTTTGCAGTTACTCCTACTTCTCTCAAAGTTACTAACCGAAGTTGAGCCATTGGAAGTGTCTGCTTGTATTAGACTTTGTACGAGTCTATTAACTTTTGTGTATATGTTATATATATTTTGAAAGATTTTTCTTGAATTTTGACTTTCACGGGCCTAAATTATGGATTAAGCTTTACCAATTTTATCATCGCGTTTTCTACATTTCAAAAAAGGTAAGTCGTTATTTTGTTTATAATAGCCGAGATTGCAAATAATTAGATAATTTTCGTCAAAAAGTTTTAAATTGTATTAAGTTTCACATTTATAAAAGTTTTAAATGCATTTTGATTGTTCCCGTAACTTATATTTACGCGATTTAATCCCTAAGCAATAAATGAGTATGTAGAGTAAGCGAAGTTCTGCAGTCAGATGAAACAGCTATTCTGAACTATAAAAAGTACTTTCAAATCTGTGTTTATTAAAAATTAGGAATATAAAATATTTCAAACACACATCAATCGATCTCAACCCCTTCTTCTTCGACGTCGCATCTCACACTTTCGGCGTTTTTGTGCCCGCACAGTCGGCGACGCGTGCCATGCAACGTACAGTTGATAACATTTAGGGAATATAATTAACCACTTTATATGCACAATGATTTTTATGTTAGAATATAGAAAAAGATCGTGGACAACTGAATACCATATTTAGTTTCCAAATGTACGTGTGGGTTGGTTAACATTTTGAAAATATATTAAAAATTTACTGTTTCCAAAAAGCGGTTAGATGTGTTCGGTAAGGGTTGGTAAGTATGAAAAAACAATAATAATAATAATAATTTCGAAAAAATATCCTACCAATAAAGGGTTAATTCCAAAAAATACCAACTGAAATTAATAATTGATTTCGAATGGATGTTGCTCTATTTTCTAATAGAACCCTCATACTTAAAATAGCATTCATACAATATTTGAATATTTACAATATAATAGCGGATAAAAGTATAGATAAAATTGGATGATTGAAATGTACGTCTCGGGCACATAACCAGAAAGAAAAAGATAAATCGGGGCGGGCCCAAAAGGAGGCGATTCTAATTAAGATAGCACTTCTACGAAAAAGCTTGATTATTGACATCCAATTAAGAAAAGTGCGAATTCGGAAGGGGCCGAGGCCTCCATCGCCTATTCTCTGGCTACGTCCCTGATAGAGATGAGTTCGGGCTCATTTTTTGAAGCCCGAGCCCGCCCGAGCCCGAAGACTTTTAATCCGAGCCCGCCCGAGCCCGAGCAATATTATTAAAGTTGGAGCCCGAGCCCGAAATTTCAGGTAAAGACAAATAAAATTAACTACTTCATTAATAAGATACAGTAAATTTTGGAGCTTCACACACCTTCTAGTCCCCCGTGCCGCTATTTTTTGAAATAAGTACGTCTATTTATCCCATGAATCACTTTTTCAAATCTGTTTCAAGGAGTATGTTCAACAAAGAAGAAATTTTTCACGTGCACATATTGAAGTATGGTAGCTGGTTATGCTTGTATCTGTTTCACAAAATAAAAATGCTGAATATTTAATGGTGTGTTTTGTTTTTACTGTTTCTACAGCGCCATCTATGGGAGAAATTTGGAACTATTTTTTTCTAGGTGTTTTTTTTTTTTTTTTTTTTTTTTTTTGCATAAACAAAACAACTTTTCATCATAGGAAGCATTTTGGTACAAACCGCAATCTCGTAACCCAATCAGTTGATTTTATATTTAATTTTAAAATGTGTCAGGAACTTTTTGTACACCCTATATTTTTTTTTTTGTTTATCGAGCGTTTACGGGATATATAGTATGTTACAGGCTAATTAAACTTCGCCCGTTGTTAGAAAAAAATTGTACGGACGTTAAGCACTCTGTTATGCTCTTGGTCGCCTAACTAAAAATTAAATTTTTAGAGAGAGACAGATAGATAGGCATAGCTTAACGAATTTTTGAAGGGCTCCTATTCTTCTGAAATTTTATAAAATTGATGTAATATGCGTTATATAATGAAATTTTGCCTCTTGGTGCAGGCAAATAGACTAATTAGATCGGTAGTTATCAATATTTAAAATTGCCGAAGGATTTCATTTGCAGATATCACTAAGTTAGGTGCAGTTTCTGGGGACTAATTTTTAGCTGCAAATTCTGAAAATATTTCATCAAAAGTTGCCAAGCTAGACGATATTTGGCACAATTTTGAAAGATATATTTGAGGGATTTAATTTTCGCAACAATACTGAAAATTATTTTACCGGGAAATCACGTAAAAGCGACACTTGCCTGTCTCTGATAAAGCCTTCCGATGCTGTCGTCGTTTCCTTGGGTCATCAGTCGAAGCTGCTGGACATGACGTTCGTGTACAGCACCTATCTTCAAAGTAAGAGATAAAAGCGCCATCATTTAACAGAAAAAAAAATTGCAATATTTCTGAATATCGAGAGCTGTAAATAAAGTAGTGACAACGCTAGGTGTAAAAGAAATACAATGATCTTACTGAGTTTAAATTCTTTAATATAATCCGCAACAATGTTTAGTGCATTTTACCAAATGTCTGGAAGTCGTAAGATGCCGACGGCAAGGCGTTGCTTTGTGGATGACGGGGACAAAGTATCTCTAATGCTTGGAGCACAGGTGTCATTCGGTGCCAGTTTCCTGTTTAGAACCCCTACAATATACAGGCCAAAAGCATAACCGCCATTTCTGGGCAGTCGTTTGTAACATTAGGCTCGTTCGTCACATCTTTGCCATTAGAGCCAGCGGTGGAGATTCTGTCTTTCGTGGCGAGAATTGGGCAATGGACAGGTTAAGTCTGAGTTCAAGGTTTTTTTTCAAAAACTAGGGGCCAAGGCCCCCAGACTTGCTACACTCGCTTTTCGTATGAAGCATTCGGCCCCTAATAAGGCTTTTTCGTAAAAAAGACATAATTTCAACAGATAAAACCCGAAGATTGGATCAGATAGAATGTTACTGAGCTACGCATTGCTTGGTTCTTGCATGTTCATTGGTACATAAAAATTTAAACTTCACACTACAGTAGACCCCCTCCCCCTCATAACACGGAAGATATTTTGTTATGGGAATCCGTGTTGTACGGGTCCTGAGCTATACTCCACCTGGAGTGCGGACTCCGCTTATAATCGCTGGAAAAATTATTTGCACTCCTCAGAAACACAATGATATTTAATGTTGCCATTCAAAAGTTATATTAATTAGGAGCTGAAACATAATAAAATCAGCACATCTGTTTCAGCTGTTTTTTTAATAATGTAAAACCTATTGGACACCTTGGGAATTTGCCACCCATGGCGATTTTTCATTATTTGGCGACTTGGGTACATGCAAGTTAATAAAAGCTACGGAACATATAGGATAACTTGCCACCAATGGCGACTTTTCATTATTTGACGATTTACACATGCTCACAACCTATAATTACTGTTCATTTAAGGTTACCGGAAAAACGTTATCCATATTTTCATTTACATAGTCGTTTGCAGATTGGCGTACTTAGCACCACGAATTATACCATCTCGTCGCGCTAGCAAATATCCAAAGTGTACTATAACTGCTATAAAGGCATAGTTAACGCCGCCAAATATTTCTACTGGTAGCAAATAATCCAGCTGGACTGAACCGGCTTTAAAATAATCTGCATTTTAATTATTTTTCATTTTTAAGATATTAGTTATTCTGCTTCGGAAAAACGAATAATCGCTCATTCTAAACTCCTGTTGTCTAAGCGAACTTACTATTTGAAAATTGTCAGCTTTGTGTAACACATTTTGAGTTACTTATTTCATATAGTTTTTATTTTGGCGTAAAATGGGCGTAATTCAAACTCATGTTTGTAAATTTCACGCGATTCTAGATACTTGGAAACGCTTTGTTGCAAAGGAATGGATGATTTTATGCCAAATCTGGCAACCATTATGTTTATTTTTTCAGTGTTTTATTAATATCTTCTAAAATAATTCGATTTTCGAAATTTAAGTCAGCTTAGCAGGTTCCTCGGAATTTTCCGAATCTGTGGGCACCTTAGTCGAAACTCAAATCCCCACGGTTTAGGAGGAGATAGGCCAACAAGCATTCACAGCGCCAGCGGCCTTTACTTTTTTTTAGAATAGAGAGATAACTCTAGATACATGTTTTGCTGCTCTCTGCAACAATCTGACTCAGAGGAATAGGGTCAGTTCCCTCTGCTCCCTAGAGAATTCGCTACAGTTATATGTATTATATCAGGAAGACCAGAAAATAATTAATATATATATATATATGTAATAATAAAATAAACTTTGCTAATTTAACCTAATTTAATTTAATGTTATTTTTGAAAAAGCTTCTTTAATCTTTTACTGTAAAGTTTGTTTCTCGGCCATACAAATATTACGCTTGGAGACGTTTTTTGAAGTTCCATAAGGAGTAAAATTATTGATTCAGCAGTAGTTTCAGTTTTCTGTGGCTTTGCTACTACGCGCTTTTAGAACTCCTGGGTAAGGAGGTGTTTCTCATGTCTTGATTGACAATCTAGTTAACTAATTACGTTTTAGAGTAACGCCTTCGTGATCGTGCCGCACCCTGCCAGCAGGTGTAGTAACTAAGGAGTATTTAAGCAAGAACGCGGAAATTTTGGGGGCTTTAGAGTTTTAGCTTAGCTTTTAGGAGTTTGGAACGTGAAGCTTTTGCAGGAGCTTCCAGCTTTAGCTGTTAGACTGCGATGTACGAAGATAGCCCCGGAGCTAAAAGGTCGCCGGCCTGACTTCTGCCCTCTGTCCGAACTTTGAAATAAACTATGCAACTTAGAACCCAGATGGATTTGTGTCAATCATTTCAACAAGGGATGGCGTAAGACCATTCCTTACATATATATATATACATATATATATATGTATATATTTGTATGCTACATTTAGCCTAGCCCAGTGCAACTAAAGCGAATAATACGAAATTTGGCGCGTATACAAAGCTTTGTAACACAGGTGATCAATAAGAAAAGATTTTCCAAAATTCGTAACCTGAGGGTAGGGGGACAAGACGTTCCTTCCACAAACCCTTAACAAAGAAAAACAAAGATAATAATAAATTTTTTGCTTTAAAATGTAACGCGTAATCAGTAGCGGATCCAGAAATTTTTTTTGGGGAGGGGCTAAATTTTTAAAAAAGCTTATTTCAGCCAATTAAAATGTACTTTAAATCAAAATTTTAGTCTAAACCAATGTATTAGGCTTTTGGGAGGGGCTAAGTAATAAAATATGATCATTTTAGCTATTTAAAGTGTATAATAAAGCAGAATGTTGCCCTTGAGCAATCTCTTTTGGGGGGAGCTGAAGCCCCCTAGCCCCTCCCCTGGATCCGCTACTGCGCGTAATCTAAAAATGAATCCAAGGCATCTTGAAATTGACCTTCCAAGCAGGTTGGGAGGCCAATTTCTCCTTTTACGTATCTTCCTTGGAAGAACAAAATAAATAAATAAAACAATCGCATAAGACAATTATTTTATTAGAAAAATTGTTGAAAATTTATTTCTTTGACTTCAACGTAAAAAAGACGCCATTGCTTTCTTCTAACAAGAAAAGAAAGTAGAAATACACTGGTGTCCAAAATAAATTTTGGCACACAAAATCTATAAAAACTGAAGAAATACTCCATTTATTGTAACAACTTTGGCGAAGAAATATGCATGGTATTATGGAAGCAAGCATACAGAACCTAACAAAAAAATCTGGAGTGACTCCACTCGACTTTCCAAACTCTTACGATTAAGATCATTAACATGCATTTAAATAAATTTTAATCGATGAATAATTCAATACTATAAGTCATACTATAAGTCATTAATATATACCAAATTGAAACTCAATCGAATGCACCGTTTAAACCCTTGCGGCCTTTCAAGAATTTCTCCCCATATGCCATAATATAAAAGAAATATTTGTCGTAGCTCTCTATAAAAACTATAAGTCCTATACACACCAAAATCAATACCGGTCTTAAGATGATGATTTATAACATATATACCCAATTTGAGCTCAATCGAAGGTACCGTTTAAACGCTAGCGCACTTTCAAGAACTTCCCCCCCTAGGCCATAATGTAAAAGAAATCTTTTTTGTAGCCCTGTAGGAAAACTATAAGTACTATACACACCAAAATCAATAACAGTCTTAGGATGGTGGTTTATAACATATATAAGAAGTTTGAGCTCAATCAAATGCACCATTTAAACGCTAGCGCACTTTCAAGAATTTCCCCCCCATAGGCCATAATGTAAAAGAAATCTTTGTCGTAGCCCTGTAGAAAAACTGTAAGTCCTATACACACCAAAATCAATACCGGTCTTGCGACTCTGATTTATGACATATATGCCCAATTTGAGCTCAATCGAATGCTCCGTTCAGGAGCTATCGTGTTCACTCACATACACACAAACACACACACACATACACACATACAAACATACATCTCGTAAAAATAGCATAAATGGATTCAGAAAACCTCAAAACGTGTAAATACATCAAAATCTCGACGTCGAATTTTTTCATGATTACAATACTTTCCTTACATGGTACATGTTCGAAAAGTAAAAACGGATGAATTGTATGTTAATATACAATTTACATCAAAAATGGTCTAATCATGATGACATTCTCTAAATAATGTACACCGTCTTTAATACTATGACGGCTTGTTGTGAGGTTTGCGTAGCAGTGCACGGTAGCCACACACTACGTATATATTGTGTTGACCTCGTGCGAGATATAATTACAGCATGATTAGACCAGGGCTGGGGAGTAGCGCGCTACTTGTAGCGAAACTACAGTAGCCGCTACTTTTTTTTGTAGTTTGTAGTGTAGCGCGCTACTTTTTTAAAAAAGTAGTGTAGCGTGTAGCGCGCTACAAAAAAACAGTAGTTTGTAGCGAATTTTGGAAGCTACTTTTGCCGTGTCATCATTTCCGGCGATTGATCCCGTGGTGCAATTTCTCTCTCTTCTGACTCCAAGAATAACTGAAACTGATGCTTGAAAGACACCCAATCTCTCCCCCGCCGCCCCCCCCCCCTCATGCAGGGGACACACGCACACGCGGGGGGAGGGGGTTTGCTTTGCCTGAAGCGGAAGCCTGACATTGTGCATCTTTTTTCTTTTTATCGTTCTCAGTATTATTTGTAGAATCACCAATCTGCCATAAAGAGGACAAAAAAGGAAGGAAAGAGAGGTCCAAAGTTGAACAGAGGTTATTTTGATGGGGCCTCGAGAGTCTCATTATCACACGGGCGTGTGGGCCCGTGAGCCCCTGAAAAATAAAGGCCTCGCAAATCTCTCCATTTATTGTATATTAAATTTATATATGCTGCAATAATAATTTTTATTAAGCTAAATTTCCTTTATCTATATCATAACTGGGTAACAATAAAAAGGCTTCGAGACTTATTTTCTGTTCTTCTTTCTAACACAATGATAATGGTTTCTAAGACTAGATCAATAAAATAGAAATTAAAGGCGTTATTGAAAATTTATGGCCATATGTACTTATCACAAAATATCCATTAGTTAGCATTTTTTTAAATATTATGATGAAGAAAAGAAAATTTTCTGGCAGGTGGAACTCAGCGCACACATACGCTAATAATACAAATGGATTAAAAAAATATTAATCAATTTTAAATGCATAGTCTTGTTCTAAATGAGTATAAATACATGGGTAATTTTTAATTTAATTTTAGAATTATTTTGAAATGTTTCATTTTTATGCTGGGAAAATAGAAGACAATCACAAATAAGTTAAAATGTCTGTTATAGTATAGGGGCCCAAAACAACCTTTTTTTTTTTGCCCCGGGGCCCCTTCTATGTCTGATCAGGGTCTGCATATTTTTGACTGCTATTGCGTGTTTGCAACATAAATCAACATAAAAATGAGTATTTTTTGCTTTCGAAAAGGAATTTTACATATCTGTAAATTGTATGCTTTTGTAACATCATTAATTTTCTTTGATCTTTTTTTTTATTGCACCCATAAATACAGTGTAGTGTCCACTTGCCAGGATGATTGCCAATCATTCAGTGTCCAGTATAACGTGAACTTCCTTTTAGTCGATATCCTTTCAAATCTGACATGATATATAGTCAGTCCTCGCAATTAGCGACCCCCCCCCAATCCTCTCACTCACCATCTACGGAAAACTACGAAGCGTGAGAAAAACATACGGTTTTCTCACAGGAATTTTCTTGAAAGCATCGAGACCGCTTCTGGAAGAATCACCGACATTTTTAATTTTCTCTTTGCCTCCTCCTTATGATCGATGCATTGAACAACAATTTTATTTATGCTTAGTTTTACTAAGTTTATTTATATTAAGGTTTGGTCATTTTTCGACGTTATAGTGCACTTTTTTGAGTTTGGGCACTCTTTATTATCCTTGTGTCCTGGTGGTGTGTTCAACTTCCACAAGAGTAATGACAGTTCTGCAGTATTGTAGCTTTTCAAACATTAATTAATCACGTGATTATGTTCTACAACTAGGAATGTTTTTTGTCTCAAAGAAGTGTAAAAACTGATTAGTACATTTTTCGTGGAACCTGAAACTGAAAAAAAAGAAAGTAAATATCTAGAAATTGTACACATTTTTTTTTTTTTTTTTTTTTTTTTTTTGACGAGTTGATAACCTTATCTTTTTTGAGTATTTTGAAAAGGGACAAAAGGTATAAGCATATGCATCCAAGATATTATTTCAGGGGCTAAAAATATTGCTGACCTCGGTTACAGTGTTCTTCGTTTGTAGTGACAGTTTTCAGATCCGGTCCTAAGGTAGAGCGAACGGTGCGACCGCACCGGGCGCCATCTCTACCAAGGCTGTTCAGAATAATATAGCACAGTGGATGTCGGAAATGTTTTCATTTACCTGTTAATAATTGTTTAATAATAAATCTTTTAGTCAATGTACAGTAGTAATCAATCATGTTAATAGTGAATTTTAGTGAACTTTCTGTGAAAAAATAAATTATTAACAGGTACTCGAGGACGACTTATCAAACCCTACATTGTTACGTGATTCATAACCGTCTTATTTACCTTTACCACTCTTTAACTTTTTGCCAATGAGTTTCAGAGCACCATGCATATTTGACAGTCCGTATATTATTGAAGTTGAAAGCCTCATTTTAACCCCTGAAAGCTTTTATAGCTAAATGTGTGGCGTAGCTAGGTGCAAGAGCTGATCTAGGGTACGTGGAGCCTCCCTGCAAACGTAAAGAAGCCCCGTGTTATGCTCCAGATTAAGTTTTCCTTAGTTTTTTAGTTCGAATATGGCGCTCCGATGCCTTGCTTACCGTGTCGGGCCGTCCCCGGCTACGGGGGAGCAAGGAAGGTCAACTGTACCCGGGCGCAGCATCGGCCAAGGGGCGCTAAATGGTATATGAAAGCTACCTAGTTGCATTTTTAAAAAATAAAAGGGGGCGCAAAATCTTCAGTTGTCAGGTGGAAACGAGATTTAGTCATTTTCTGTGGGACAGAGAAACTGTTCTCTCAGCTTGTTTCCATCCCAGATTCAAACTATTCTGGATTGAGGAGGAGAGGAAGACCGAAGCCAAAAAAAATGGATGGAGGAATACCTCCAGAATATGTTTCCGACAACTTCAGATATCAGTATCGCGGATCATGACTGGATGATGAGGCCCATGGATGATGACTTTTCTGGTTTTTTTAATTTCTCTTCCGCATGCACTCGAAATAGTTACGAGGAAGAACTTACAAGGTTCTTGTCAGAGCCAATCAAACCCGTATCTTCGCTTTCGGCGTACACGTATATGAAAGAAGCCTTCAAAAAAAACTAACACTGGCGTGCCGTCCAGTGCATCTGTACAAAGATTGTTTTCGATTGCATCGGACGTATTTTCTCCTCGACGATCATGTTTGGCGGATAACAATTTTGAGATCCAGCTCTTGTTAAAATTTAATAAACATGTTTTTGAATAAATTTATGTGGTTTTTATTTTATACTAGAGGCATGGCAATCTTCCGTGAATATGTTGAAATTCTGCTTTCTTTCGTTAAAATTTTAAAGTGTCTATTATATTTAAATTATTAGGTTTTTTGTGTAATAATTTTCAGAATTTAATACGAAAATATGAGAATTTCTATTAATAATTAATAGTTTGTAAAATCCTTAGACTTATCTCTCTCTTAGCCTTAAAATAACAATATAATTCTATAAAATTCTTTTATACCTAACACAAAGAAAAAGTTGTGTTGATGATAATAACTTTTAAAATTTCTTTAACATATATAGAGGATTTTTTTAATGCAATGTTTTAAATAGATATATCATGAATTTAATTAGTAATTGTTTTCATTATTTTATAATATGCATATCATATGTGATGTTTTCAATTAAAACAATTATACAATATTACATGGTTCACACGGGTCATTCGTCATAAATCACTAATTTGGTAAGTCATGAAAAAAGACCTTTATACTCATTAATTTTGATTTGTGCTCAAGAAACTAGAATGTTTGTACAACATGAAAGGGGTCTCAAAACGGGCCTTTTTTTCCCGTTCAGACATCCATTTTATTATATTTTTAAAATCTTTTTTAGTTCTCATGATTTTTCTCATGCTTTCAGAGCTCACTTTCCCAATTTATTTTTATCATAGAGGTATTAAAACTTAATTAGTTTCAGCAATACTTCAATAATTAGCAGTAGTTGTCAGTAGCGTATATATAGGCTAGGCTTCCATTTCGGGGGGAGGGGGACGATTCGGTATTTTAAACTTTATTGTTCTAAAGTTAAAAGAAATGTTTCAAAATAGCTCCTTTTTAATAATTGCTTTACATTTTCGGAGGGAGCCCGCCTCCCCCTGCTCAAATACTCGCCTGGTAGTTGTTTATTAGAGCAATAGTTTTTTTCTAATTAAAGGCGAAAAGGTGCCCGGG
Source organism: Cheiracanthium punctorium (assembly GCA_038373885.1). Classification (NCBI taxonomy): domain Eukaryota; kingdom Metazoa; phylum Arthropoda; class Arachnida; order Araneae; family Cheiracanthiidae; genus Cheiracanthium; species Cheiracanthium punctorium. Next base: position 758,308 of record JAWZYV010013219.1, on the reverse strand, counting down.
GTCTTCCGTGCGTCCACCAAATCTGCGGCGCTCAACGCTACAAGGAAACCACCTTTCGTTCTTTGGACGCGAGAGACACCCGCTGAGGTCATTAATCAAGCTGGACGCGAGTAGAAAACCAAGACTTTAGATATCGATAGTTTTCTCTAATTAGGATATAAATATCCTTAAATATGAATGTAATGCAAATTGAATCTGTTAGCAAAATTTGTCTCCTAAAAGTAGCGAAAAAGTAGCGAAGTAGCGACTACATTTCAAAAGTAGTGTAGCTAACTACATTTGTCAAAAAGTAGTTGTAGTTGTAGTTAACTACATTTTTCGAAAAGTAGCGGTAGTTGTAGCGCGCTACAAAAAAAAAGTAGTTTTTCCCACCACTGGATTAGACTGATTTCGATATAACTGCATATCAACTAACAATTCCCGTTTTATCATTGTTATATTCTATAAGCTTTCGCCCCTAATAGCATATTTCTGTGCCATATGTTGTGTTGCAATAGTCCAAATAACTTCCTCACTTATTACAGATTTCGAAAGCAACTTTAATTTTGGACATATCAGTCACAGTCAGTGGCGTAGCCAGGATTTTTTCAAAGGGGGGGGGGGTGTACGACTACTGAAACTCACATATATGAAAACATATATGAAACTCACATTACGTGTGTGATAAGGGAGTGGAGAATTACGGCAAAAATTCCTCATGGGGGGGACGTGACCCCCCTATCCCCCCCTTGGCTACGCCACTGGTCACAGTTAACCCTTTGACGCGCTGTGTCCCCTCCCCGAGGACACAAAACTCTGACGTTTAGACTGTCGCCAGTCGCGAAGAATAAAGTTGATTTCCATAAACATACTGGAGGGTGACATTGTTACACCAGAATCCTTTACTTTTTACATTTCCCGCAAAAATAGTCGATTATTTGTAAGATTTCGGGATTATTTTTAACAGCACCGTCATCTGCTGAAAAATGGAAGACTACGATGGAAATGCATTGATAGAGAAGAACAATAGGATAGACTGCCCAATGCTGTAAAAAAAAGGGCAGCCGTTGCCATCGCTCGATTTAACTACCAGCAAGATGGCGGTCAATCGAATCTTTTCATAGCGTGCCACAGATCTAGATACCCCTTTTTTAGAGACCATTGAGACCCACAGATCCAGCTGGCTGTGTTGCACAGCCAGCTGTCGCCAAAAAAGGGTCTCTAGATCTGTAGCACGCAATGAACGTTTCGATCGTCCGCCATCTTGCTGGTAGTTAAGTCGAGCGATGGCAACGGTTGCCCTTTTTTTTTAGCATTGGGAAAGGGTTGCGCCTCAAAGGGTTAACTACAAGCAACATGGCGGTCGATCGAATCACAGCCAGCTGTGTCAAAAATGGTCTCTAGATCTGTGGCACGCAATGAACGTTTCGATCGTCCGCCCTCTTTCTGGTATTTAAGTCGAGCGATGACAACGGCTGCCCTTTTTTCAGCATTGGGAAATCTATCCAGCCGTTCTCGCTTTCTTCCATTTTTCAGCAGATGTCAGTGCTGTTTAAAAATAATCGTGACCCTATTTTGACGGGAAATGACGTGCTAAAAAGTAAAAGATTCTCGTGGAGCTCTGTCACCCGCCACTATTTTTATAGAAATCCAATCTATTCTTCGTGACTGGCAACAGTCAAATCGTCAGAGTTTGGTGTTCCCAGAGCGGGAACACTGTGCGTTAAAGGGTTAAATCGAGCGATGGCAACGGCTGCCCCCCCCTTTGTTTACAGCATAATGGTTGCGCTTCGAAGGGTTAAGACAAACTCACCTCTTCCATATTTCCGAACAAAATGTTCAGCTCCATCGGAGTCGCCAGCGTGCAGTGCTTGCGAAGGGCTAAAATAAATTTCTCCTTCCCCAGTGCCACAGCACTCAACAGTTCCTCCTCGCACATCAAGAGCTTCAGCATGGCACGCTCTCTCCTCCACAGCATGATGTTGCAGTCCTAAAGGGGGGGAAAAAATTACACTCTGGACGGAAATGTTCCACGGAATCGTAAAGGAGCTGTCCACAAACTATGCCACATTTTTGTTTAAATTTTGTCACACACACACACACACACCTCTTCGCCCTCATATCCTCCTTCCCCCTCATATCGTTTGTCACACGCCACGCTACATTGCACGCACATATACTTGCTGTCTACATCATATAGATCCTATTTAAAATTTTATTTTCAAACTTTGGGTTCAATTTTTTCCTCTTTGAGTAATATCAAAGGTAATAGGTGTTCCCTCTTGTATTTTAATGGCAATTGTGAGTATAATAATAATATAAGATTCATGCACTTATTTTGTATGAAATGAGATTAAGTTTTTTAACGAAAAACATAATTAATATTGTTGCGAATTTCTGGGCTGTTCTGCTCTTCAAAGGTTAAATATAGTCTAAAGTCGTATTCAACGCGTCAAATAATTAAAATTTGCATTTTGTTACAGCAAAATGGGTTAACTAAAACGTGACGTAGTGACCTTTTGGTGTCCCCATTGCTTAACATAAGGTTTTCTCGAATTCTCGAGAAATACTGGCCCTATCACTTAGCCGACTTCAGTTTTGGCGACATTTGGCGCGATTTTACTAGTGGGACCTGTAAAGTTTATTCCCTTGCATTAGTATTACGTAATAGCCTAGTCTTATTCAACAGCAGTTACCTCTACGCAATCGAGGTTCGTGATTAATTGGGATTTTTCTGGAAATAGATCTCTCTGGAATTTTCATGTAACGTCGGCGGAGGCTATAATCGCACCTGGGAGTTCACTTCAGCTTGTTGTAGTCACTTATTGCGAGTAGACGAGATTCTGCTGAGAGCATAAGGCTCTGTGTTCTGTGTTTCTGTAAGGGCTTATTGCTTGTTTTGAGAAGCTTATTTTTGAAAGCTATTCGTGAATTCTTCATTGTTGAATCCTGAGGAACTGGTGGTAACTTTCCTCGTGAATTTCCACTGAATTGTAGCCTGTGGAAGAATTTTATTGTGTGTGAAAAACAGCATCTGAGAAAGCTTCTATGCTAAGCAGACTGTTACAGGTTGTTAGCGCCTGTGAATTGTGTGTAGCAGATTGTTCGTCGAAGTTCTAGAATTAATAAAATTTCTTTTTCGTCCTAACAAGTGAGCTGTTTACTAGAACCTTCCACATACATTGGACTTTTCAATGACGAATCCGAAAATTAACCCATGTATACCTAGTGTCTCATTTTTTGGGACGGTCTTTTCGCCATCAGTCGAAAACGTTATTTATTTTTCCTAGCCTTTATATGCGAGTATTGAGCCTAAACTCCACAAAGTATTTTAACATGACCCAGTAGGATGTTGACATTTCAATTTTTGTACATAATGATTTTAAAAGAAATCATCAATTGTTCAAAAAGTTGACGTCAGAAATTTATTTATTATTGCCGGTATAAGCAAAAAAATCAAAGAAAGTCGTCCGCCAGTCTTTACCTGGATAATCATTTTTGAGCCTTTCTTGGTGAAGGATTCCTTCCGCCTCAGGCTCAGTTGCCTCTTCCGCTTCGCCATTTCGTTCTCGGGGCGAATGATTTCCAGTTCCATTATATCCCTGGCGTTTCTGGAGTAAAAAAAGGAAAGAGAGAGAGATCAAGCCCGAAAGCATGGGATTGATTATAAAGCACTCGTCAACACTCATTCACGCATTTTAGTGGTTCAGCCTTTCCGCTCCCATCTCAAGGCTCACAAGAATCTAAGGCTACTACACAGTGTGACAATAAACGTGGTAACTCACTTGAACTCTTTATCTATCAGAAATAAGTGGAAAATAATAAACTGAAAAAAAAAAGGAAAGAGAGAGAGATCAAGCCCGAAAGCATGGGATTGATTATAAAGCACTCGTCAACACTCATTCACGCATTTTAGTGGTTCAGCCTTTTCGCTCCCATCTCAAGGCTCACAAGAATCTGGGGCTACTGCACAGTGTGACAATAAACGTGGTAACTCACTTGAACTCTTTATCTATCAGAAATAAGTGGAAAATAATAAACTGAAAAAAAAAAGGGAAAGAGAGAGAGATCAAGCCCGAAAGCATGGGATTGATTATAAAGCACTCGTCAACACTCATTCACGCATTTTAGTGGTTCAGCCTTTTCGCTCCCATCTCAAGGCTCACAAGAATCTAAGGCTACTACACAGTGTGACAATAAACGTGGTAACTCACTTGAACTCTTTATCTATCAGAAATAAGTGGAAAATAATAAACTGAAAAAAAAAAAGGAAAGAGAGAGAGATCAAGCCCGAAAGCATGGGATTGATTATAAAGCACTCGTCAACACTCATTCACGCATTTTAGTGGTTCAGCCTTTTCGCTCCCATCTCAAGGCTCACAAGAATCTAAGGCTACTACACAGTGTGACAATAAACGTGGTAACTCACTTGAACTCTTTATCTATCAGAAATAAGTGGAAAATAATAAACTGAAAAAAAAAGGAAAGAGAGAGAGATCAAGCCCGAAAGCATGGGATTGATTATAAAGCACTCGTCAACACTCATTCACGCATTTTAGTGGTTCAGCCTTTTCGCTCCCATCTCAAGGCTCACAAGAATCTAAGGCTACTACACAGTGTGACAATAAACGTGGTAACTCACTTGAACTCTTTATCTATCAGAAATAAGTGGAAAATAATAAACTGAAAAAAAAAAGGAAAGAGAGAGAGATCAAGCCCGAAAGCATGGGATTGATTATAAAGCACTCGTCAACACTCATTCACGCATTTTAGTGGTTCAGCCTTTTCGCTCCCATCTCAAGGCTCACAAGAATCTAAGGCTACTACACAGTGTGACAATAAACGTGGTAACTCACTTGAACTCTTTATCTATCAGAAATAAGTGGAAAATAATAAACTGAAAAAAAAAAAGGAAAGAGAGAGAGATCAAGCCCGAAAGCATGGGATTGATTATAAAGCACTCGTCAACACTCATTCACGCATTTTAGTGGTTCAGCCTTTTCGCTCCCATCTCAAGGCTCACAAGAATCTAAGGCTACTACAAAGTGTGACAATAAACGTGGTAACTCAATTGAACTCTTTATCTATCAGAAATAAGTGGAAAAGGGTAAACTGAAAAAAGAAAAAAAAAAGGTTCAGAATATCGTAAGAAAAAGGGCTACGCTGAGAAAAAAGTTCCTCCCGCGAACTTTCAAAAAGTTACACTTTTTAAATTTATACACGACCCCTGTACGGAAAAAATTCCCGATTAGTAAAATGTTCCCCAAATACTAAAGTACAAATTCTCAGCCTTTCATCATAAAACGTGTCAGAACTATCTTTTAATAAAGATAGTCCATAGCTATACATGAATTCGAATGTAAACGTTTATTGCTAAGAGTGGAAAAAGGTATTTTTTTCCTTAATTTCTGTACGATCCCTGAAATGCGATTACTCGACATAATTTTTTTTTTTTTTCTTTCGAGAGCCATTGAAAAGCGGTTCAAGTCAGAATGTATTTATCTTCATATTTCTGATATATTTTAGGATATAGTGTAAATATTTTGTACATTGCCTCATTATTGCAAGGGACACATTTTATTAACTGAGAAATTTTTTCATACTGGGGTCGGATACAAATTTAAAAAGTGTAACTTTTTGAAAATTAAAGAAATGATTTTTTTTTCTTAATAGAGTCTTTTTCCCTAGAGCATTTTTTCAATTATACATGGCCCACTTATCTCTAATAGAAAAATAAGTAAGTGTTACCGCCTTTTTGGTGCACCCTCTTTGGGAAATAGGACTTATCCGACATTTTAGTTCAAGTATAGTGGGAACCGGCCGATGTGTAGCATAGGCGCTCGTTTTAAACTCATACATTTTTCAATATTAAAAATGGTTGGATGTGCAGCTGTCGAATGTTTGAACAAATGCGAAAACGGTTTCCATGTTTTTATGTTCCCAGCCAGGTTGAGAGAGATGAGAAAAAAATATGGATAGTTAATAGTTGACGAGAATGCTGAAATCACAATGTTAAAACTAGATTATGTGAAGTAAGTGTTAAAATAGCTTGAAATGTTATTAGTTTTATTTTTGCATTTGCCTATGCCAATAAATCTGTGATGCAGGGTGATCAATTAAAAAGAGTACCCGTTGGTACTTCTTATTATCCTTAGTATAAATGTTATTGAAAAGAAGGAAATATTATTCAAAGAAAACCTTCTAAAGCTCAAGAGGAGGGCTAATATACAATTTAAACACAGTTTTAAAATAGCAAATATCTTTGGAAGAAAACCTTCCAAAGATATTAGCTATATTTGCTCGCCCCCCCCCGTGTTAAATCAGGGTGATGTAGAAATTATTCTAACACTGAAGTATGATTCTTTAAACTTTGTTTAACCCTCGCGACAATGAGCGCGTACCCGGGTACCTTTTGGTGGTGGGGGTCACGGTAATTTAATCATTTCTAATCAAACCTAAGTGAAATCGCTTTTAATCCTCGTTATTTACATGAATCTGAACTAAACATTTCATTTAGTCCTTTAAGGAAAAATTATTCTTGAGTTTCTTTGTGTTATACCTTCTGATATCATTACTCAAAATCCAGGTACTAAGGCATCCATTATTGTCTCTCTTGCTGCAGATTGGAAATTATTGTTATAACAAATACTAGCCGCCTTCGGCGACCAGTTTGGGCCATCGATGGCGCGGCCAAAATGTGCAACCTAGACCACACTCGCCGCTGGGAGGGAGCGGCTGGGGAGATTAACGTTGTAGAAAAAAATAATCTATCGAGGTATTTATCACTATATTCATGTTGTAATGTATTGTTTCTTTAAAAATATTTTTCTTTGTAAGAATAAAACTTTCGCTCGAACATGCATTTGTACTTAATAAAATTAGTAAAATATAAATTATAATGAATGGTTTTATGTAGTTCTTTTTTACTATAGTAAATTAATAAATTTGGTTAGTTAAAATATGGACTCGAAATCATTTTGCGCAATTGTAAAATTATTTAATCCCTTTGAATACTAAATTTTTGCAGCTTTATTGGATGATTCATATAATTTGTAAATAAATTGGAAATAATTTACTGAAGAAATAATTAATTATACATGAATTTTGTATTAAATTATTCCTTAGGTAAAGCATAAATCTGCTTATGGTCATTGTATTTTTAATTTTTAAGGAAAAGGCAGTAAAACGGACATTTTTTACGGATTTAATTAACAATATAATTCACAGATGTCGCCACCAAACAATCTGTTTCGATTTTTCTCTCTGTAGGAAATTTGTTTTCTGGTTCTAGCAGGATTTCAGAATTGTGGATGACGTAATCTAATCAATCTATTCGAAAGATTATGTTCCGTGATTTTTTTTCAAAGAATCAAGGAATGAATCGTTTGCTTCGCTTCTCTGTTTACTTTTTTAAGGCGTGATTTAGGGATAAAAATGTCGTTTTTATCATAATTTCAACATGGCGGCAGATGCATTGGCAGCGATGAGTCGATCCCGGAAGCATTAGAAATAGGACGTTTATTATTTAGAAAAGCAATCATAATAAAAATAATATTATTATGAATTATTTATTTTTCTTTTAATTATTTATTATTATGATTATTTATTATTCGAGTCGTGCAGTAGGTTACTACTTGATTATAAAATCGGTAACAGGCAAGGAAACAAACGGAGAGCGTAGATAATCGATGTGGATACCGTGGTACCAGCTATTTAAAAAATGCGAATTTGGTTGGTCATTGACGCAAGGGTTAAATGTGGGAGACAATTTGAAACACTGTTGGACTGTTACAACTTTATTTGTGAAGTAAAACAGAAATGGAGAAGCACAAAGTTACTTCCTGTGATAATTTTATTTTTAAAAAACATAGTTTAATTGAAATTTTTTACAATATAATTCTTTACGGCGAATATTGAAATGTTCGTCGCCATTTTGAATGCTTGAACACGTCGAACCAAGTTTTTTGACAATCTTTTCAACACTGTTGGTGTCATTGACGATATTTCTTCAGTTGTAATTAGTTTAAATTTGTTGATTAATTTGTTTGTTCATTCATAATGTTGCGAAAAAATCTTATATAATAAAATCCGAGAGTAAACATTGTATGTAGCTATGTAGGTAGGTAGGCAAGTTTGTGACCACCAATGTTCTTGAGCGCGTCTCTCGATCGCATTGCGCCAAGACGGTTTGTCGCAGACCTACCGAATTTTGCATACGGCTTCACTGGGACAGATCCTAAGACGCCTGAGCGATTTTTCCGAAATTCAAATTAGAAAATGTTTTATTTTATGTTATGTCCGATTTTTAGCGATTTTTCTTGCATAATACGTAATAACGCCGGTCATTGCACTCGCAATAAAACGATATTTGCATCATCGGATAGAGGAGAAAATTTTCTTTCGAAAACAGTTTGTTTTGACTATGTAACATATTTTGCCGATTTTTGGGAATTTATAAAAAGAATTTCTCTTTTGACGACGTTTGCGTAAAAATAATTTTAAAACTGTTGCATCTTTCATTCTATCTGTCATAACTTTTTTATATTTCGGCAAAAGACGGAACATATATTTCGCCCCCTTTTAAAAGAAGGACGAAGGAAAAATATAAATTAGGAGATTTTTTACGAATTTTTATGTAAAGAAGGATTTTGAATTCAATAAAAGCTGTTTCAAGATTTCGGTATGATATCTTCCTTTTATGGTTGTCTGGGAAACAGTAACAATGAATAAAATTGCCATTTGAAAAACATAAATAAAATGACTTTAAAATAACTGAGTATCCACACATGTGAAATCTACGTTATTTTGATCTAACGCGATTAAAACCCCTTTCGAAACTCAATGAAAATAATGGGCTCACAAACAAAACATACGCCACGCTGTTTTAATGGCAGCCAGAAAGTGAAATGATTATCGTTTATACTAATGTGTAAATTGCAAAGAATCACCCAAGAATAAAAAACAACTTTAGTGGCAAATAACTAAACCGTTTCTTTAAATTAAACATTAAAGATGGAAAAACGAAAATATATTGGTATCAGTAAAGGATACTATAAGTAATAGTTATTAGATATGCTAGGGCAATATTGATCAAAGCACAATATACCGCGTTAATAAATATTTCGTGAAACTATTCGTTTCTTTTCGTTTTTCAACAGCCATCTTACATCACAGTTAACTAAACATTAAATAATTCTACCCTCGTTAATATATCCCGCGGTAATTTCAACAGAAAATTCTGTACCTGAACTTTTTTTTTCTTGGAGATTCTGTTTTGTCACAAGTAGTTATGATTACATTTTAGGAAAATGTTCTCTTCTTACCTTGCGAAGAGCGGGTACACACAAGCAGGGGCGTAGCCAGGGGGGAGGGATATCGGGATATATCCCCCCCCCAAATTTTTGGATTAGTGATGAAATTCCGTCTATTTATACACGTATAAGTTCATATCCCCCTCCCCGAAAAATTTTCCAGGCGCATATCCCCCCCCCCGAAATTTTTTCCTGACTACGCGCCTGCACACAAGTATTAATTATAAAATAAAACGGTTCTTCACGTCATATAGTATCTAAGGTATTAATGGTATAACTCGGGGCCGTCGTTATTAGCAACGGGCCTGCGTATGAGTTGCCATCACTAAAAATGAGTTTATCATTGAGGCCTGTTTTCCCCCAGTCACAGTGTTCTATTTTATTATTCTAAGTATTATAAATGTTATATTATTTTATTATTTTAAAACAATTTTTTATAGCTTTGTCGTACTAAAGAACTTTAGATGTAGGTAATCGTTTTGTGAATCTTGCGCCATTTTCTTTCATGAAAATTTATCCTAAAATTCGAACATTTTGCTCTGAATGTAAAGGTACGTGAACACTTTTATAATGTATTTAAAAATTCTCAAAATATGTATGTAAATCATGTTTAGTGAATAATTACTCATGTGTTATTTATAAATAAATTATTTTAATCAGAAATCGCGTATTACTTACTTGAGTAGTTTTTATTCTTGTAAATAAGCATCACGTTGTGATACTATTTAGACAATTTAATTTTGCCAGTTGAAAATGTTATTTATCAGTTATATATGCCTTGCTTATGTGATTCAGACTTACATCTGGTACAGTGCAGAAATACAGTAAATTATAAATTATTGATTTTTGCCCGTTTATACAGAAACTTCAAATGTAGTTAATATTTTGTACAAGCATTCATTATGCTTGCTCAATTCCAAAGTTCGATTGAGAAAGCGACAAAAGAATAATATATACTACATGAAATGTCTTTATTAAAGAATAATTAATTCAGGGATCGCGCTATAGAGCGTATTTTATCAATTTTCTCCAATATACAGGATATCCCGAAAACACTGAAATGCGCTTTAATACATAATTTGTTAAAGATTAATCTTGAATTGCTTAAAATAACATAGGAAATACGACTACGTTAATGAAATATTCATTATAAAAATGTCTTGTGTATTTAGTTATTTTAAAGTATATTAAATATCCACTTGTGAAACTAAAATAAGCAATCGTGAATCATGAGAGTAAGCGCTACTTTGTTTTTCCTTCAAATTATATGCATCTATTTTCTTTATGTCAATATGTATCATAGCAAACAAATTAATCATGAGTTCGTACTTGAATTAGTAACTTAAAACTATATTAAATAACGTTTGAAAGCACTGGGAAGGTTAAGAAATGCCTGATGTATACGTGAAGACTCGAGTATCCGTAGGCCTCTTTGGATGGCTCATCAAAATACACGGGCAGGCCCGTTACTAATTGCGAAGGCCCCGGACTGGCCCTTTAAACGGGGCCGTCGTTATTAGCAACGAAGCGTCGTTATTACTAATAGCGAAGGCCCCGGTGTATCATAGTAAAGAAACTGTTAATGAGTTCGTACTTGAATTAGTAACACAATCACTACTTAAAACTACATTTAATAACGTTTCAAAGCATCGGAAAGCTTAAAAATTGCTTGATGTATACGGGAAGACGCGAGCATCCGTAGGCCTCTTTGGATGACTCATCGAAATACACGCGCAGGCCCGTTACTAATAGCGAAGGCCCCGTATAACTTAAATCTAAAAAAAGAGTATGATGTAGAAATGAGACATTTTGAAAGTTAGAAATTTTTAGGAACCGTCACGCTTTTCTTTTTCTGATCGCCAATAACACCGACATAGTTTTTGTTTCATAATATTAAAAATGTTCTCAGATCAGTATTTATACTATACGAATAACTAATGAGTAACTTTACGCCAAGAGTCAAATCATTTTGTTTATTTTTAGATTCCACATTACTGGAATCAATTCGAATTATACATGTAAGAAAAAGTTTTGTTACCTACCGTGCGGAGAACGGGTACGCAGCTAGTATAAATAAAAATCTTGAAAGTAGCAGGCGGTTTACTCTATAACAAACGGATACTCTTAAATTGATCATACTGTATAAGCATTTATTTTTATTCGCATTCAGTTTGTGTACATTTTGAAACGTTGTACATTCATGTATATACGATGAGCCAAGAAGTCGGATGAGTGCACTAGAGATGAGTTCGGGCTCATTTATTGAAGCCCGAGCCCGAAGACTTTTAATCCGAGCCCGCCCGAGCCCGAGCAATATTATTAAAGTTGGAGCCCGAGCCCGAAATTTCAGCTAAAGACAAATAAAATTAACTACTTCATTAATAGGATACAATAATTTTTGGAGCTTCACACACCTTCTAGTCCCCCGTGCCGCTATTTTTTGAAATAAGTACGTCTATTTATCCCATGAATCACTTTTTAAAATCTGTTTCAAGGAGTATGTTCAACAAAGGAAAAATTTTTCACGAGCCCGAGCCCGCCCGAGCCCGAACGCAATCGTGAATTACAGAGCCCGTCTCATCTCTAGAGTGCACCTGTCTATTACAGTGGTTCTACAATTTTCGGGGACAGTCCCCCAATTCCTGTGTTCTTTTGCAATTTGTCCCCATAATTTTATTTAATTGGCAAGCATAAAAAAGCAATTGGGGACAAGTTTTAATTATTACATTGTTTTTTTAATTATATTACTGTTAATTATTTCATTAATTATAAAATGTCCTCAATTTTGTTTCAAATTTGGGGACATGTCCAATTTTACGATCAAAAGTATGGTCACCTTATTCTCTAGATTCATCCATTCCCTTTCCCCTTTCCCCCTTCTGTGTCTACCATTGCTGGCCGGCAAGGTCTTTGAAAAGGTTATCTCCCAAGTTGAGGAATTTCTTAGGCGAAGGACTTAGAAGGTTTATTAAAATCACATCGCTTTCTAAGTTTTATTTTCAACACAAATTAGTACAAATCGTAGTTAGTACAAATCGTACACAGGGCCTGATTTCCGGGAGGGCATTTGGGGTAAACGCCCGGGCCCCCTACCAAAAGGGGGGCCCCAAATTGTTCTTTTAAGCTTAAAATTTTGTAAATTTTGAAAAAGTTTTCGAAGAAGGGGCCCCCCAATGAAGCTTTTGCCCAAGACCCCGAACTCTGCAAATCGGTCCCTGATCGTACAAGTGCTTTCGGAAAAGAATCTAGTATCTTCTTTCTCCCCAAACATTTTAGGATATTTTACTGCTTGGCGTTTTTATAAACTGCTAATATTTTCCACTTACTTGACAATATTTTCAATTTCTTCTTTCCCTTTCTTGGAGACTTTTACCTTATCAATTGCAATAATCTTGTCTCCTGGCATAAGGCCAGCTTTTTCAGCATTACCACCTGTTACAAGATAAAGAATTAATTATTAAAATATTCAAATTTTCAAAGCTGTAAGATCACCATTCTTAATCTACAAAACTGAGAAATTTTTGCTTAATTTACTCTCTATTTAAAGATTTGAAAAATAGACGATCAGACAGAGACGTTTTACAATATGAAAACTCTTTGAAAGCTCCTGGCCAAACATTAGTATTAAAAAACAAAAACAAAAAAGCTGTTACTTTTAACTATCTATCACTTGCTGCTAATATATATATATATATATATATATATATATATGTGTGTGTGTGTGTGTGTGTGGAACTCCTTGGAAAATCCCTCGCGTAGATAATCGGCCATAATCCCACATTTCATATCTTTCATCAACAATTTTAGTGGCGAGTGTTTAAAACTTTATTACTGATGTATAAAACTTTTACATAGTACGATAGTGATGATGTATAAAACTTTCGTAGACTCAGATAGCTCAAATGTATTTGAAAATTACATATGAAAATGTAGAATGCATGCGTTAATTTTTTTTTTTAAGTTGTTGTTCTTTATCTTTCATCTTCTCAATGCATTATTGAATACACCTTCTTTTTGTAAGCTAAGCCGCTCCCCCCCCCAAAAAAAAAAAGAATTTTACTGTTATTACGAAAATTTAATGTTTTTTTGCCGTGAGCTTGATAGTTTTTGCTGCCAGCTTACAAAAACTCACAGCAATTTTTTTGCTACCCAGCTTCTGAAATTTATTCTTGAGCCCTGTTATACACATTAAAAAGTTTTAGAAACTTTTAGTGCTTTGTACTCCCATGAAAGCATTTACGCTTTCAGACTTAAATACATCCTACCCTACTAGCAATTTTGCTCGGGCCGTCATCGGCTGGCTGCGTGGCCGTTAGTAGTCCGAGCAAAATTGCTAGTAGGGTAAAGTCTTGCTCTTAGAATATAAATCTATGAAGATTTCTACCTGTCCTCGTAAAAGATTTTAGGTGTTATTTTTAAATATCACTTTTAAATCTTGAATATCTTTTCGGTAACCCCGGTGTTTGATTACAATAAACTACCCAGTCGATTGCAATCAAACAGAGAGGTGCACAATTAGACCCACATGCAAAATTCCGCGGCAAATCATTTTTGAGTCGTGCTACATACAGACGTCACTCTGAATCCAATCAAACTGGATTCAGGGTTGTTCAAAATGGATACTCTCGTCAAAAATCTTAACGCTCATATTTTTCCCGGTTTCAATACTTAAGTTATTTCGTATAATGAAGTAAAAAAAAAAAAAAAAAATATAGGAAATTTGGCTTAATTGTTTAGTTGTCAGGTCCAAGAAGGAAGAAGGGGCGATGAGGCGATTGTATCCGTCTTGAGCGCACTTAAACCCATGCTTAACCTGTTCGATCTCATCATAAAAAAGACGCAACAGTAAAGGTGAAACAGCTTGGCTCCGGTGGAACATTCAAAGAATCAATTCTTTAAAAAATGGTGGGAACGGACAGGTCAAACATGGATTCAATATTAAATATAAAAAGTTTAAAAAAAAAAGGGCATCTCATATAATATACTTCGCCATGCTTATAGCCCCTGTGAATTTTTTCTGTATCCGCCACTGTAATTGGTTCAGTGTAGAAAGTAAGAAAGCACCAGAGTAGTATTTTGATTATACTTTGTGAGAAGATTTTTACCTTCATGGATATAGTCCACTAACGGTGGTTTTGTCCACGCTACTGTAAAACCAAAGCCAGACTCGCTTCTTGGAATAGAAATCTAGATTCGAGAAAAAAATATATACATATAAATCATGCTAAACATATCGATTATAAATTGTCTTTCCGGCAAAGCAATATTTTTGCGCCCAATTGGGCGATTTGTGCTTAAATCTGGCAAGATTTTTGCTTAGCAGTTAAGACAAAGCTACACGAGAGCTATCGGAATAAGAGGGGATGCCTTGGGTGGGGGACTTTTTAAGGATTTTCAACGCGCATTCTCATTGCATCTGGAGAAATCCGCCCCAAACTCCAGACCATTAGATCGACAGCTGCGCGACAGTACCGAACCAGGGACCTACACACTTCGGCGATATTTTAGAGGTTGAAAGCGGTATATCACTATTAATTTAATGTTGCGAGATCTTGTAAAAGAACTTTAAAACTTGTTTCTGCTTTTTAACTGAAGAGTAAACACTTATAAACGCATACTTATCGAACTGTGCTTTGAATGCCGCAATGCATTGAAATTCCTTTGAGTGCTCTTGTAGAAGAATTATAAATGCAGTAAGTAGAAACAACTTACTTTTTTAAATTTCGTAGAAATCCATGCATATTTGCTGCAGTTAGAGCACGGACAGAGGGACAGATAGACAAACCGAAAACAAAAGCACTTTTCAACCTTGTTGGAAGTTGTTAAAATGAGAGTCACTGTGGGAAAGGAAATGATGAAGGAAACAAGAAAGATAAATCATGGTGAAAGCATCACTTATAAAGCATTTCCCGACACAGTGTATTTGGGCATGTGTTAACAACTACGTATCCAAAAGGATGGATTTAGAAATGTATTCCGACTCCCCCCTCCCCCCTTCAAAAAAAGGTTTTTACTTTTAAAAAATATGATGTAGGCACAACATGACGTTTCTACGCCTAAATGCTATACATACATTTTATACATTTCATTCTAACTAATTTCATTTGAAAGGAAGATGGAAGATACGATACATAAATTACATCAAGGTTTGGCGATTTCTCGCCAATAGGAGATATCGTTATTCTGAATCATTTCTAACAAATAATTGTGCGTTAACTAATGTATGAATGCCTTGTACATAAATTACAGCAATAATACTTGAGTGACTTTTTTCAATTGGTTTATACTCTGATTTTGTGTATTCGGCTGATTTTATAGCAATTGAAAGTTTGGTAGGAATCGATGAAAACTTACCATGGTGGTCTTCTTAGATTCCAACGGCCATCTGAAGGATTTGCGTAAACCTATAAGTTAAAGAAATATTCACTACAATGTCTTATTTACAATGCCAATGTTACAATTAGTCAATGTTTTATATCACTGATGGCTTCACAAGTTATAGTAAACTCGTTCGATCCGTGTCGACACACTTTTAAACTTAAATTTGAAGATAAAAATATAATGATTAGTTTCAGTGAGATAAAATCCTAAAGGAATTTCCATAGAGTATCAATGAGAAATAAGGAAAATATTCAATAAACGAATTTTCGTTTTCCGAAGATTGGACTACTTGATGGCTCATCTGTTAACTTTTTTCTCCTGGTTTGACGCATTTTAAAGTTTATTTGCAAAACAAGATTAGTTTAACCTTTTGAATTTAAAAATGAAAAGGGTCAGGTGCAAGTGACGGAAATGCATTTGAAGCGACAATTTGCACCGCAGAGCCTTATACTTGACCGCCATTCATCGGCAGGTTCATCATTTGTGCGTGTGTATGTGTCACAAAAATTTCATATAAGTTTCCAAATGCTTTCTTCTAATGCCACTATGCCTTTTTCTAATTTACGATTCAGATTTTCCATCAATGTCGAATCGTTATAAAGTCGCCTAATCAAAGGGTCCGCGAAAATTCCTTGATTTTATCCTCGCTGAAACTAATCACTATATTCTTTTTCTCTTTTAAGTGTTAAAATGATCCTTCTCGCCAAAATGAAATTTAAAATGTGCCAAAACAGGAGATTTACTGCGTAAAACACGAAGCGTGGGATTTACTCATCAAGGCAGATGTTGCACAGTGAATCTTCAGAACTTACTTGACTTGGTTGTAAGAAATGCAAGACTTGGTCCCCCTCACCCGCTTTTAGCCAAAATTGTAGCTATGTTCTGTCCGACTGCGTTTAGCGTGGAAAATTGGCAAGCTGCCAGTAAAGGTGAATCCAGGTCAGAACCTGTCAATGAGGAGAGAAAGCGAGCGGGGTGAATGATCGTCTTTCGTCTTGCTCATTGAATTTTTATTCTTAGTTCAATTGATTTGATAATATCCATCTGATTTTTGTGGCTGTATTTGTAAATATAGTATACCTAAAGAATAAAATGGCAGGAGGAACATCTAAGAGTAAATCGTTTCGAAGTAATTCGGCAAGCGCACATCTGATTGGCACCCGCAACAACTATTGGACATGCCCGTTTCCGCCTCTAAACTGGATGTTTACGTCTTGATCAAATCGGTAGTCAAATGGTACTTTTATTATTCGTGATGCTTGGGTGAGAAACAAGAGGTGAGACTAAAAGCTGGAATATATAGTAAATAATTTTTTTTAAATGCGAAAGAATACAGAAAAACGTTACTTTTATTGATTTTTTTTTTATATTTAAGGGGGGGCAATCCTCCCAAATCCCCCCCCTATCCTTTGTCATAAATCTTCTTATTTTTGGACCTGCACTTGCGCAACCCCTCAGACGACATTTAGTGGTTAAAATTATATTTTCCCCGGCCCTCCAAATTAAATTCGTGGCCAGAAAATTACCGAAAACAGTGAGAATAAGGGGGGGGGCGTTCCTAGAAAACGGTGGGTGGTGGAGCAGAATGGTAGTTATGTTTGGATTCAGTAGGTTATTTTACCTAAGGAACATCCTGGATGCTATCAGTGATAGAATTTCTTTTTCTTTTTTTTTCCCCCCTCCGTTTTGCAAAACATTCGTAATCTAAAAGAAAATACTATCAAAGATACGCAAAAAAATGTTTAAAAACTAATGGTTTATCCTACAAGCGATATAAATGTCAATGTTTGTCTGTATGTTTATTACTCTTTCACGCTGAAACGGTTTTTGACGGATTTGGATGAAATTTGGAGTAAAGACAGTTAAAGCCCTGGATTAACGTATTGGCTACTTTTTATCGCGGAAAAAAAAAAAAACAATGTTCCTATAATATACAAAAAAAACTATCTTTTATCCCCCACCACAAAAAAAAAGAATACAACTGAGTTTTCATTTGACAGAGCAGTCGACAGATGGCGCAAGCTCATAGAATATCCAGTTTTTATAAATAAAATCGTTTTATCGTCTGCTACTCCTGGATAAAGAATACACCTGAATAAATTTTTCCTTCTGACGTGAATTTATAAGGGGCATCGGGCCAAGCATACAAATCCGAAATACATTTTATAAAACAACCAAACAAAAATAAGTTTTTGGAACTTTCATTCAATTCGAATTGTGCATTTTTCTGTGCATCTTTTCCCCATTCTATTTCTATAGTATCACATCCAGAAAAAGGATATTAGAAATATCAATTTTAATTTTGTTTAATCACACTCATGAATAATGATACACTTTCCAACTTAATGGAATAAGGAAAGAAAATAGGGAAGACGTATGGATTATGATACGCTTGTAATATATAGCACTTTAGTGCGTATTTAAAATCTGAAAGTGTTTCAGATTTTCTTACTTTATTTTCCTCCTTTCCGTTTTTTGACAACGGCCTATATATCTAGAAGCTCTTTAGAACTAATATAGGACGAAAATAATTTGTACATTTTTGTAGGTTTTTATCACTAAATCATCTTATTTTTGTTACCGGGGGCGGCCCGACACGGTAGGCAAGGTAAGCATCGCATTGGGACATCATTTCGAACTCAAAAACTACGTAGAGCATAAAAGGAGGCGTCTTATTTACGTTAGCATTGTGCGCCACTTACCCTAATACAGCCCTGTTTGTAACCATCTTTATTTTGAATTCCATTCAGAATCTGAGAGATTTCAGTGCCAAGGAAGCCGGTGAGAAACAGGATGGATTCTCTCCGAACAAGATTTTTTAAGATGGCGAACCAATTGGTCGACGGAGGCGGCTAGTACTACATAAAACATATATGATAGACATATAATTTGGCATTTACATACCAGCCATTCTTTTTTCTTGCCTGTTCTAAACGTCCAGGTGAACCTGAAAAATAATATAAATGCTATTAAATATTATTAATATGGAAGTATAAGAAAAAAACCTTTAAATTTAACGAAAGTATAAACTTAGAAAATTATCCTTTAGTTTTAAATGTGTGTCTTCCAGGGGCGGTTCCAGACTGTAAGTTTAGGGGGGGTCATGACGATCGACGGGGACGTCTGAAGACTTCTTGAAGCCCAGGACCCTTATGCAAATGTAGGCCCCAAAGAGGCGGGTAGCTCGCAGGGCCCGATTATGATCAACAGGGGCCCTGGGCATTGATGAATTTGGAGTCCCCATCTATGAAATTTGGGCCCCGTACACTTTGAACAACTTAATAACTATTCAACATTCACCCCCTTAATCATTGTAGTTTTATAAATTTCTATCTATCCTTTCCTACAAAAGTGTTTTTTGAAAAAAGAAAAAACAAAAACAGTAAAATAATATTTAAACCTCTTGTGTTCCAGCTCAATGAGCTCCCCTCTTCCAGGGCTCCATTATGTCCAATAGGGGCTGGGCATTGATGAATTTGGGGCCCCCATCTATGAAATTTGTTTTCTTTTTCATAAAATTTTGACATATAAAAGAATATTTCAGAACAACATTTGAAAATGGAGGCCCTGGGCAAAGTGACGATTTGCCCATGCGATAATAAGGCTCTTCCGCTTGCGTCCCTAGGGGAGGGGGGGGGGAGATCTCGTCAACCCCTAGCTTCGGCTCTGGCCCCAATTAGGAGCTTTTTTATTGAATTGTATAAACATGTATTCAACAAAAGCAATCCATAATAAAATTAATTTTTTATAGAAAATTCGTCTTTCCATTTCGGATAATTTTCTGAGAATGTGTGTGGGAATAACATTTGACGATTAAAATTATTCGGATCATCATTTATTCAGGTTGAGTCGAGAATGAGAGTAGTTTTCTCTTAAGACCAAGGGCCTGGATCCGGGGTCAGCTTTGGCCTATCCCTTAAAACATTCTGGTCCCTGATCAAAATGACAAATCATTCAAGCATTCAAAAGAGTTATTACAGTTATAAATTTTAATTTAGAAATGATGTGACGCTCCAAGAAAAATGTGGGGGGGCTCATTTTAAAAAATCCTTTAATTTATTCATTTAATTTGTATTTCATAAAAATTTTATGATTTAATTGTTGATTGTAAAAAAAAGAGCACAAAAACTTAGATTTTCGATTTACCATCTTCAATCATTTATGTCTAAACGACTGGAATATTCTTAAATGTTTAACCTTTCCGTTTTTCAGTTTTTCGACGACTTAAAAAGACACCTTATGATTTTGATCAAAGTCAAATTTGTCAAAGTTATTCATGTTTTCTATTGATAGATATTTATGTATATTTCTTTGTTATTACAGATTACGAAAGTATACTTGGGTGATCAAAAGATTTGTTTTCAGCACTTTGCTTCAATTCCAACGCACGATCACAACGTAAAATTTTTGGATGATTTTTTGGAAAAGAGCAAAACATCGCAAAATAAGTATTCCGTACTAAGGTTATGCTTTTAAAAAACATGCATTTTTTGAGCCTCTTCTAAAAGAAGTCAGGGGTGCTGGAGATTCGAAAAAAAAATATCTACACATATATTTATTAATATACATAAAATATACAGCTATTAGACATACAATCGAATTCACTGAATAAGTTCCTTAATATCTAGTCACATTTCTTAAAAGAACTTCTTACACATAAAACCTTTTTATGGTTGTGTATGATTATGGCAACGCTACACTAGGATGATCTGCCAAGGGGGGGGGCTGGGTAGGAAGACTTCCTAAGGGGTTCTAACGCGTATTCACGTTACATCTGGAGAAAACCTACCAAAACTCCAGACCGTTAGATCGACAGCCGCGCTATGGGAGCCGTACCCGGGACCTTCACACTTCGGCCATCTACCATTTTCAGTACCATAACCACTGTGCCATGGTGAGGCAAACATTTTATGGATAAACTAAATATACGTAATTCTTTTTACAAGTTGTACTATACATTGAAATAGAGGATAAACCTAGATCAGTTTCGAACTTTATGGTGAAAAAATTAAATTAAAAAAATCTTAAATACCGAAATTTTGTAAAATGTATCCCTTTTTGAAAAATGTTTCTGGGCAATTCCGTGTTTAAGTTTTTTTTTTTCTAAAAGTTAATAAAATTCACCGTTTATTTATTTCATTGTGCAGTGCAGCTTCTAAAAAACGATCCTTAATTTTTTCGAACCTCTTGTGAAATCACTGAAATCAGTTCATGTGTACCAGTGTACCAAGATCGTGAGGCAGATTTTGTTTCTTCAACATAGACTTTTAATGAGACTATGTCTTTATAAATATCTTTACAGAGTAAAGTTAAAAATTTATTGTAACAATAATTGTTATTGTAAGGAGATTAGGTTATTGATTAAGACAACGCTACACGAGGCGTATGTATCTAAAGGAAAGTATGCTTTAGGTGGAGAACTTTTTAAGGCGTTCTATAGCATAATCACGTTACAGCTGGAGAAAAACCACCCAAAACTCTGGACCTTTAGATTGACAGCCACGCGGTAGGCTAGAACCCTAGCCGTCATCTACTTCTTTCAGTGGTCTGAAGTACTCGGCCACTGTTATTGTTTCAAATCAATTGGAGAATATTAAGGAAAATTGTTTGAAATACGAAAAAGTAAAAATGTTGTACATATAAAAATAAATAAAGGTAAAAGATTAAAAATTGAACACTGATAAATTACTATAACTGTGCAATTCATAAGTTGGACACCCCCATAATAAAAAAAGTTCTATTATAAAAAGTTAATTAGGCATAATAAGCATAAAATCTGGAAGGTAGATAATTTTTTAAAAACCAATTTAAAATGACAGGGGGGCGAGGTCATATTGTTTATTCTCCATTTCTGCTTGTCCATTGTGGCGTTTTCTTACAACTTTTCGTTTCTAGTCTTGCAGAAGCAGACTCGTTTGTCCCATTTGTGCTTTGTCTCCGACACATAAGAAAATTCGCATTCAAGTTGAGTTCCTTGTATCCGAAATGCCGAAATGGGCGACACTGAGCCTTTTACTTATTAGTCTGGGTTTAAAATGGAACATTAGTTAATGTCTGCTACCTTTGGAGTCCTAACCAGAGTTCTACACCAGAAAGCAGATGCAAGAAGTGTATGCTTTTCGAAAACAAATCCACATGCTGTTCATTGAAAAATGGCCTTTGGGGGTGTCGGCAACTCTCTGGTAAACTAATAGCTTTCATGCCCGGAACACTAAGAATTTATAATGGTTCTTGACCCCTTACTATACACATTTTTAAACTCAAAAAGATATGCCACTATTTATTAATGGATTGGTGTTTCATCAATGGAAAACACCTGATTAGTGCTTAGTTGAACATGCGATTTCCCTTAGAATTTTTTTGGACACTGAAAGGAAACATGAGTTTTCGGAGTGAAAAATGTTTTACAGGACACTGAGTTTTTGGCGATAATGCGTAGTAGATCATTACCCCTTACTATACCCATACTATACACATACTTAAATTTTGCAGAACTGCTTGCTTCCAGATATTCATTTACAAAGGGAAAAAACAGTTTTTCCTATGGAACAAATTTCACACATAAAAGCTTATAATCATGGAATGTGATGACAGGGTTACGAAGGTTTTTTTTTTTAAAGCCTTCTTATGACTATCATGACTCTTTCGAGTAGACGCAGTGCTAAAAATTCTCATTACTTTATTGAATTTCAAAATATATCACAATGATCTGTCTAATGCAGATGAAATGTGTACATAAAACTTCAAGCTAAATAGTCAGCTTCAAACTTTCTAAGCACATATTCATTCAAATTTCAATTAAGAAGTGTAGTGGCTAACAATGCCGGAAATTTTTTATTGTGTACAAAGTCGCTAATTAATCAGAATTATTTTTTCAGAGTTACAAATGCTGTATAAATATTAACACTAAAATAGTTTTAATAACGTTTGATTATGGTTTTGTTTCTTCTAAATTTTAACGCAGCCACCCCGGAGCCCATAGGGAAGCATACTTAGTGTGATATGTAATACGGCCCTATTTAGGTATGGTCTCCTTCCCTCGTGACCCCCCCCTTTCCTCTTCTATAATTTTTAGTGTCTTGTAGTAGTTACGCTAGATTTGGATTCCATAAATTAATTATTTACAAACATAGGTGCTCCTTAGAGTGCTTTTGAAGACGAGGAAGGCTATTTGAAAGTGTGTGTGTGTGTGTGTGTGTGTGTATGGGGGGGTTGAATACGAGTGTAATGTATTACGCACACACAATTCACACATTTTTCTACAAACCATTTTATGAATTTGTTTGAGTTTTCTTTTATTGCGGGTTCGGGGCAACTACCCCATCCACCCTTACCTTAATCAGGCTCGTTGTGACTCCCTCTTACTTTGCCCTCCAAATGTGGATAGATATGGATGAACGCACATATTTACAAAACGGCTGCATATTTTTCTGCCAAGGAGCAACGTCTGAGCACGAAGAATATTGTGTGCATACTTTAGTGTTATAAAATAAACTAGTCCTCTTTAGAGACCAATGGAGCGTAAATACGGGTTAGGACCCTTTAGAAAGACCCCCACGGAGGGCACCCCTCCCATAGGCCTAGAGCCCATGCGTAGCTAATCGGCCTTAATCCCACAACACATTAGAGACCAATGGTACCTAAAGAGGAATTCTCTTTCAGCAGCACAATGTGATATGTATGCAAGGCCCCTGGATTTTGGGCCCGTGTCCAAGCTAGGTTTGGACCCTCTTTTTTGGGGAGGGATGGCTAATCTAGGCCCCTTAGTTGAAGATCATTTGGGGGGGTCATGACCCCCGTGACCCCCCCCCCTCTGGAACCGCCACTGGTGTCTTCATAAATTAATGTTTTAATAATTAATGAAAAACATTTTTGTTAATTATTTATAATATTTTTTCGGGCTGAATTAAGAAAAAGAATTCCAATACGAATAGTAACGCCATCTATATAAGGTAATAAATAGAAAACTTTGTGTTTTCATTCTTTGATTTTAATATACGAAAGCGCGTGAATTTTAATTTTACTCTTGCTTATCGTAAAGTCGTTAAGATGAAATAAAATTTACAGATAGATCATAAGAAGCTCTGATTTTCGTAAATTTCGCTCAATAAATCAAACTCAGTTTACTGCACTCAGTTCAAACTATTGGTGCAGCAATCAATTTGTCACTCCGGTTATTTTTGTGCAATTTGTCTTTTATTCTTTTATATAATGATGAAAATATTGTTGCACAAGTATTGAAGGTACAAGTATGGGTGGGGGGGATTACAGTTTATGAGTGTGGAATATGGAGAAAGCAATTTCCACGTAAATAACATAGTTCGTTTCAGAATTTTCATTGCAAAACAATTTTTCCTTCGCGATTTTTTTTTTTTTTTTTTTTTTTTTACAAAATAACAATGTTTCTCGGAAACTTCTAATAACCTTTTCTCTTGGATTGGGACTCCATTTCATATATCCTTGTACAGTAAATTAAAATTTATGAAATTAATTACATTTGAAACATTAGTAACAAAGTTTTAAAAATATTATAGTAGTAAAATATTAAAATAGTAAATAGTAAAAAATATTAAAATAAACACAACAGATGGCAGCACTACCAAAAGAGCAAACAAATATTCTGGACTTGCTTTACAACTGGGGTGCTTGAATTCGCGTTAGAAGAAGTTACAATCAGGGCCCGATTAACCTCTGAAGTGAGGGGAAGCTCAGTCTCATTTCGGGCCCCCTATCCCCTGTTTAGTTGGGAAAAGTAAAGTTTTAAAGATTTTCTTTCATAAAAATATTTTATTCATAAAAAAGAAATTTCATTGATTTTACGGGTTCTCGTGTCTCGCTAAGAACAATAAAATTATACAGGAGCGGAAATAAAACTGAGATATATTAACAAAACATTTAATAGTCAACAAAAAAGCTACAAGTCGGAAAGCATCGTTACATTGATTTCCTTTGAAAAAAGCATTTTATTCATTAATTTGAAAATTTCCTTTGATAAAAATATTTTATTCATAATCTTCATAATAGTTTAGTTTATTGTAACGAGATTTCACAGTATTTTTGAAATTACTTTAAACATTGACAAATAACTAAAAACATTTCATTACCTTACTGGAACATTAAACCTACTTTTCATTAGGCATGGTTTTTTTCAGGAATTCTTTGTTTTGATGACATCATAAAAATCACAACACAGAAGTTGAGAATAAATTTTGACATTTAGAAGATGTTTAACATCACATATTAAAAGTCTACCCCTTTCTGCCGGCCAAATATTCCCCATAACAGAAAAAAAACTCTCAACTTTAGTAGATGTCCCAGGCAAAGACATCGCAAAAACCAATTTAGAAATGTTGCGACATGAAATATCATGACTTCTGAAAAGCACCACTTCTCTTCATTAAAAATGTTTACAATAACTTAAAAGATAATTTAAAAACAAAATTTTGAATTTTTATCGCACTTTTTCAGTCATTTTAAGGCCCCCCCTTCAAATTCTGAGGGGAAGCTCAAGCTTCCCGAGCCTTTTCAGTAATCAGGCCCTGGTTACAATCCCTTAAAAAGTCCTCCGAAGAAGGCAACCCCCCTAGTAGACAGATTCCCCTCTTGCAGATTTGCCGTAACACAAAAACTCAAACTCACATTAGAGTTATCCCACATACGACCCACCAAATGTTTCAATCTGCCCGTCAAATACTCTTCCGGATTTTTTTTTCTTTTTATGACAAATTTAAAAAGAATGTAGAAAAGTAAATTTTTCAGAAACAAGGAGAAACTGCTTTTAAGAATACATGTCAACATGTATATAACCACACCGCTCTCATCATAACCTTTAAAAAGAAAAAAAAAAGTACATCACATTCGCTCGCGATTTCCGTTGATTACTTTCCGAACATATACCATGTAAGGAAAGTATTGTAATCATGAAAATATTCGACTTCGAGAATTTGGTGTATTTACACGTTTTGATGTCTTCTGAATTCAGTTATGCTTTTTTTTATCTAAAAAGTTTGAACGTGCCTGTTCCAAAACATGTTTTTCACAAATCTTGAATATTCAAAAGATTTCTCATCGATCTAACATTTATTTTATTTTATATTATACGTGAATAAATAATAAAATTTTTTAATTTAAGATTTCAATTTTTTTTATTATATTCCAGTAAGAGACTGGATCAAACACTGTAATTTAAACTTTTCTTTAACTTCCTAATCTGAAACTTAGTTGAAATATTCCATACTAATGTATCTTAGAGAACAATCATGAATGGATTAAAAATAGTTTTATAATTTCATGTTTGATTTTTAAAAAAATTTCGCGTTTTAAATATTTTACTAAAATAAATCAAAACTAGGAAACGATTCACTGGATTTGTTTTATTATGTTAGTTTTTCCACAACTAAGATATAATTTCAAGATGCTAATCTATATACAGTGGAACCTGTTGAAGTGACCATCTTAATAAAGAGACCACTTGTCTGTAGTGACCATTTTTGTGCAACTGCACTTTACAATCACTACACTTTACCTCTTTCATAAAGTAACTACCGTTATAAAACGACCAGTTTTGTTCTTGTCGTCGAAATAGACAGACTACACTGTATATGTTACAGTAAAAGCCCGAAGTCTGGTAAATCCTAGATTTTACCGGTAAAACCTAACTTTTACCATAGTGGCTTGGTAAAAGTCCGAAGTGTGCTTTAATATGATTCCATTTCGGGTTTCGGGCTTCTGCCAAGCTTTAAGTGGTAAATCCTAGGATTTACCAACGCCCTCTGGTAAAAGCCCGAAATGAGGGATTACTTATGATAGGTTTCTGTTTGTTTGTGGGATTATGACCGATTAGCTCCGCGTTGGCTCTAGGTCGAAGGGTGGGATGCCCACCGTGGGGGTCTTTCTAAGGGGTCCTAACCCGTATTTGCGCTAAGTTTCGGAGAAAACCACGGAAAACTCCGAACGGCTAGGTCGACGGACGCGCGATGAGACCTGAACCCGGGACCTTCACACTTCGCCCGTCTACCATTTCCAGTGATATAACCACTGTGCCATGGTGTGGCTTACTTATGATAGGATTTTGCGTTCGCAGATACATTGTATACAGTGTGTCCCGTTCTACACACACAAAAAAAAACCATTTTATTTTTGAAAAGAAATTTTTTTAAACATCTAAGAAGCTGGTACAGAAGAAATAAGTGTACATGAAGTAGTAAAAACTTTCTTCAGTTGGAGGACAAGGACTCAGAAAGTGCAACTGTTCAAAGAAGTGACTTCGAATATTTGTTTGTACAAATCAGCTGATCTACTTTGTAATTCACTACGTCATAACAGTCAATCTTTGCATACCAAGTAGTAAGAAGTATTAAAGTAGTAGTATTAAAGAAAAACGTGCTACATTTTCCTTATTTTTTAAATTCCATTATTTTATTTTTTTCTGAGCTATCAATTTATATTTTTTTAACTATCGCCAAAATTAGTTTTTTTTAAATTATTGAAATCTCTTCACTAGTTATCGAGAGAATGGTGCATTAGTTCAGTTTATCACGTGGGATCTGATTTGTGAAAAGGCATAAATAATGCATTTTTAAATTTTGATTTCTCATAACTTTTCTAAAAATAACTGTAAGATAGTTCCATCGCCATATTATTAAATCATACCTCATTTTCATCACTTACAATTTGTATTATCAACTAAAAAGCTATGTTTTAACCTTTTTGGTATACAGTGAGTACAATGTATATCTGCGAATGGAGAATCCTATGATAAGTGGCCCCATAATGACCGAGTAAGAAGACATTGACCATAGTAGATGGCTGATGTGTGAAGGTCCCAAGTTCGGGCCGATTGCGCGGCTGTCGATCTAATGGTCAGGAATTTTAGATGGTTTTCTCCAGATTTAACATGAATGCTTGTTAGAACCCTTTAAAAAGTCTTCCGTCCAAGGCACCTCACTCTAGACAGATACCCTCTCGTGCAGGCTTGTCGTAATGCACAAACAATATTGCCATTTTTAATTTTTATTTCTTGTACTTTCTCGAAAATAATTGTAAGACAGTTCCATCCAGACTTCGTGTAATCGTAATCGATTACACTTTTTGTGTAATCGATTTTGTGTGATCGATTACACTTTTGTGTAATCGATTACACTTTTTGTGTAATCGATTACACTTTTTTGTGTAATCGTAATTTAGTCATATTCTAGAAATTTAATTTTACAAATAATCTAATATAATCGTAATCTGAAGTACGTATGTATGTATGAGTGAGTGTGTATGACGTTGAAAAACTCTATTACCATGACCGATCACCATGAAATTTGGTAACCTGAGTCTTTTATCATGGAAAAGGTTTTTATGCTATCGATTTTCCTGTAACTCGCCACTAGGAAGCTATGTAGAACTTCAAATTCTATACCGTCAACCGATCACGATGAAAATATATATACACGGATATTTGAACACAGAGAATATTTTTACACTATCTACTTTTGCAGCAAAATGATATTTGCATCATCGGATAGAGGGGAAAATTTTCTTTTAAAAACAATTTGTTTGGAATATGTATCACAATTTGCATATTTTTAAGAATTTTTAAAAGAAAGTACTTTTAACGAAAATTTTCTCCAAATCATGTTAAAACTTTTGCATTTGTAATTCTATCCCTGCAGTAAGCGGCTGCGTGATTATCTGCATCTCATTGTAGCAGTCGTGATACAAATGTTTATGCTAGGTTTGCCACAGAAAGCATTGAATTATTTTATATTCAAGAAAAATTGTTTTTTTGAACCAAGTATTTTCAACATCGGTATTTTCAGTAGGGTTTACAAACGTGACACCAGGTTTTCAAAGTGAGATCTACTCAGACGTCACGTGTTTTGAAATACATTAAAAACGATTTGTAATTCTAATATATTTTTAAACAATTCTATTTTGAAAAACTTCCTGTTCTGTAAACATGTAAAAACTACGCCATGATCTTAGTGCAATTTGTTTCCGCTCTTTTCTCGCAGGCAGACGACATTTTGATTAAAAATGACAAAGCAAATAAACCAAAGGAAGAAATTTACGATTACTATTATCAGCGGTGTTTTAATGCGTTGCTTAGATTTAAGAATTAAATACTATAAACTTTAATGCTTCAAGCTGAAAACTTCCTTCGTTTATTCGTTTTAAAGCGCAATACATTATTCTATTTAATTATTTAATTTTGTATTTAATTATGTTGCAACCGTACATGTTTCGTAACATATGCATATTGAGTGAAAAAGTCTCATTTTTTGAGATTCCGTTTACTTACAAGTGTTTACGATTATGTTAGGAAAATATTCGCTTCTTCCCGTGCGAAAAAAGGGTTCGTAGCTAGTTATTATTATAATTAAATACAGGTTGAGATATTCAGCAATTAAGATTCGAAAGTAGTTTTCAAATGACAAGATTTAATAGTTATAACAATAAAACACATTTAAATATAGCAAAATTCTTCGCTGAATAAAGTTTGATAAATTGATAAAAATAAAAAAGCATTAAACTTAACAATAAACGATAGCAAAATGTTTTCAAAAGTTCATTTTATTATGGAATAAAATAAAAAGTCTACTGTAAATAATAACTGTGTCACTGGTCTTTCTGTACTTCCCCAAGCCATATGTTAGCATACAATGAGACTCTGTCCTACTGTACCTTAATCAGGGTGTCCCACTGTTGTCCCTAGGAAGACTTTTTAACCTTTTATTTATTGAATTTAAGAATCGGTAAGAATATCAGTTTGGAACTGTTTCTTTGATCTTGTTTAGCTAGACAATGATCAATATTGATTAATGTAGAAAAGAAAATTAAGAAAAAACATTAATAAACACTAGCGATACGTCCGATAACTGTTTCAAGCTATCGATGAATCTTTTTCAAAAGAGTATAGCGCTGAGAAATCTAATACTTTAATCATAAAGCCGACGTCTGAAAATTCATTAATGCTTATATTTTTTCTCTGGCTTGACACGATTCTAAAGGGAGCGGAAAGCTGTGCATACTTAAAATATTCTTACTTTAAGAGAACATGCAGCTATGATATAAGCTAATTAAATAAAGTATCTGTTAGCGATTTTTCAAAGAAGTGGTTACAATTAATCAATGAAAAAAATTTTAACAATTTTATTTTTGCGATAGTTCTAATACCGACATTAGATACCAACGCCTCATCCTTACCCATTATCCTATTTTTATACCCGACATTCTATAATTGTTTGAAAAAATTAATTATTATTTTTCTGTAGATAGACATTTAATATCTACATAATAACATAATAATAGATCATTTTTTCATTTTAATTATGTGTTATCACAGTGTATGTAGAAAAATTTTAAGTCTGTAAAATGATTTTTATGAGTGTCATGGTGCGCGCAGTGAACAAAATACGAAAAATAGCTACTTTTAATCAGTGAATAAATTAATTCTTAGTAATTAGAAAGCTTTTGAAGACATTAATGTAAACAGAAAAGACCATAGTATTGATGCACAAAATTTCTTACTCGTAAATAAATTCTTTTTGTAAATATAGAATCATATACATAAAAGAACTTTTTTCGGTTTCCATCATATGTAAAGGGTACAAGACTCCTTAGCTGTTTTTTTTTTTTTTTTCCTCTCATTTTTGAGCTTTTCAATCACAGGAAAATATCTATCGTCCCACTGAACCCCGTATCCCACTGTGACCCCTTTCCCCTACATACAGACTAATCAATGGCTTAGTGGATAAGACAATGAACATTAGCAGATGGCTGAAGTGGGAAGGAAGGTCCAGGGTCGGCTGTCGATTTAACGGTCTGGAGTTTGGGGCGGTGTTCTCCAGGTGTAGCAAGAATATGCGTTAGAATCCTTTAAAAAGCTCTCCACTCAATCCATTCCTGCCTTTCGCAGATAGCTCTAGTGTGCTTTGACTCAAGAAAATAATCAACAATGTAATAACGAAGTAGATTCGCAGTTTTTGGGATTCTAAATAGCTCTTCGAGAGGACATTTTTCACGAGATTGTTTGAAATAAACTATTTTCTTCAGCTGAGCAATGGAGGATTTAAGTATTTAAATAGAAAATTTCACATGACATATGAATTATTTATATTTTTAGTCTCAAGCATGATTTTTTAATTTTAAACGTTTCAATTTTATTAGAAACAGTTTATTGTTATGATGACATGGATTAAAGCATAATATACCATGTTAATAAATATTTTGTGTATTAAAAATGTTTGTTATATCCATCAAAATAATTTAAAATTATTGTTATATTCATCATTTTTCAACGGGCGTCTTACAACTAACTAAACGATAAGTAATCCCACGTTAATATATCCTGCGGAAGTGTAAAAAAAAAAAAAAAAGACACTACTTGAACCTTTATTTTTTTTTTTCACTTTGTCTACGAATTTTCAAAAGAATCATATCTAAAATCGTTATAAAAAATTTATAAAGATTTCTATTATTTCACATTATTCTTTAAATCAATAATGAGAATAATTGTTAGTTTAAATTAGAATAATTCGCCCAGCACGACAGACATTAACATACATTTATTTCCAACTGCTAACGTCCTTTTCGAAAGTATCTCAATCAATAAAATTTAGCTGCTTTTCTTGCATCACGGGAATTTCCCCTCTTTCGACTGGGGCTTCCCGGTATTTCGCATCCTAGGTGAATCAGTATTTATTTCATAATCTTTTTCCGCTGCGTGGCAACAGAAGGATGCAAGAAGCAGCTCCGCTGAAAATTCAGCTACGAAAAGGGAGCTGAACGTTGGGAAAGAGTTGAGCTGCAGAGTAATTGATTAATCGATGAATAAACTGTTAGTTAAATTCCGTGAACTTACCCAAGAGGTTGCATTGTTTGTGAGGATCAGTTAATACAAGCTTTATAGCGTAAAGTTCAGAAAATATTGAGGGGAGAGGCTAGAACAAGAACGTGCAATATTTCAATTATGCATATCTATAGAGAGGGTGATCAATAAACTTGTGGGGTCCCAAAATCCTTTTTACTTCTTGTACGGAGTATAAGGAACTAATATGATCCCGAAAATTTTCGAGGAAAAGATTTCGTCGAAAGAACCGATTTTGACTACCTCTAAATTTACTTTTAAGATTTTTTGCGATGTTACAAAATGAATTTCTCCATCGAAAAATGTGTCTTTATCATTTATAGTTCTGCTATAGGAACACTCAAAAGATTTCCTACACATTACGGTCAATGGCAATTTTAGGGACATTCATCCATTTCAAGCACAATACCGTCCTACCGTGTAGTTAGGTAATGGTCCGACCACGGTCACGTGCATCCCTCATGAATTACGCCGAAAGTCGCCAAGCTTGGCGACTTTTGGTGTACGTGTGTACGTATTTAACTCTCAAATCTCAAAAACTATTAGTCATAGAATTTTGAAGGAAATTTCTGAGCGTAGTGTAAGCAGTCTGAGTAGTCTGTAAGTAGTCTGTAAGTAGTCTGAGCGTAGTGTAAGCTTCGCTCACTTCGCTCAGCTCAAGAAAACCTAGAAAATGAGCGTCCCCTCCTGAGAATAAAAAGTGGGGAAGGGGGGGGCGTATAAACATCGTAATGCTATTCATTGCGAAGTTTGAACTGGAACCGTAGGCAATAAAATAATTTTAATTTCACCTATAAAATATTCTGGTACTATTTTACCACATCCTTTCAAAAAACTGAATTTCCATATATACTTGCATCAGTGATACGCCTCAGCAAGAACAATTAAATCATTCGACTTTTTAAGATTTTATAACTCCATACATAATGGGCCTTTAGCCGAGGACAGGTCCAGGCTCAATTTTCGGAGGGGGCCACTAGACTTTTTAGATTAGCTGAAATTGTTCAAAATGCAAACTGAATGTGCGAAATCGTACGGGAACGTGTGAAATCCATAAGGTCGGTAGAGGGAGATGATCCTATGACCCATTCGCTGGAGCTGCCTTTGCATTTAGCAAAGTATGATAGAGTTTTTACAAAAACATCGCCTTCACAGAAAAGTGTGGTGGTTGTAAAGTGAAATTGTACAAAAGTGGTCACTAAAGACAGACAGTCTCTTAGCCAAGGTGGTGACTTTAGTAGGTTCCAGTGTAATATGGAATGGTGAGAAATATTCTTTGACAGAAGAACTTTATTCACACTCAAATTAAAAACATTAATGCTTTATGGTCGAATTTCGATCTCTGGCCGACAACTAGTATTGTTTAAATGCATATCGATGTTACGTGCGTATAAGCACAAATACATACGTTTAGGCGTCATGCAGAAAATCGTTGATGCAAATTTAAGAATGATCAAACCCAATTTTTCCGTCAAAATCTGAATAGCAAAAGTTTTTGCCATTACAATACTTTATTTACTTCATACAAGGAAGTCAAAAAATAAATTAATAGCAGTAATAATAATTATTATTCTTTAATTGGGTGATTAATTTTTAATTGGGTGGATATGTTGTTCGACCCACTGTCCCGCAAAGGGGCTAATTTAACAGTACTATTAATATAATGAGCGACAGCTGGCTGTGCTCGCGCACAGCCAGCTGTCGTCAAAAAAGGGTCTCTAGATCTGTGGCACGCGATGAACGTTTCGATCGTCCGCCATCTTGCTGGTAGTTAAGTCGAGCGATGGCAACGGGTGCCTTTTTTCCAGCATTGGGCAATCTATCCAGCTGTTCACGCATTCTTCCATTTTTCAGCAGATGTCAGTGCTGTTAAAAATAATCGCGACTATTTTTTTACGGGAAATGACGCACTAAAAAGTAAAGCTATGTCCCCCGCAACTATTTTTATAGAAATCAAATCTATTCCTCGTGACTGGCAATAGTCAAAACGTCAGAGTTTGGTGTTGCCAGACCGGGAACACTGCGCGTTAAAGGGTTAAAGGACTTCAACAAAGAACAGACTTACTTCCGTATGAAATCCG
Organism: Cheiracanthium punctorium; assembly: GCA_038373885.1. Taxonomy (NCBI): domain Eukaryota; kingdom Metazoa; phylum Arthropoda; class Arachnida; order Araneae; family Cheiracanthiidae; genus Cheiracanthium; species Cheiracanthium punctorium. The sequence continues at coordinate 724,697 of JAWZYV010013219.1, read as the reverse complement.
ACGTAAAGGTTCTCAACTTCCCAACACTCCTGCTTTCTCCGAAAAGTGTGTTAAGTTCCCGAAATGAGAAAAACACGGCGAAACCTTACGCATATTTATAATCCTGTTACAGTGAAGCCTTATCAATAGCATAAAAGCCTATGCTTTACGAGGCTGGATTTTTTTTCAGTTTTAAATCAGAAAGGCGAGTTGTTTCCGAAATAAACGCTAAATACTTTTCGCTCACGATTGAAAGAGCAATCACGTCTTTGCGTAGCAGATTATGAATTTAGAAAACTATCAACATTTTTAAAACTTTAAGTCGATAAATTTATTCAGTGATTTCAGGCATTAAATCAACAAGTTCATTCCTTTAAAAATTATAGAATTTAAGTTTTTACAGGGCTTTCTGGTCCTATCAGTTATATTTAAGGAAGTTTCCCTTGTACAGTAGCCCCCCCCCCATAACACGGATCCCTAGAACACAGCGGAAAAATTGGAGATCGGGTTCCTTATAACACGATATAAAAGAGGCTCGTATATCGTCTGCTTTTTACTTTCCGAACATGTACCATGTAAGGAAAATATTGTAATCCTGAAATAATTCGACTTCGAGATTGGTGTATGTACACGTTTTGAGGTCTTCTGAATTCATTAATTCGATTTTTACGAGATGTATGTGTGTGTGTGTGTGTGTGTGTGTGTGAGTGAACACGATAACTCCAAAACGGGGCATTCGATTGAGCTCAAATTGGGTATACATGTTACAGACCACCGTCGCAAGACCGGTTTTGTTTTTGGTGTGTAAAGGAATTAGTTTTTCTACAGTGCTACGACAAAGATTTCTTTACATTATGGCCTATGGGAGGAAATTCTTGAAAGTGCGCTAGCGTTTAAACGGTACATTCGATTGAGCTCAAACTGGGTATATATGTTTGAATTATTCATCTATTAAAATTTATTTAAATGCTTGGTAATGATCTTAATCGTGAGTGTTCGGAAAGTCGAGTGCAGTCACTCCAGATTTTTCTAATTGTGGTTGCACATTAAACGTAACTGAAAGAAATTTTGTATGATTTAGTTTTATTCTATTTCAACCTGAGAAAAAAAAAAAAACTTTTTATTAAAATAAATCCTTGAATTTAAACCCGATTTATTTTATAGGAAACACATATGAATTATCTCTAGTGCATACGTAGTATTAAGTAAGTAATTAAGTGAAATGTGAAATAAATTGCTCAAGGAAAATGCTCAAATGAGGTGTGCAGTGATTAAGCAGCGTGGCTAACACTGCATGTGGAGCATAGCTCAGGACCCGTACAACACGGATTCCTACAACACGGAACCAAGGACGTATTTAAGGAGGAGGGGGAGGGGTCCGGACCCCTCTTCCAAATTTTGATTTTTGTTACTAAAATGATAATGGCATAGCCTTTTTTACCGTTTAGACCCCATCCGAAATTTTTGGACAACCTCCAAAATGTTTTTCTGGATACGTGCCTGCACGGAACATGTCTACCGTGTTACAGGGGACGGGGGACGGGGGTCATCTGTATAATTTCTGTTTCATGAAAAAAGAAAAAAATCCTTCATTTTTGATGAAATTTACCGAGTTAAAGGTGCTTAAAGTCAGAGCACTTTCCGAGCGGCGAAATAAGAGTTGTAAAAAGAATTTGTGGAGAAAAAAAAAAAAAAAAAAAAAAAAAAACGTTTCGAACCAGGTAACATCTATTAGAAATGTCATCAACTGTTTTCATGAATATAAATTGCTCTAAATAAAATTAAAACTTTTTATGGACTTAATACTCTTTTTGGTATGTTTTATCTCTCATGATACTGAGAAAGGAATCTAACGGGATCAAGTTCCGTGACTTTGTGGGGGGGATGGGGGGCACCCAATAGAACCGCCATACTCAGTTATATTATTTCCAAATGTTTCGGCTGGAATGGGCTTAAAGGCCAACGTAGACTCAAATGCGATTGCCGTACGCTGCAGGGTATGAGGGGAGTTTTTTAATGGTCAATTTGCACGTGCAGGCTTTGTAAAAGGGGGGAAACAGTGCAGGGTCGTAAAATTTATAGGATTTTAACCCTTTGAGGCGCAACCCTTTCCCAATGCTGAAAAAAAGGGCACCCGTTGCCATCGCTCGACTTAACTACCAGCAAAATGGCGGACGATCGACACGTTCATCGCGTGCCACCAGTGGCGGCCCGTGGTCAAAACTGTTAGTGCAGCCGGAAGCATATGAGCCCCCCCCCCCTTTCCACCGGACAGGATTGGAAAATCTTTGTTACTGAATTCGAAAGCTGGCGGATTAAGCCTTCACCGAGGAAAAAAAAAGAAATTACATAAAAAAATGTAAGAGATCCTATTTTACTTTCATAAAATGGACATAAATTTCAACCAGCTGCTCTTATCCTCAAAATTGCATTAATCCGTGTCTGATTCGAAGTTTCCTTAGAATTTTCTTTTGTAACGATAACTTGAGAAGAAAAGAAAAAAAAAAAGAAACTTACTTATTTTTTATAAGTCAAATCAATCCTCCTTTCTTTTAAACTTGCGAACGGGTCACTGATGCTCTCATAAAAAAGCGATGTTTTAATTCAGATATGAATAATTTTAAAAGCTCTTTAAAATTTCCCATGTTTAAAGAATTTTCTCGCTCGCCATGTCCTCTAAATGCCAGTTCTTGCTTACTTAAAAACAATACTGCTTTGATTGGTAATTGTCCATTCATAAGCATCTATTCAGGCTTACCTTCTTGATAAATTCAGCAATATAAAGTCGAGAGTTTTCCAAACATATATTCTCCTTACCCCCTCCCTCACTTCTCCTCTGAGCCAATGAGTTAGTCGAGTTCTCAAGTTCAGCCGCCGTTAAAAAATCTTCCATCGGCTGTATCAGCTGCATACTCCCTATGCCGGAGAGGCTGCTTACGTAGACGTTGTCATGGTAACGGTGCTGCCAATTTTCTTTTCAGCGCTCTGGGCTGAACCAAAGATTTTCCCAATTGAATTGCGGGAAGACTAAAGTGCTTTTTTTCTGAATGAGCGATCCGGCCACAATACGTTTTTTTTTTTTGTTTGTTTGTTTGTTTGTTTTTCGGAGATTTTTTTAATTTACCGTAGGAATTCCACAATTCTAATCTGAATTTAGGAAAATTAGTAGAATAAATTATTTTAAAGTATGTGCTGATACTTTCAAGTGCAGCCCGGCTGTACTTGCTGTATCCCACGAGCCGCCACTGCGTGCCACAGATCTAGAGACCCTTTTTTGACGCAGCTGGCTGATCTGTGGCACGCGATGAACGTTTCGATCGTCCGCCATCTTGCTGGTAGTTAAGTCGAGCGATGACAACGAGTGCCCTTTTTTCAGCATTGGGCAATCTGTACAGTTGTTCTCGCATTCTTCCATTTTCAGCAGATGTGAATGCTGTTAAAAATAATCGTGACAATTTTTTTACTGGAAATGACGTGCTAAAAAGGAAAATATTCTCGTAGAGCTATGTCACCCGCAACTATTTTTATAGAAATTAAATCAATTCTTCGTGACTGGCAACAGTCAAAACGTCAGAGTTTGGTGTTCCCAGAGTGGGAACACTGCGCTTTAAAGGGTTAATGACCAATCGGGATTCGCCGACAAAGGATAGCCCGTGAAACCACAAAAGCACGCCAAGCACACAATGGGGGCACTTTTCTCCGCAATCCACCTTCGAGATACTGAAAAATACATTGAGTTCCCATTCTATCGTACGGAAACGCACCGAAGTCTGCTCTGGCCTTTATGCACTGGAGCGCTATCATTATGAAACTCCATTTATGATAGATCCCTCAAGTGTGCAGTTCAAGAAGGCAATCAGTGGGCCCTCTAGTCTAGAATCTCTGCATACCTTTGGGATAGTAGAGCGCCATAAAATAGGGGGGGGGGGGAATCTGATGTGAACACCACATGACTTCCTTGTACATCTATTAAATCATAAATATTTTCGGTGCACTTCATCTAAACTTATTTTGTTTGAAAGAGGTACAATTCTGCTATAATACTAAGGTTTAGCAATTTCTAGCCAAACATTTGAGACTAGCTGAAGTACCCGTCGTTAACGGGTTAGTACATACTGCAAATTTTCAATAAGCTTGAATCTTTGTGAGCATTGTATAGGTGTATAAAGAATGGAAATAGTATATTAGCAATAGTATAGAAATAAAAATTATATCTTCTGTCTATTGCTAAAAGATTACAGGTTTGGGAGTAACAAAATGATCAGTCAATTTGACTATTATAGAGAGCTTCTTTGTATTTAAAAAAAAAAATTAAATTTTATACTGGTTGAATGAGTTTTTCAAGTCAATAAGTCATTCCTAACCTGTAACTAAATTTTGTTTGATTCACTGCAGATATTTTAACATTATTCCTCGAAAACATTTTGCTCAATTTCCACAAAATCTAAAAAAGCAAATAAACATTTTAAAATTTTATTTAATTTTTTCAAACAATTCCGATTTTTGCTGTTTCGGCCGTTGCTAATCATATTGCCAAACTTCATTGTTTTCTCTTAATCCTTTTTTAAGGAATCTGAGAACAAACATTTATATGATTTTTACAAAATCCCAAAAACTATGAAATATTTAAAACTGTTTTGGCATCTGGAGTTCAAATTAACTTGCATCTAACATGATCCCAAATTTTATTCTATCCCACTCCCATTTTTCAGGAATAGCCCAAACATGTACTGAATTATCACAAAATCTCAGAATCTATAAAAAAATATTTTAAAAACTTTAACACAATGAGTTCAAGTGGCCACCAATGACGAGACGATACTAAATTTTATTTCACTCGCTTCAGTGATTTATACACCTAATATATAAAATTCTCCTGTCCCAGTGTTAGTCACCTAACTCCTCCAAAATCACTCGACCAATTTTCATGAAATTTTCTATGTATATTCGTTAGGTCATAGAATAGGTTTTTAACTATGTCTCATACCCCTAAGTCATAAGGGCGGTCCACCCCAAAATGTTTAGCCCCCGAGTGCTATTCATTTCAATCAGGATTTCTGTGTAGACATTAGCGTGTCGAATCACTTTTCAAATGTGTTTGCCAGATAATGCGGAGAGGGAGGGGGGCGTTAATGAAATGATGAAAGTCGCACAAGGTTTGCAATTTTTGATAAATGTGGTGCCAAAACGCGACAATTTATTATAAATATATTTCGCGTATAGTTAGAAAACGCCTGGCGTATATTGTAAAAGAGTTTTATTAGGCGATTGTAATATAGATTTCTATTCCGAAGAAGTTCTCTGTGGAACAAGAAAGGAAAACACGTTACACTCGTGGATTATGATGCCCATTCCAAACAGCATTTAAAATGTCTTTGCGGTATAGTTGGAATATGCCTACAGGAAGAATATGCCTGGCGAAGATTGTAAAACAATTTCAGTAGGCGATTTTAAGATAGATTTCGATTCCAAAGATGCGTTTTATGGTACAAGAAAGAGTTGATTCCTATTTTAACATCCCCACTCTCGCCAACCTAAAAAATCCCCGTACTTTGGCGAGCTTTGCAGTCATGGGTCTCTGGGAGTTATGCACAAGTTTTAACGGTACTTACGTATTATCCCGGCGGTCCGGCAAGACAAGCAATTTTTCACCAAGATAAATGCCGGGCACATGAAATTGTTGATGGTTTGGATTACGATTGTACGATACGGTAAGTACCGTTTCAATGTTCCCAAAAGAACCAGATGAAAACTAAAGTAAACAAACTAGCGATAAACGCACCAGTTAAGGAATCTGAAGACACTTAATTATTAAAACTACATTAATTGGCAATTCAAAATAAATAAAAATGTAACGGCATGCTGTACTTACATGTTGTTCCAAATCGCCATTTTATTTCTAAATTACGATTGCCACATTAATGCAAAAAATCGTCATGGTAACTGCATATGTTTAATGATCGCCACCTTGGCGAGAGTCGAGGCGTTAAAGTAGGAATCAACCCAAGAAAGACAAAGCGGTACATTCATGGATTATGATGCACATTCGAAACAATATAAAAAACGATGAAGTATATTTGTAAAATACTTTTAGTAGGCGATTTTAAGATAGATTTCGATTCCAAAGATGGGTTTTACGAAACAAGCAAGAAAAATACAGCACAGTCATGAATAATGATACACTTTTAAAACTTAATGGAATAAGTAAGAAAAATAGGGACAACGTATAACTAATGATACGATTTTAATATATAGCACTATAGTGTGTATTTAAAACCTGAAAGTGTTTCAGATTTTCATCCTTTTTTCTTTCCGAACATGTACCCTGTAAGGAAAGTATTGTAATCGTGAAAAAATTCGACTTCGAGATTTTGATGTATTAACACGTTTTGAGGTCTTCTGAATTCATTTATGCTATTTTTACGAGATGTATGTTTGTATGTGTGTGTGTGTGTGTGTGTGTGTGTTTGTGTGTATGTGAGTGAACACGATAGCTCCTAAACGGGGCATTCGATTGAGCTCAAATTGGGTATATATGTTATAAACCACCATCGTAAGACCGACATTGATTTTGATGTGTATAGAACTTATAGTTTTTCTACTGGGATACTACAAAGATTTCTTTTACATTATGGCTTATGGGGGAGAAATTCTTGAAAGTGCTCTAGCGTTTAAACGGTACATTCGATTGAACTCATATTGGGTATATCTAATAAATAAAATTCTCATGTCACAGTGTTAGTTACCATATACTCCTCCAAAACGACTCTACCGATTTTAAAGAAATTTTATATGTATATTCGTTAAGTCTGCGAATATGATTTTGTCTCATACCTCTAAGTCACAAGGGCGGTCCACCTCAAAATTTTTAGCACCAGAGTACTAATAAGTTAAATCAGGATTTTTGTCTAGGCATTAGCGCATCGAGTCCCTTTTCAAATGTGTTTGCCAGATAATGTGGAGAGGGGGGAGGGCGTTAATAAAATGTTGAAAGTCGCACAAGGATTTGCAATTTTTGATAATGGATCGCTAAATGGGGAGCCAAAACGTGACAATTTATTATAAATATATTTCGAGTATAGTTAGAAAACGCCTGGCGTATATTGTAAAAGAGTTTTATTAGGCGATTTTAATATTGATTTCTATTCTGAAGAAGTGCTTTGTGGAACAAGAAAGGAAAACACGGTACACTCATGGATTATGATTCCCATTTCATGTCTTTGCGACATAGTTGGAATATGCCTATAGGACGAGTATGCCTGGCGAAGATTGTAAAACAGTTTCAGTAGGCGATTTTAAGATAGATTTCGATTCCAAATATGTGTTTTATGGTACAAGAAAGAGTTGATTCCTATTTTAACACCCCCCACTCTCGCCAACCTAAAAAATCCCTGTACTTTGGCGAGCTTTGCAGTCATGGGTCTCTGGGAGTTATGCACAAGTTTCAACGGTACTTACGTATTATCCCGGTGGTCCTCCAAGACTAGCAATTTTCACCAAGATAAATGCCGGGCACATGAAATTGTTGATGGTTTGGAATACGATTGGCAATAGTTTGCCAGCAAATTTGACGAAAAAGTAGTTTGGCGGAAGTGACCGCCGGCATAATACGTACGTACCGTTTCGGCGCTCCCAAAAGAACTAGATGAAAACTAAAGTAAACAAATTAGCGATAAACGCACCAGTTAAGGAATTTGAAGACACTTTATTATTACAACTACATTAATTGGCAATCCAAAATAAATAAAAATGTAACGGCATGCTGTGCTTACATGTTGTTCCAAATCGCCATTTTATCGCAATCGTTGTTCCAAATCGCCACATGAATGCAAAAAATTGTCATGGTAACTGCATATGTTTAATGATCGCCACCTTGGCGAGAGTCGAGGCGTTAAAGTAGGAATCAACCCAAGAAAGACATACATGGTATACGCATGTATTTTGATACGCATTCGAAACAATATATAGAACGATGAAGTGTAGTTGTAATATACTTGGCGAAGATTGTAAAATAGTTTTAGTAGACGATTTTAAGATAGATTTCGATTCCAAAGATGGGTTTTATGAAACAAGAAAAAAAAATACAGCACAGTCATGAATAATATACACTTTCCAACTTAATGGAATATGAGAGAAAAATAGGGACGACGCATAAACTATGATACGCTTTTAATATATAGTACTTTGGTGCGTAGTTAAAATCTGAAAGTGTTTCAGATTTTCTTCCTTTTATTATTTTTTTTTTTGACAAAATTTTTTATGGAATGACTATGAATAAGTCTCAAGGCCAAAGTATGTTTGTTTGTGGCTTAGATTTGAGCACGCCATGTTTTTCACATGGACAATTATACGTGGCATGATCTCGAGTGGGCAAACCATGCAGTTTGTTTGTGTTAGCTAAAAATATTATTCACTCTATTCCGTTAAGGGATTGATAATATTTTTTAGTAAAATTATTGTAATTAGCGATATATATAAATGTAAAGAATAAATTACAATGAATTAAAAATATAAATGTTTGGTATTGTGTTATTTTTATATTCCAGCATGGTTCACAGCGCTCCATGCCTCTTCCACTCATATACCACATCCTCACATACTTACAATAAGTTAGTCATTTCTTTCTACTAAAATAATCCTAGGAATAATTTATATGGCAAAACAACGTTTGCCGGGTCAGCTAGTCTAATATATAAAATTCTCCTGTCACAGTGTTAGTCCCCTAACTCCTCCGAAACCACTCGACCAATTTTAATGAAATTTTCTATGTATATTGGTTAAGTCATAGAATAGGTTTTTAACTATGTCTCATACCCCTAAGTCATAAGGGCGGTCCACCCCAAAATGTTTAGCCCCCGAGTGCTATTAATTTCAATCAGGATTTCTGTGTAGACATTAGCGTGTCGAATCACTTTTCAAATGTGTTTGCCAGATAATGTGGAGAGGGGGGGGGGGCGAAGTTAATAAAATGTTGAAAGTCGCAGAAGGTTTGCAATTTTTGATAATTGATCGCTAAATGTGGTGCCAAAATGCGACAATTTATTATAAATATATTTCGCGTATAGTTAGAAAACGCCTGCCGTATATTGTAAAAGAGTTTTATTAGGCGATTTTAATATAGATTTCTATTCCGAAGAAGTGCTCTGTGGAACAAGAAAGGAAAACACGGTACACTTATGGATTATGATGTCCATTCCAAACAGTATTTAAAATGTCTTTGCGGTATAGTTGGAATATGCCTACTGGAAGAACATGCCTGGAGGAAATTCTGAACAGTTTCAGGTGGCGATTTTAAGATAGATTTCGATTCCAAAGATGTGTTTTATGGTACGAGAAAGAGTTGATTCCTATTTTAGCGCCCCCACTCTCGCCAACCTAAAAAATTCTCGTACTTTGGCGAGCTTTGCAGTCATGGGTCTCTGGGAGTTATGCACAATTTTCAATGGTACATACGTATTTTCCAGGCAGTCCGCCAAGACAAGCAATTTTTTTTACCAAGATAAATGCCGGGCACATGAAATTGTTGATGGTTTGGAATACGGTTGGCAATGTATTTAAAGTCTACGAAAAAGCAGTTTGGCGGAAGTGACCGCCGGGATAATACGTAAGTACCGTTTCAACGCACCCAAAAGAACTAGGTGATAACTAAAGTAAACAAACTAGCGATAAACGTGCCAGTTAAAGAATTTGAAGACATTTAATTATTAAAACTACATTAATTGGTAATCCAAAAGAAACAAAAATGCAACGGCATGCTGTACTTACATGTTGTTCCAAATCGCCATTTTAATTCTAAATTATGATTTCTACATAAATGCAAAAAATCGTCATGGTAACTGAATATGTTTAATCATCGCCTCCTTGGCGAGAGTCGAGGCGTTAAATTAGGAAACAATATATAAAACGGTGAAGTATAGTTGTGATATACTTGGCGAAGATTGTAAAATAGTTTTAGTAGGCGATTTTAAGATAGATTTCGATTCCAAAGATGGGTTTTATAAAATAAGGATGAAAAATAGGGACGACGCATAAATTATAATACGATTTTAATATATAGCACTATAGTGCGTACTTAAAATCTGAAAGTGTTTCAGATTTTCATCCTTTTTTTTTTGGTGGGGGGGAAAATTTTTTATGGAATGACTATCAATAAGTCTCAAGGCCAAAGTCTCAAGTCTCAAGGCCAAGACATAATACATATGTCTGTTTGTGGATTAGATTTGAGCACGCCATGTTTTTCACACGGACAGTTATACGTGGCATACTCTCGAGTGGGCAAACCATACAGGGGGGCATCCAGTTTGTTTGTGTTATCTAAAGATGGGATGACAAAAAATATTGTATACTCTATTGCGTTAAGGGATTGATATTATTTTTTAGTAAAATTATTGTAATTAGCGATATATATAAATTTAAAGAGTAAATTACAATGAATTAAAAATATAAATGTTTGGTATTGTGTAATTTTTATATTCCAGCATCGTTCACAGTGCTCCATGCCTCTTCCACTCATATACTGCATCCTCACAAACTTACAATAAGTTAGTCATTTCTTTCTACTAAAATAATCCTAGGAATAATTTATATGGCAAAACAACGTTTGCCGGGTCAGCTAGTAATCAATAAATATTTTCATATTTTGAACAATTTTTGAAAAATCTCTAAATCAAAAATTAAAAAAAAAATGACTCCTATAGTTTAAGTTGAGTGACCACCTGTCATGTCACTCAATTTCATTTCATTCGCTTCAGTAATTTTTACGTAATGCACGAACATAAATGTAAGCAAATTGAAACTTTTCTCGCAAAATCTCAAAATCTAACCTCGAATTAAAAAAAAATTCTATGCCTATAGTTTAAGTTGATTGATCTCTTACCATTTCACCAAATTTCATTTCATTCGCTTCTGGCATTTTTACGTGATTTGCGAACAAAAAAGAAAAGTTTCATGGACAGAACGTAAGACAGACAAACTTTTTTTTGACGGTCGTATTGGATTCCCAGGCGCTTGAAACGGATATAAATCGTAAAATTTTTGACAAAAGTCTAATTTTAGTTACATAGATGTAGTTTTCATTTAAAAAATAAATGAAAAAAAAATGGAAGTTAAATGAAAAAAGATGGCAATGTTAAACTGTTGGCACATATATATTGCTAACTTTCTAATAATCCATCTAAGGTCCTCTTATCCATAGTCCTCTTTCTGGATCTATTGCAACGCCGATTCGACATCTATATTTTAATTTGAGTGACCACCTATCATATCAATAAGTTTCATTTCGTTTGCTTTAGTTGTTATTGTGTGATGTGCGAACAAAAATTTATGCAGTTTTAAAGGGTTTTTTGCAAAATCTCAAAATCTAATCAAACTATTGGCATCAAATTTTAAAAAAAATATCTGTATGAAAAATTAAAAATATTTAAAAAATATCTGTAAAAAAAAATGTGGTAGCATGATAGAGTGACTGTCTGTCATGCTACCACATTTCGTTTCATTTGCTTTAGTCGTTATTACATGATGCACGAGCAAAATTTACGCAGTTTGAAACGATTTTCGCAAAATCTCAATCTAATAGATTTTTTTAAAAATTCAACTCCTATATTTTAAGTTCAGTGACCACCTGTCATGCCACTCAATTTCATTTCATTCGCTTCAGTCATTTCGAACGTGATGGCGGAACATATATGTAAGCAGTTAGAAACGATTTTCACAAAATCTCAAAATCTAATCAAGATTTTTCTTTTTAAATTCGGCTCCTATATTTGAAATTGAGTGACCACCTATCATGTCAACAAACTTCATTTCATTCGTATGGTGATGCGCGAACAAAAAAATAGCGTTGCAGACAGGATAACAACTTTTTTTTTTTTTTTTTTTTTTTTTTTTTTTGAGGGTCATACTGGATTCCCAGGTGCTTGGAACAGATAGAAATCGCAAAATTTTCGAATTCCAAGTAATGTACAGACGAAAGTCTAATTTTATTTATGTGGATATCGCCATGCTGGGTTCAGTTTGAAAGATTTATTTTTTGCACTTAATTTGGTGATATTTCGCCAAAACCCGACCAGAGAGTTTGCGAGATTTGGGGCATATAGCCGAAGTACTTATTAACCTCAGACTTTTGATGAATTGAAGGCATCCGTAGACCTTAGTGCAGCGTTTCTCAACCTGTGGGGAGCGACCCCCCAAGGGGGCGCAGAGCGTTTGCAGGGGGGGGCGAGAGAAAAACCAAAAATTAAGTAGTGATGCATGTTTTTAAAAAAATCATCTTATTTATTCTCATTTTTACTCAAAAATATATCCATTTTCGTTTAAAATGTTCATTCAAACTTTACTGATAACATTATTTTATAGAAAGTTCGACTAAATGTTCATTATTAAAGATTTAAAAACTGAATGCATGCTGAAAAATGTGAGGGGGGGGCGCCATCGTAAGTTAGCCTTTGTTGGAGGGGGGGGGGCGAAGGTTAAAAGGTTGAGAACCGCTGCCTTAGTGTATACAAAGTGACCCTGTAAATAAATTATCCAGTCGACTGGAATTTAAAAAAGAAAATGCATAATTACATGTTACAACACTTTTACATACAAAATATCAGCCGTCTACGGTTAAAAATTTTAGTGTTATACGAAATTGTTTTTCGTGCAAATTTGGCGATATTTCGCTAAAACTTGCGAAAGTTGATGGCAGTAGGCGAGATTTCGGGTATGGCGCAAACGATGACTGTCTACAGACATTGCGCATTGAAGATGTCTGTACACCTTAACGTATTGAAATTCTTTTGGGTGGTCCTGCAAATAAACTATCCATCAGATTCGAACGAAAAAGGGAGCCGCACAAGTAGATATTACAACAATCTTAAATGCAAAATATCAACATTCTACGACTAATAGTTTTTGAGATATGCGAGTGTAATACATAATACATAACGTTTGCCAAAAGTCGCCAAGTTTGGTGAGTTTTGGCATACGCTATGTATATGCATTTATACGAACATACATACATGCGTACGTTGAGACGTCTCCCAAATACTCTTTGAAGTAAATTTAGAGGTAGTCTAAATCGAATTTGTCATCAAAATCTACATACCGAAATTATTTGCGATCAATGTACTAGATTACTTCGTACAAGGAAGTAAAAATAAAAAATTAGCCTTATTCCATGGTGCATTGGTCCATATCCATTGGTCTTATTCCATAAAGTCTTACTCCATGTGTCAAGTGCCTCGAATTAGGCACATTCCCTCCAGTATGGAAAAGGGCAAGTTTGGTTCTCTTTAACAAGGAAGGAAAAGACAGTTCGGACCCATCGAGCTATCGACCGATTTGTCTCCTGTCGGCATGGAGCAAAATTCTAGACAGGCTTGTGGTAGAACGCCTCCAGCACCACCTCCATACAGGTGGTCACCTGGCGAAGACCCAATACGGGTTCACGCCGGGGACGGGTGCGGAGGAAGCCATCTCTGCCATTTATAAGTCAGTCGAGGTCAACGCGGCTCTGGGGAACGACACATGTCTGATTTCCTTAGACGTTAAAAGTGCCTTCAATAATGTATGGTGGCCTTCCATACTATACCTGTTGGGTCAGACAGGGTGCCCAAAGAATCTGTACAGGATGGTGAGTAGTTTCCTAACAATGAGGGAGGTAGTCTACCGTTCAGGAGGATCGGAGGTTGTCCATAGCTACAACAGAGGATGTCCGCAGGATCCACTCTGGACCCTGCTGTGGAACATCGTAGCGAACTCGGCTCTTAAGCTCAAGCTTCCTGTTGGAGTCTATCTGCAGGCTTATGCGGACGACTTCGTTGTGGTAATTGATGCTCCCAACGCGCATCAGTGCAGCCGCAAGGCGACTGAAGCCCTCACTATCCTTCAGAAATGGAGCGAACTCCACAAATTGGAGTTCAGCCCAGCCAAAACGGTCGGGCTTCACGTACGACCCCTGCGTCGAATGGGGCGAGTGCGGCCTCCCCGCACTGCCCCGGTAATCCGTTTCGGGGGTAGTATAGTAAAATTTCAGTCAGAGCTGAAGGTGCTGGGAGTGGTGCTCAATCAAAAGATGAATTCCATGGCACACGTCGCACATCTCAAGCAACTGCTGGCGAGATACGTAGTGAGACTCCACAGCCTAACAAGGCCCGGCAACGGACTTAGCGGGACTGTGTTGAAGAACCTCTATAAACGTGGAATGGAGCGCGTAGCTCTTTATGCCTGCGGAGCCTGGTGGGATGGAGGAACAGAGCGAATGCGGACGCACCTAATGCAGGTGCAAAGGATTATACTGCTGGCGATAACAAAGTGTTACCGCACAACAAGCAGTGCCGCGCTCTGTGTCCTTGCCGGCCTCCTACCACTAGACCTACAGGTGGAGAAAGAAGCGCTCATCTCGAGACTCCGAAAGCAGGGTCAATCGATCCAGTTCGGAGATACGAGAATAGAACCCTCCGAAGTAGAGGGCGAACTTCCGCGATGGGGGACACACCCGAGTAGGAGTCCGTTCATCAGCTGGGACACCCTGGGCCCACGGAGGAAGGGACTAGAGCTCTTCACGGATGGGTCTAGGCTCAATGGCAAAGTGGGATCAGGATACGTCCTGTATAGCGGTCAGAAGAGAATCTCGGACGGCCACTACAGGTTGTCGGACAACGGAAGTGTATTCCAGGCCGAACTCGTCGCGATCCTGAAAGGTCTGCAGGACCCACTCTGTCGAAGCACAGAAACCTTGGACGTCTATACGGACAGCCAGTCCTCGCTCCAAGCTCTCTCAAGGCTGAATTGCAGAAATGCAATGGTTGCAGCTATCCACTCCGAAATTGGAGATAGGCGGATCCGCTTCCACTGGGTGAAGGCACATGTCGGAACCTGGGGAAACGAGGAAGCCGATGCTCTGGCGAAGAGTGGAACACAGAAACCATCAGTAGACGAGAGAGTAAAGAGTTCGATAAGGAGCGTGAAGTACTCCATGAGGACTGAAGCCAGGAAACTGTGGCAGAAAAGGTGGGAAGAAGCAGAAGTCGGACGTTTTACACGTACGATCTTTCCAACGGTGAGCGAAAAGAGAACTTGGAAAAGTAGGAAGGTGAACTGGGTCGTGACGGACCATGGTCCCTTCCCGGCCTATTTTCGACGGTTCTCCGTAAAGGAGACAAGGAATTGCAACTTCTGCCCCTGACAAGTCCCGCCGACAGTCTGCACATCGTAGCCCATTGTCCTGGGTTACAGGAACTGAGAAATCGGTTCTGCCCGAAATTGGATGCCTCGACATTCAATAACTACGTGCGGAGCGAAAAAGGGCGCGAGGCCCTGTCGCGCTTCCTCGACGCGCTAGGAGACTCACTAAGTTAACGGGCAACTTAGAGAAAAGAGTGAGCGCTTCCCCAAACCAGAGATAGCTGGTGGGGGATAGATACTTGGTGGTGCATGTATCGAACAAAGTCAAATACTGGTGGTGCATGTGTTTGCTTCTCGAATTTGCTAGGGAATACTGGCGGTGCATGTATCTCCCAAAGATGCCCGGCCAGGCGGCCGGCATCAAATATCGGCTTATTTAGAAATACTGGTGGTGCATGTATTTCAAGGAAGGACCAATGAGTCCTTCAATGGTGGTGCATGTATTTCAGGAAAACCGCGGTTCTCGCGGTATTCCACCCCGCAAAAGGGTTCTTGCAGGCCATGCACAAGCATGGAGCAAAGAACTAACAGGTGAACCATGCCGAACGGAGGGCGAGCCCCTCCGACCGTGGTTGGGACCTCCTTCCTGTCAATGGACAGAGGAAACCTATGGTGTCTATGCTGCACGAGTATCGTGCTCTCTGGTGTCCTGAGATCTCCTATTGGTGCGACGGTCGTTGTAGTGATGACGGGTGGACAGTGGGCCGGGCTCGTCCTGCCCCGCTGGTCTGGGTGCCAGCACTGCCTCCTCTAATGTGGGGAGACGGGCAAGGGTTACCGTTTACCACCGGCTAGGCAAGCCCCGCGCAACCTGATGAGGGCCTCTTTGAGACTCCTCGAGAAGGTTTGCTGTCAATGCGGCGGCCCATTGGGGTCCTTTTAGGAGGGCTACCAATCGTGTAATGCTCAACATAGAGCGGGTGCACATATTGAAATAGTCTCCTTACCATCACGTGACCAACGCTCTTCAACGGACAACGATGCCCCACACAATAGTCACCTCGCGGGCATTCAAGGACAACCATGTCGTTATCAAAATATGAACTAAAAGAATTTCTGAAGAGGACACTGGATGCACTTTACTTAATGCTAAGTCCTTTTGCTGTGGGTGCTTACTTCTCGGTGTGATATTTTTATTTATATCCGAATACCAAATGCATCTTTTCATATTCAGAGTTGTGACATAAATTCAACCTAGATATGCAGGGGATGCTTTCGGTAAAGATTTTGCTTTAATGGACATAGTTTCATTTGATATTCATGGATTTTCATTATCTGGTGATTCTTTGCCTATTTGCCCAGGCCGGCTCTGATGTTCAGCCGCTTGAATTGCGAAATACAAAATGTGCATTTACTATTTCGCCTTCTATTTGCACTTATTATTGGGTCTTCATTTCCAGTGAACAAAAAATAATATAATCATATGGAATGAAAATAAAACTTTTCATGCATATACGCTTTCACGGTGCGGAATTTCCTTCAAGAATTGCAATTAAGTTGTCTGAAAACCGTTTGATTAATTTGATCAAAACTCTGCAGTGCGAAGCTGTAAGAGCAGGCACGTATCCAGAAAAATATTTTGGAGGGGGTCCAAAAATTTCGGAGGGTTAATCGGTAAAAAAGACAGAATTTTAAACACATTTTAGCAACAAAAATCAAAATTTCGGAAGGGGGGAGGGACTGGACCTCCTGACCCCCTATTAAATACGGCCTTGTCTAAGAGGTGCGAGGCCGTGGGCGGTGTTGCCCATGTCTCTCCCCATTTCTGTTAGCAGCTATATCTATCGAGTAAAGCCGGATTCATACTGGCCGTACCACACCGCTAAGACGCCGCAATGACGTCACGTGGCGGAGCAACACGGCGCCCGCGCAGCGAGCGCCGAGGGTTTGCGCATTATCTGGCGAGAACAGATATTCCGCAGCGACCTCAAAGCTACAGCCAATTACAAAAGAGCTTTTACAGCTACAGCCAATTACAGAAGAGCATTGGTGTATTTACTTGCGGCAAGGCAAGCTCGCCGCGAGGACAGCCAACGGTCCAAAACAGCGAAACAGTACGGCATGGTTGCGATGCGGTGCGGCAGATATGAATCCACCTTAACCCATTTGTGCCTGGATATTTTTGCGACTTTCTTCGATTTTTACTGATATCAGAAATAAGAGATAAATTTCTGATGTCAACTTCTTGAACAAGGGATGATTTCTTTTAAAATCATTATGCATAAAAATCGAAATATCAACATCCTACTTGGTCATGTTAAAATATTTTGTAGAGTTGAGGCTCAATACTCATGAATAAAGGCTAGGAAAAATAAATAACGTTTTCGACTAATAGCGAAAATGCCGTCCCAAAAGAGGGACGCTAGGCATAAATGGGTTAACAGACCGATGTGAGCAGGGCCCGCCAGGCGCGCACACAGGATTTTTGGCTGCTGGAGGGTCCAACTTTTAGGGATGTTCCTGATTGACAAAAATCAGTGATGAAAGGACTCGTTTTCATTAGATGGAATTCATCAAAACTCGTCCCAGCCAGTTCCCTAAGAATACACTACACAGTACAATAGGAAGGAAAGCAATAGTTGTTCAGTTATGAGAACAAGATAGCATTTTAGGTTCGCTTTCAGTTCGTTTTTGAAAAGTTGAGGAAAACGAGAAAAACATTTCTTTTTTTATTTATTAGAACTGAAACTATTGCTACCTTTTTTTGGAATCATTTTATTTACTATAGATATAGGGTAATAATGAATCGAAAAAAAAAATCAAAGCCGATGGGGGGGGGGTGTCCAGACTCCCTGGACCCCCCCCCCTTGTGTGCACCACTGGGGCCCGCTTATGACCAACAGGGTCCCCGATCTATGAAATTTGTTTTATTTTTCCCAAAATTTTGGTATAAAAAAGTATTTCAAAACAACATTTGAAATTGGGGGCCCTTTCGAGCCTGGCACCCTGGCAGGGCCTGATTACTGAAAAGGCTCGTGAAGCTTGAGCTTCCCCTCAGAATTTGAAGGGGGGCCTGAAAATGACTGAAAAACTGCGATAAAAATTCAAAATTTTGTTTTTAAATGATCTTTTAAGTTATTGTAAACATTTTTAATGAAGGGAAGTGGTGCTTTTCAGAAGTCTTGATACTTCATGTCGCAACATTTCTAAATTAGTTGTTTCCTTAGTAGCAATAACCCATCGGTCGATGAGAGGCGGGTGAGTTTAATCCGAGGAGAAGGAGCAATGGCCGATCACGGCTTTTCATCCAAAAAAGGGGAAATTTCATCGGCAACTGGTACAAAATGTCCGCTCGGGGGGGCCATAAAGCCGATCATCGTTTTCCGATGACTCCGATGAAATAACGAAAAGAAACCGATAAACTGTTTAAAATATATTTGTTAATAAAAAATAAACGACTGGCAGCAAAATTTTCAAAAAATGTCCGTTCTGTTTATTATGGTTTCGTTTTTTGTATGCTAAATTTCCTTTTTTCTGAAAAAAAAAAAAAAATCTTCCTCCCCCGGGCCCGAACCCTGAGTTTACTGATTACGAGATAAGCGCGCTACCCCTAGACCATCGAATCTTGTCATGGGTAAGGCGAAGTGTGATGTACCGGTTATTTTAGTCTCAGATTGGGACTTAGGGTGAAATTTTGACAAAGTGTTGTTCAGCTATTATTAATAATAGTTAAATTATTCGATTGGTAAGAAATTAATTTCACTTTCTACCAATGTATGTAAGTAGCAACAACATTCATAATTAATAATTAAAAAACAATATTGCCAATTGTATAGAAATTTTAGTGTGATTTTAACTTTCATATTTCTTGGATAAATTTTTAAAATTAACTGATTTCTCTTCTTGCTGTTTACATTAAAGAGGTTTCAAAAGAGTTGCTCATTGTAATGAAGTTTCCGTTTTTCTTATAATGCAGCTGACGCTCAAATAGATTTTCTTTTTTTTTTTTAACAGATTTTTAAAATTATTTAAATATTACAAACGATTTTTATATAATAAACACTTACATTTTTTTTTTATAAATATTTCTTTTCAAATTTAAATTTTGTGGGAGAGGGACAAGGGGGGGATACCACCCCCCTGCCCCCTCACAACCCCAATACAAGAAATTTGAAGTAAATTATGCGATTAATTCAAGAATTGTTCAAAATTTTCCTTAGATTATGCAAAGGCACATCTAAATTTCGCAAATATTTATAGGAATTTGGGTAAAGTGTAAACCACTGGGGACACCTGCAAGGCCCGATGACTATAGAGCTGGAGTTTCGGATAAGATTGTTTTTCGGTTTCCCATCGGCGAAACTGCTCGTCTAGATCACTTCTATCCATGAATAAAAATTCATCTATTGCAGATAAACAAAAGTGCACTAGCCGATGACTGAATTCGACGAGTCGATGAGTTAACGATGAGTCGATGAACGACCGAACAGAAAACAAGCAGTCATTGCTACTAGGGTTACGATGTCTTTGCCTGGGACATCTACTGCGGTTGAGAGTTTTTTTTCTGTTATGGGGAATACTTGGCCAGCAGAAAGGGGTAGACTTTTAATATGTAATGTTAAACATATGGGCGTCGGCAGAATATTTCCCAGGGGGGCAAAGACTACTTCAATGTATGGTTACCATGTTGGAAAGAGCAAAAAAGCAAGAGAAATCACTGCATACCAGGGGGGGCATTGCCCCCCCTTGCCCTATGCTGCCGGCGCCCATGGTTAAACATCTTCTAAATGTCAAAATTAATTCTCAACTTCTGTGTTGTGATTTTTATGATGCCATCAAAACAAACAAAGAATTCCTGAAAAAAGCCATGCCTAATGAAAAATAGGACTAAATTAATAAAGTTTAATGTTCCAGTAAGGTAATGAAATGTTTTTAGTTATTTGTTAATGTTTAAAGTAATTTCAAAAATACTGTAAAATCTCGTTACAATGAACTAAACTATTATGAAGATTAACGAATAAAATATTTTTATCAAAGGAAATTTTCAAATTAATAAATAAAGTGCTTTATTCCAAGGAAATCATTAGAACTGATTAAATCAATGAAATTTCTTTTTTATGAATAAAATATTTTTATGAAAGAAAATCATTAAAACTTTACTTTTCCCAAACAAAGGTGATGGGGGACCCGAAATGAGACTGAGCTTCCCCTCACTTCAGAGGTTAATCGGGCCCTGCACCCTGGGCAAAGTCCTGATTTGCCCATGCGATAATAAGGCTCTGGATGTGAGCCTCCATACCGCAGGCCTCTTTGGATGACGCATCGAAGTACACAAGCAGGTCCGTTCTTCATAGTAATGGCCCCCCATGGCCTAACTGTATGTTCAAGACGAAATGTGCAGGATGTTATGCTTATTGATTTTCTCATTTAATTGCAGTGATTTTGAATTACTTTTTAATTTTTATCAAGGCCGTACCCAGTGGGTTGACCAGGGCGGGTCAACCCGAAATTTAAAATTTTGTTAACAAAATAATAACGATAAAGTAGTCTTTTTGTGAAAAATTTAGCCTTTTCACCGTTTGGTCCTCCCCGAAAATTTTTTCCGGGTACAGCCCTGATTTTTATGTATTGGAAAGCCACAATTCAATAAAATTACATGCTGATTTAACAAGCCACCTCTGATTCTGCCCCTTCATTATTCGATTAGAAATGCAAACCGCAAACGAAGTAGAGACAGCACTTCAGAATTTGCGCAAAACCATGCGCAATGATTTGTCACTTGAGTGACGTCAATACGACAGGCTCCAATCATAACTCTGTATGATGATTTAACGGGGGAATGTTTCGTTTCATTTTCAGTTTTAGAGTGTTAGATTCTTCAAATAAGTTAATACATTTGTTATCTCTTCGTAAAATATACTGTTAAGTTCAAAGATTATAATCTTATACTGTTTGAAAATTTTCATACACACGTATTCTACAACCATAGAAATGAGTATATTTTATTTTAGGAGCTCGAAAATTTCTTTTTAAAATGTAGAGGTTCGTTCCAGTTGTAAAAGTCCGTTCTATTTTTGCTCTTTACTTAAAAATTTTCTTTATATTTACTATATATTCATCAAAGTTAAATGTATTATACAAGTATTCTATCTGAAAAATTATTTTGTTTTGCATTTTCTTCTTTTATTTTTATTTATTTATTTTGGCCCCTTATTTTGGACGATACGGATTATTCTCTGATATTCTTTTTTGTTCGGAAATCGGAAAGTTTTTCTGCAAAAGGAATCTATTTATGAGGAAATTTCATTGACTTTTCTAAATCCTTTTCTTCAAAATTAAGGATTAAAATCCATATTTGTAATATTTTAGCACCTGGCTTATACATATGCGATTGTTAATCAACATAAATATTATAAAATTGTATTAATTTTCCGTTTATTAAATCCTTAGGTAAACGCCGGTGGCTGCAATACATAACTGCCACTTGTATTTTGTAACTGCGCATAAACGGAAGATTAAATACTCTGTATCAAGATGGCGGGTTTGACAGAAAGTGTGAAACGTCACTTTCCGCTGCAAAGTGTTAGCGATGTAATTCAGTTGTTCCAGTCCCAAATAGAAAATAATGACGAACCTAACCTAGCCCTGCTTTCTGTAGTTGTTGGATATATTGAAAATTTATTGACATGTAACAGGGCGCAACCATTGCAGATTGTTGATGCCCTTGAACCTATGTTTCCGACAGTTGAAATTTCTACTATTGATGCGTTATATACCAAGTTCAGGTGCCAGATCAAAGGCTCCGTTGACTTGTCCCAGTATCGAAGCAACCGATTTGCTACTCGTGAATTAGTTAAAAAAGTATCGGACGTTATTTGGGGATCTCTTACTCGAAGTTATTATAAAGATCGCGCTCATTTACAATCCCTTTACAGTTATTTAACAGGTAAGTTGTACACCTTGTTTACATAAATTAAACGACAAAATATTTGTACGCGATTTGCGATTTTGCCGGCTTAAAATACGTCGGAAAATTTGCTTACGTATTTTATGCTTTCAAAACTCACGTGTATCCCAAAATGCCGGTATATATTTTTTTTTTCTGAGGAAGAATTTTTAAATGAGTTGTTTGTCATTAGTTGTTATTTTGTGTTGTTGTCTGTTTAATGTGGATTTTAACTGCCTGAAAATGGCTTAGAAATAACATTGTTTAGATGCTATACAATTTTTGTTTATCTAAATTTTAAATGCCGGTAACAGTTAAAAATAAATAACATTGGCGTTTTGGCGAAAAACGGTGGACGCCAAATTTATTTCGCGAATTTTTTCTTATCTTTCCCATACATCTTTTATTTATTTATTTTCGCTTCGGTTCTTTTGAAATATTAAAAATGCATACGATATAGCCAAATTGTAATTTTTCGTAACAAAAATAGACAAAATTAACTGAGGATATTCATGATCTATTGTATTAAGAAGTACAAAATGAAAAGTTGAATTTCAAAATAATAGTTCTTAATTTTAATGCAGTAAGCATGTGAGTTGGATCTTCCCACAATTTTTGTTGTATTAAGTGAGTTTCGTTTTAACTTCCCGGTTTAAAGAATTCTTGTGTACTAACTAAGGTTGGTAGGTTAAATTCTAGTAAACTGTGGAAATAATAATTACCATTGCATTTTACATTTACTTATTCTTAAGCCATTGTTCAGGGTTTCTACAGACCTGGAAAGTCAGGGAAATGAGTTTTGGTCAGGGATTTGGGAAAAAAGTCAGGGAAATTAGCAGAAATTGAAGAAAGGTCAGAGAAATGCAAGAAAAATTGAATTTTCTGGTAAAATCAAGAAAATATTTGCTGTTTGAACCTAAGTGTAGAAATTGTTTTATTTTCATTTTCTCATTCAACCTTATAAATAATTTTAAAATGTTTTCTTTATGAGCATATCTTGTCCAGTTGAAATATGCTTAATTTTATCCTAAATTATTACCAGACATGGTTTTTGTTAGAATCCAGTGATGTCAAATAAGATTCTTGTATATATTAATTTTATTATTATTATTTGTAAAAAAAAGGGGCATAATATATATAAAAAATTATTATTTAAAGGATGTAATGTTACAAATAGAAACACAAAATTCGGGAAGTATGCTAGATAAAGTCAGGGAAGAGCGTGATAGATGTCAGGGAAGCAAAAGCTGTGAAATCTGTAGAAACCCTGTTGTTATTCAAATGACTTTGTTTTCTTTATCGACAACTAAATTATACCAAAAAGTAAGTATTAATAAATAATTAAACTAATAACACAGCTGTTTTTAGGAATAATTAATATATACTAATTAACACATTTAGTTTTAATTTTAATAAAAGTGGGCATCCCTGGCATGCTTTATTTGTATCAAAACAGAAAATTCCGTAGGTGAATGGTTTTCGTTTTTTTTTTTTTTTTGTGTGTGTGTGTGTGTAAACAGTATGCTATATTGTTTACAAAAAAAAAAAACAACCGTACACCTAACTCATTTTTTTCTCTGTTTGTGTTCAATCAATCAAACTTGTTGCAGCCATGACATTCATGTACACAATGTTTTAGAATCACCCAGGGGCAGGGTTGTTAAAAACGCGTGTTTTTTTCAGAAAAAACCCAACCCACTGGCAGTGGCGGATCCAGCAATTTTTTTTTGGAGGGGCTAAATTTTTAAAATAAGTTTATATCACCCAATTAAAATGTACTATAAATAAAAATCTTAGTCTACACCAATGTGCATGCTTTTGGGAGGGGCTAAGTCATAAAATATGATCATTTTAGTTATTTAAAGTGTATAATGAAGCAGAATGTTAACCTTTAGCAATCTATTTTGGGGGGGGGGGTGAAGCCCCCTAGCCCCTCCCCTGGATCCGCTGCTGCCCACTGGGTTTTTTCAAGGTTTTGGTGGTTTTATCAGGGTTTTATCTGGGTTTTTGGGTTTTTTCAGAGGAAGAGACGGGGTTTTAGAATATTTGAAAAACAATTTGCTTATTACTAAATACAACTTAAAACAAATAATTGATTACAAAAATCAGTTATAAATAAAAATTGGTTAATTAATAGAAATAACTAATTAAAATTATATTAATCATACATGAAAAACATATAAATCAATAACAATAACAAGCCCAATCATGGTTTGCTCTTTGATAAATTGACTATTAGTAATAATTTTAACAGTGATATACTAGTGCTTAATTAAAACTTTTTAAACTAATGATTTTTTATGGTTAAAAAATCCTTACAGATAGGCATAAAAATTTTCTCTAGAAAGTTTTTATGTCTATGTGAAGTCTAATTTTTTTTCCTTTGGTAGTGGTGGTGTGGGTGCAGGTAGGGAGCTGTTTATAAACTTTACAAGTGGTGTACTGATATTAAGCGATGTATAATCTACGTAATTAAAGTTGGAATTTTGAAAAAACCCAGTTGGGCTTTTTCGAAAAAACCCACTCGGGTTTTTTCAGGTTGGGCAAAATCATAACAACCCTGCCCAAGGGGCTAAAATCTTTCTAAAATGGACTTGGCCAGTCCTAGCCTCCACCCAGTTTTACCAATGGTCTTGTGTGACTAGACAGCATTTTATGAATGTTTACCTTTGAAATAACAATATGAAAGGAATGCAGAAAATTTATTGTGCGAAAAAAATACAAATTGGATATAGACACTTTATGATTTTTCTTGTATTACACATATTTTTCTCACTTCATTCAAACACATTTCATTTAAAATTGAAATATGATATTTAATGGATATTAAGGTTAGGCGAATTTCTCGCCATTGCAAGATATTGCAAAGCTTGGTTCAGTTTTGGAAGCTTATTTTTGATGTAATTTGCAAGTAGTTCAGATGTCACAAAAAAAACTACTCACAATGGTTTCACGATTATGTAAATACATCTTATGTTGAGGTGTCACACAAAAACTTGTCATTAGGAATAGTAGTCAAAATAGATTTTTCTGTTAAAATCTGAGTACTAAAAATGTTTCCGATTACAATACTTCCCTTTACTTCTTGCAAGAAAGAAAATTTGAATGAACTTTTTGGCCAGCGCATTCTATTAATCCAGTTGCAGTGTTTTGTTTTAATATATTGCTTGCAAACAAACATAAATTTCTGTCTTTTCATTCTGACAGGGAACAAGTTAGATTGTTTTGGTGTTGCCTTTGCTGTTGTTGCCGCATTCCAAGTTTTGGGTTATAAGGATGTGCATTTAGCGTTATCCGAAGACCATGCCTGGGTCACATATGGGAAAGATTCAGAAGACACTGCTGAAGTTACTTGGCACGGTAACTTTTAAAATTTTCCTCGTCTCAAGATTTCTTCAAGTGCAGTTAAATTAAAGAAGTATTTTGATTTCTATGTAATTAAACAAAAAAATATTTATGAAGACAAAAGTGTGACAAAGACACGAAAATATTTATTTTGAAAGTTTATTTAAAGCCGTATGAGTGAATTTAGCTTTATGAAAAGCACAAATTCATAAATACTAAGCATAAAAGTATTTGTGATGAGTTTTTTTTTTTTAAAGAAATTTCCAGTTTATTACTCTTAAATAAAAATTCTACTCAAATAAAAATTTTTGGCCAATTTATATTTGATTGAAACTTCAAGCAATCAAAGTTTAAGAAGGAAGGAAAAAAGTGGCATTAACATTTTTAGGGGTGAAGTTTTCCAGTTTTCCGAGACAAACTACCTCTCAATTTCAAAAAGTGAGAGTAATTCTATTAAAATATTATCGATTTATGCATCAAACACGAGTACCCGCAAGCCTTGATTAAAAAATGGGTTTGCCATATGTTTTCCCTTACAAGCTGTTTATTACTCCCCTCTGCCATTCAAACAATATTTTGAACTTTGAAGTAAGATTAATAAAATGATCCAAATTTATTATATATGATTATAGATTTTTAAATAATTGAAATTGTTATTTGATTTAATCTTGATTTATGAAATGAAATAAGAAACCTTCTACTTGCAAATAAAAATCTGAAAAAAAAAATATTATTTAAGAAATATAAAATATTATTTAAGAAATATCTTAATTATTAAATCTCAAATATTTAAGAAGTCTCAAATATTATTTAAGAATAAAATTCTTGCTGTGCATTTTTAAGTTTTAGACATGTTAAAATTAATAAAGATTTTTGTAAGTGTAATACACATTTGCATAAATAGGAGTTACTTGAAGGCTTCTGTGACCACTCAGTTTGGTGATATTATAGCAAAATCGCAGGTAGGTACTTGCGGGTTTATGTGATCACTAGTTGCTTTTTGACACTAGAACTATATCAAAATCACTAGAGTTACAAGGCTTGATGATCTGCCAAGCCCTAGCGACCATTAAGTTTCCTGTGGTGGGTGCTGGCTCAAAGGAAGTTACCTTTATTTTAACCTTTAACCCTTATTGGACAGCCATCAGATTTTGTAGAAGTTACTGCAGGTATAAAAACTTCCACTTTGCAAATTATCCTGTAAGACAGCAGATTTTCCATCCAAAATGAATATTTAACGTGTTCTTTAAATTTGCCTCTTATTTAGTTTGCACTATCCAGTTATAAAATAATATAATGTCTAGGCTGATAATTTTATTTTTTACCAACTATGCGAAAAATTCCAGAGCTGGGAATCGAACCCAGGACTGCTGCATAACGTGCGGGGGTTCTAACACTGAGCTACTCTGGGACGATTTCCAGATGAAATTTCTCGCATTAAAATTGTTGGCATTTATCATCTTCCTCTGCAAACCACAGATGGAATAGATGAAACAATTAATTCGTGACAACTCCGTTACACCGCGGAAATTTTAATGTGAGAAATTTCATCTGAAAATCGTCCCAGAGTAGCTCAGTGGTAGAGCACCCGCACGTTATGTGGCAGTTCTGGGTTCAATTCCCAGCTCTGGAATTTTTCGCATAGTTGGTAAAAAATAAAATTATCAGCCTAAACACTCTAACTTGCCTAATAACTTGAAAGGTTGATAGAATCACTTTCTAAAATATGTAATATAATCTCTTTAGGTTAAAACATAGATATTTAATTTTTGGTAATCAGTGAGTAGAATTATGATGTTATTTCTGATAAGACTGTCCCATGTATATTGCAAGAACAGAAAAAACACAATGCTAATCAGGGATGAGATTCTTCAGCTTTTTGTGAATAAAGAGGAAATCATTTTTTTCTCTGAAAATTCTGTTTTTTCTGTGAATTCCTGATTGTAGTTATTAGTTAACTGTGTGATATTTTTATCTTTGAGCATGTTCCAACGTTTTTCTTCTCTTAAAATTTCTTTCACATTAATTAGATATAAATATCACTTGTACAAATTTTTGCTCTATGATTTCAGCTTTTTTGCTCTTTTGCCAATCTCATCCCTGGCTAATGAAACATAGAATTCTAAAAAAAAAATCATCCTGGTTAATAAGTCTTGTGATGTTGATCGCTTTTCAAAAGGAGCAAATAACATCCTTAAGTGCGAAATTTCCTGAGTGTGCCTGTAGTTAAAGTCCTTCTAATTGTTTGATGTAGTAGAAAAAATATTATCTTTTTTTTAATCTTTAAAGCAGGATTAATATGTGTACATTTTTCTTAGGTAAAGGTAATGAAGATAAAAGAGGTCAGCCAGTTACTTGCGGCGTCACAGAAAAATCATGGTTATACTTGAATGGCTATCCTGTAAAGTGCACCCGGAGGATGGAAGTGGCAGCCTTAGTTTCCGGAATCAATCCTTCAATCAATGCCATGTCCGACAGTATAGAACTTGCTCGTCTTCAGCAGGTTTGTTTGTTGTTTTCAAATTGATCATACTTGAAACTCTTATATGTAGTTTGAATTGCTTTAGTATGTCAGGGTCAAATCTTCTAATCAGTTTTTCAGAAACTTCTGTTTAAGTTAACTTGAAATTTCGCACACATTTTAAGTAGAATCAATCCCAATATTATAATACTGAAAAGGGTGTATTGCATCAATAGTTCTTTGCAGGAGCACACTAAAAAATTTCAGTATGCTAGGGTCAAGGAATATTTTTAAAAAAATTATTTTTAAAACTCTTATTTATTAATCTTGTTTTAAACCCTGAACAGAAAATAATTATCTCCTGCATAACGATTAGGGTGTATCGAAAAAACCCTTTTTTCAAAATTCATTCATCCATAGTGGTATATTTTGGCCAAATTGGCTCAATAAGAAGTGTACCTTATTTCAACTTGATCGGTTAATATCTTCAGGTGCTGCTTTTGACTTAATGTTTGAAAAAAAGCAACTTTTGAAAATAAAAAAAAATTAAAATATAATTTTTTGAAAATTTCTTGTCCCTAAGTTTACCTTAATTGACTTAATAATAAGTGAAAAAAAATTTCAGCTCGATCAATCAATATGTTCAATTGCCACCATGAGCTTAAAAATTGAAAAAAAATGGAAAAAAGAGAATTTTGCTGGCACTCTGTAGAGGCATTTCATGCTTGAAGTGTATCTGTAGGATCACTTGTCGACTTAATATTCTATGTATAGACATAATATTCTATTTGCAGCTGTTAACCATCTTGCATAATGTAACTTACCAGGATGCTTCTCTGCCAATCTAGCATCACAATCACCGGTTGAAACTGTCTTACAGATACATAGAAGGTGGCTTTAATCGAATGATAGATTGTCGTTCACTATATCTTCAGTCCAAGTCACTGGCATAGGCTGAAATCGTTGTACTGGCATATCCTTGGAGTTTTTTAACACCATTCCAATTGATTCTGCGAACGTAGAAGTGCTTTTTCCATCGATTTCATTAATGATGTGCCACAAGGGAAATTGGTTTATGTGCAAACGACAAACAAATCTTTGAAGTGGCTTTTTAAGATAGATCTCTAGCTGAGCCATTGTGCCATTCTTTCCTCCTGTATTAATTGCCGTACCATCACAGACTATTACTATGACTTCTGAAGCATCAATTATTTCTTCTAAAAGAAAATCTCTGATAACTTCGGCAATGCTGTTTCCTCTCCCAGATTTGGGAGTCAGATGACTCATGTATGTTGATCCTGGTTCAGCTACAACCACAACATGCTTCTCCTTCACTAGAGTATGATAACAGTTACCGCTCTTTTTCTGAATTATCAATGTTTCATCTTATTTTCCGTCAAAATAAAGTCCCTTCACCTTACGGGACCTGAGTCCGGATGCAGCCTCCTTTACGACAGTTTTGCCTAACTTTCTTTTCTCTAACAATTTTATTTGGGTCAATCACTTTCTCTTGATCAGCTGTAACAAGATCTACATCTTCTAAAAGAGATGAAGCCAAAAGAGCTGCTTTCCGATTAGAAATGCGAATCCTGTAAACTGCATTGGCAAAGTTAGCAAGCTTAATTTTTTCTTTCGATATTTTTAGTTTTTCAGGAGGATTGAACTCTTTGTCTCAATCGGAATCTATCTTGGTTTCCCTTTAACTTTCATTTATAAGCACTTCAAATGATGACATTCTCTTTATGACGAGTCTGTTTCTCTCGACGTTTAGTCTCCATTACGTCTAAGCTTCCAATAAACATTCTTCTTTCCGTGTGTTCATCAATTAGAAAAGAAATTTCCAAATTATTAAAAAGGGAAATTAAACTTGATTTCTTATGTGCTAGCCTTATTGTTTTTAAAACTATTTTTGATCTTTTTGGGTGTTTTAGTCAGTGCCAGCTTTTATTTGTTGCACCTCTTAACCTATTTTTACATATTTTGTTAGTTGTTTTAAGAAAACTTTTTTAGTGTTGTAATCCAACTCAAAAATATATGCATAAGAAATCTTGGGCTTTCTGAAGGAAAATTGGGAAATCTGAGGCTGTTTGGGTTTGAAAACTTGGCACATTTGCTTATTATTAATTTAGTGGGTTAATAGAAGCATTTCCAAGAAATAGAAAATGTTCTGAAAGTAGTGATATATTATGTGTTGTGATTGTGATTAGTCACATGTAAATAATGCAGATGGCGCCAACCTTGCGCCCATGCCACTTGTACTGAGAACACGTCTCTCGACCACTCTGATGTCGACCTCCGAGGTGTGATGTAGCATGCTTCTATCGATATAGGGAAGTATCCCTGTGAATAAAGTATTCAGTTCTCAGATATTAGATGTCATCCTTAGAGTGATGACTTCCGAAATCATATCATTATGTTAACTGCAGTGTAAATAAATCATTGTGTTAACAGATTAATCTACGTTATTACAATGTTTTTTATTGCTTTTATGCACATTGTGAGAGCTCTTATTTATTTAATTTTATTTTTCCAGCAATTGTTGTGGTTACTTTATGACTTAAATCACTTGAAAACATATCCAATGGCACTAGGCAATTTGGGTGATCTTGAAGAAATATCTCCTAGTCCAGGAAGACCACCTCCTATTGAACTTTTCAGAGAGAGTATACTGGCAGCTCAGAGTTTTTATAGCAACATGCATGTGTACCCTTATACTTACTTAGGTGGTTATTTATATCGTAATGGACGCTACAAAGGTGCTTTAGAGGCATGGGCAAATGCTGCTGATGTTATTAGAAAGTAAGTGCTTTTGTATTTGATCTGTAGACATAGTATACTACAATTCTCACCTACGATTAACAGATTGTCTGTTAGAAAACGTAGGCAGTTAACTGTAAAGAGTATTTAGAGCAAAATATTATTTGAAGTAATTTTTTTTTTCTATGTCAAGAAATAATTAGCCATTCTTACTTATAAAATGCTTGTTCAATTGTTATCCAATCATTGCAAACATGAGAATTGACAAGTTTTATATATATCTTGCATTACAATTTCTTTTTTAATTTAATTCAAAGTTTGTTTGAATTGAAAATCGTACAAAGCATCATTTTAAGAAAGTTTTCTTTTTACAAAAACAAGGTCAGGGATGTTAATTCTGCGCCGATTGCGCCGATCTGCTCCAAAATGCAAATATTGTGCTGAACCGCGCTTTCAGCCGATTTTTGTGTCAAGCTGCGCCGAATGCGTCATTTTGACTCTTTGTTAATTTTTTGCCACGCTTGCAAACTTTGCTTTTCTTATCTGCATTTATTGTAAGTGTTGACTCTAGATTGATTTTGCAGGGCGCAGTGCCGGGCGGCCCTTTTATTGTCTTTTTAGCGGCCGGCGGCCCTATTTCTCTTGCTTATGCGCCTTCCTGCTTTTACATTTTTAATATTATTAGTCAGCAATCACCACTTTTTTTTTCTTACATACCATTTGCGGCCCATCACGAAAATAGGTTAATTAAAACGGCCCGATCGGCCGGGCAGAACTACCTGGGCATTTCACTTAGGAGTTGGGGGAAGAAAATACGGTTGGGAAAATCAAAATTTTCTTAAGTTATCTAAAAATTTGCGATTCCATCTGTGAATCCTCAAATATCGGT
This sequence comes from Cheiracanthium punctorium, assembly GCA_038373885.1. NCBI lineage: Eukaryota > Metazoa > Arthropoda > Arachnida > Araneae > Cheiracanthiidae > Cheiracanthium > Cheiracanthium punctorium. Next base: position 693,212 of record JAWZYV010013219.1, on the reverse strand, counting down.
AGCTACGTTTGATAAATAAGTAGTTGAGAATTATCAAACAATCATTATTCCAGAGTTCGTCGCCAGCTGTATATAGTTATTGCTCTTTATGTTTTTAATAGTTTTGCGCTTTTTTAAAAAAAAAATTCCCCTAAACGATTTCCTCTTTTTAATCGGCTTTCTTAGTACATATTCTTAATGTGTAACAGCTATTTACTAACCATACATAATTAAGGATGATACAGAAAGTATGCCACAGCAAAACGACGTTTTGCGATTCGAAAGTTTTGCGGGATTTGCTTGTTATGGCAAGACTAGACATGGGATATCTCCTAAGGAGGGTGCCTTGGTTGGATGACTTTTTAAAGAGTTCTAAAGTGTATTGACGTTACATTTGATGAAACCGACAAAAACTCCAGACCTACAGTCGCACGGTCGAACTTCAACACTTCCGGCGCCTATGGTCAGTGGCTTTATCCACTCAAATCGATCTGAAAAACGTGCGATTTGCGACGTTTTGCGAATAAAGTAATTGAAAGACATACTTTTGCCAAAAAAGGAGCATAATAATCTTTTGCTTTAGCAGTGTAGCGCTAGGGTTATTGGCGCCCGGTGCGGTCCTTCAGTTTGCCGCCCCATTCATTCTAAGTTTCAGCATTCTGCCCCCATTTCGGTCCTTTAGTTTTCCACCATATTATTTTTAAATGTCCTGCCGGCCACCATATTTTTTTTTTATCTTGCCACCCGGGCACCCCCCCCCCCCTTCTTATTACTTCAGAGTTCACAGTTTTAATTATATAAAATTAGAGTAACTGCAGAATTTAGTAAATCAGACTATTGACAAGATTTGGTATTCTAAATATTCATATTCAGGGATGTGAAAACTGCTCCAAATTGTGCCAAATCAATCCTGATGTGCCAATCTGCTACAAAAAGATCGTTTTTAGACATTTTTGCTCCAAATTCAGCAGAACTGCTACATTTTTAATTTTTCCATATATGTTTAAACGTTTGTAAATCTCCCGAATTTGTACTAAAGTCATCACACATTCTAAGCATTCTAATTTCAATCTTTCTCTATTAATCTTAAAAATGAATATTTTTTTTTTTTTTTTTTTTTTTGGCATCCCTTTGTTTAAACCTCCAATGCCTTAAAGTAAAAATTGACCTCTGTTTTAAATTTAATTTTATATAAACTTGTAATTTTTTGTTACCAAATTTTTATTAGTTGTTGATGGTAGTTAACCCATTTGTGCCCAGATATTTTTGAGACTTTCTTTGATTTTTGCTAATACCAGCAATAATAGATAAATTTCTGATGTCAACTTCTTGAGCAAGGGATAATTTCCTTTAAAATCATTATGTATAAAAATTGAAATGTCAACATCCTACTGAGTCATGTTAAAATATTATGTGGAGTTGAGGTTCTATACGCGTGAATAAAGGCTAGGAAAAATAAATAACGCTTTCGACTAATAGCGGAAATGCCATCCCAAAAAAAGGGACGCTAGGCATAAATGCGTTAATATAGTTTAGTGAATATTGTATTTTTGATTTAAAATGAATATTTTGTATAACAATGTATAAAATAACTGAATTTTTTATTTATTTCATAAGCTTCTGACTCCCCCCCCCCCCCCCCCCAGAAAAAAAGAAAAATAAACTGATTTTTCTTATAAGCTAAGAGTTTTTAAGAACCTCCTTAATTTTCATTTTTTTTTTTTTTTTTTTTTTTTAATTGGCATTCTTTAATGACTTCTCTTTCCCCCAAAAATAAATTTTGTATTTCAAAATTGGTATTCTTATGCTCTAAAAGTGACTTTTTCTTGCTCCAAATTGCTCCAAAATTTAATTTCAGCCGGCACATCCCTGCATATTATATATTTTCTGTTCTTATTTTTTAAATTCTCAACATTTTAATGAATGAAGAAAAATATTAAAAGCAAAAGATAACTAGTTCTGGGAAAGGATGTCTTAAGAAAGCAAACTGTGCCATAAGTTAACAGCTAGGTTATTCATAAAACAAACTGTCATCAATTTAAGCTTATTTTCAGTTTAAAAAAAAATCGAAATAATTCTGGAAGGTTTTTTTAATATATAATTTTTTTGAGTACTTCTGGCAAAAGGATGTTAATTATTTTTATTATTTTAATTATTTTAAGCTATTAATTAATTCAGCATTCTGCCCCCATTTCGGTCCTTTAATTTTCCACCATATTATTTTTAAGCCTGACAATGCTGATTAAAGCAAGGTTTAAGAAAGAAAATTTTTAGAGACTTTTTTTGTTACAAAAAATTAAAAATAAAGCTTTATGAAAAATAAATTATTTAAAATATGTTAAACTGTATTCCATACCTTTGGACAATTCTGTGAGTTAAAAAAATATTTATTTTATACCTGCTAAAAAACTTACATGTAGTAATTATTTTTATTTATATTAAAGAATAGTGCTTTTTAAAAATCTTATATTCACTTTTCATGAATGAGCAAACATTAAATTAGAAGTGAAAGAAGAAGAACAAATATATTTCAGTGATTTGATATGGTGGTGTACATTCTAACCATTGGATGTAATACAAAATTTGCATGACTATGTCATTTATTCTAGCAATCTTCTGCGTTCTGAATTCAATTTTTCCAATTTCTATAGTTATCAATTGATGGATGATTTCAATTGTTTGATGCAATTCCAAATAATGTCTAATTGTAATAAAGGTATATATTCAGTAACTTTAAAAATCTTTACTTGGTAATCATTCAATAATTATTGCGAACAAAAGAATTTAAATAAAATTATGATTTATATTATTAAATTTTATACATCCTGCACTGCAGAAATTTTATTATTTTTATTATATGCTAAACACATTTATCTTAATCCACTTACACTGACAGTCCTTTTCTGTTTAAAAGTTTGTACCAATATAGGTGAAATATCATATATGAATGTGATCCAGTAATTGTGGTCCAGTAGTGATATGTGATAAAATTGAGGAACAAAAATTAACAGTCCCTCTGCCTTCCCCTACTGCCTAACAAATCACATCTGGCTAAAAATTTCTGAAACCTTCTTCAATAAATGTACTATTCTTATAAATAACTAAACATCTACATCGCGTAATTTTGAGAAAAAATAAAGCAGAAAATTCAAAATTACTTAGATTAAAACTTCTTTTTTTTTTTTTTAAATCAAAAACTTCTAGTTATGTACAGATTTAATTCACATTTATGTCATGTTTAGAGCAAAATATTATCAACAAATCATTTTTCCTATTTCGCTTACACTTACTTCTACAGGATATTTTATCCAAAAGAAGGGGGGGGGGAAACTAAAGACAAACTGGAAAAAAAATCTAACTATGCATTGTAAGTCAGAACACATATTACAACTCTACATGTTAAATTTTCGGGGATCAGATAGTTTCAAACCAGTTTCTAGATATGTTATCTACCTGTACATTCTCGTGGAACCCCCAAATGCCCTTTTTGAGAACAGGGTGCCCTTTTTGAAATTTCCCCCCAGACGGCCCTTTTTTCTAGAGTCAACACAGTGAAATCTTCAATTTTATGCTCCAAATTCATGTTAATTCTGATCCCAAATCTTAGTTTTCCTCGCGGAAGCTAAATTTTTTGTGCTCCCAAGGTGCTCTCAAATGTAATTTTTCTGTTCCCAAATAGAATTTTTCTGCTCCCAAATGTAATTTTTCTGCTCCCGAGGTGCTCCCAAATGAATTTTTTTCTGCTCCCGGGGTGCTCCCAAATTGAATGTTGGAGTTAACATCCCTGCAAGATTCTCAGAGAAACCTGGAAAACAGGTAAAACTCAGGGAATTGAAAATTAGCTCTTAAAGCTCGAGGGAAATCTCATAGAAAATTTAATTTTCCTTTAAAAACCTGGAAAATCCAGCTCTAACTCTGGAATTTAAAAAATTTTACCTCTCCTTTATATATATATGTTACGGCCTTTTATATATATATATATATATATATATATATATATATATATATATATATATATATATATATATATAATACATAGAAAATTAAATAGAAAACACCCCCCAAGCCAGTCATTGTTAATACAACAAAAAAATTACAAAAAAATGTAAAATGCATTGTCCTCTTCAGAGGGGGAAATGCACAATAGTACACCATAGGTTTCGAACTCACAGCCTGAGATTTTGCCAAGGTATTGTATTGTATTCAAGACTGTAGTTTGGAAAGATTGATTGAAAAGTATTAAAACAGTTTAAATATATTTGTAAAAGTGTACAATATTAACTGTAACAGGCAAATCTCAGAGGTGTGACTCCCCCTTACCTATGGGAAAGAAAGAAAAAAGTTCTTTATTACTTACACATACATAAATTCGAAGAACAAATAATGCCAATGTGCATCAAAACTAAAGAAACAAGTTAAACTTTTGTTCCAAAATCCTGCAATTCATTATCCGTTGCCTGTCCAATCCACGTGCAGAAGATCTGTTGCCATTCATCAACTAAATGTTATTAAACGCATGTTTTTTCTATGTATTATTAAACGCATGTTTTCTTTTATGCTGCATTTTTAAGCGCTGGATAGCATGTGAAGCAACTATAATTTTATTGTAATTTTAAGTAAAGTGTAACTATATATATATATATATTGGTCTAAACCAATTAATACATAATACACAGTTAATTTACTATACTAGCACTACTACATAAATACTCTCCAATATATAATACATTAAACATGTAATAAAACACTTAGAACTTCTAGAGGTAAACGTAAAAAGAGTAATATACCTAATTATTCCAATAGTTATATAAAATCTGCTATTTTAAAAATATATAATTACTATACTAGTTCTTACAATTGGCTTAAAATATGCACATTCATTAACTCCATTAAAAATAAACTTTTAGTTAAGTATTTTTCTATTTTTTCAAATCTCAACATTACAGGACATTTTTCTCACCTATTCTTCGATCTCATTGTTGCACAAGCTGCTGCACTAACCGTAAACTTGACTAATAACAGTTATAATACACCTTCTAATTCTAACTTATTAATTACTTTCACAAATCCTGCAATCAATAACTTCAATACAATATTATCTATTAATAACACTTACTTTCCCATAAAAAATGTAAATATTAAAGTCTTTTAAATATCCCCTACCCTTTGGTAGGAAAATATTTAACTATAACTCCTTTTCTAAAACGTTTAACTCATCAGATATACCACCCTGTATATGCAATGACAACCACTATAGGAACTTCATTAATAGGGATTATGGGCACATTATTACTGGGGACCTCACTATCATAAAAGATATACACTTACAAAAACTCATGCAGAAGGGCACTAAACACAGATTTGCATCAAAACACACTCTCTGTGGCATTGTAACTCAATTTACATATATAATACTGCCTTAAAATAAAACACTCCTTTTAAAGCCTTCACTACATGGAAAGTGAAAGTACTTTCAATCTTTAAGCACAATATTGCTAAATATGTAAAATACAGATCTCCTGTCAATAGTCATTTTCATACTCAAATAGACTTTATAAAGCAGTATTTCATAATTATTTATGTAGATAAATCCTCCAATAATTATGCATTTATATCACACCTTGTTAGCCTCTTCAATTGTAAATAAAAGTATCTATTCCTCTACTAATCTTTCTACTATAGTCTGTAATAAAAAAATTCTGGCTTTCTATAAACTTCTCTACCTGCAACATAACAATCTACACTATCTTTACATTGTACTAATCCCTAAATTTCATAAATCTCCTTTAACGTTTCGAACAGTTACAATAGGATGTAATACATATAGTAATGTTGCAAGTAAACTTCTATTAAAGATATTGTCTGTTATGCATGAGTATTATATAAAACGTAATGATTACTCTATAGGAAATAGTTATGATCTACGCAATACAATATGTAATATTAATAATATTACCTTTTTATATACATATGATTTTAAAGATTTATTTAACAATATTCCTCTTGACGACCTTTACAATGTAATTAATGAATTATTTGTAACTTGTGTTAATAATATTATGCCTCCATCCCATGTGGCAGTAACGTATTTCAATTGTCTATTTAAATTTATTATCTATAATAATTATATTCTACATAACAATAAAATATATCTACAAAATCATGATATACCACAAGGTGGTTTAACATCCAATTACCTTGCAGATCTATACTTATATTACTATGAGAAAGACTACACTAATTACACATATCATACTTAAACGATATATAGATGATATCTTACTAGTAAGTACTACCGATAATAATAACATTATCTTCTCAATAAAATATCCTTCTGCTCTGGAATTAATTAAAACTGATATGCTTAACAATTCTGTTAGTTTTTTAGATCTAAGTATCTCCATCACTCCTAGAAATAACCTTAGTTTCAATACATATGATAAGAGAAAAGATTTTAACTTTAAAGTAAATAGCTTTACTTATTTTTCCTCCTGCTTACATAAATCTGTATTCTGCAATATCATCTATAATCACTGCTGTAGAATCAAGTTTCTCTGTTCTGAAGATTTTAAAATCTCCACTTTTAAATCACTTTTTCTGTCAGCTAGACAATATAACTTTCCTACTAAGTTCCTAAAATCTATTATATACAATTCTTGAAGATAATGTGTCTATTGTCTTTGTTAATCTACTGGAGGTTGGGTGGAGTTTTGGTTTTAAGGTTGTAATTGGATGGATGGGTCGGGCAGAGGAAAAAAGAGTAATACGTATAAAAACACTCTGGATGTGTATATGCATGCATATGTATATCTGGGGACAAAAAAAAAGGAAGGGTGGGTTCCTATATTGCGATTATTCTGTCCTACTTATATTTTATAATATAAAAACATTTTTCTTTCATTATTAGATTACTCTTCTGATATAAACTAACTTATTATTCATGCTTTGTTACTATTAATAATCATTATAGTTTTAAAAACAATGTTATATTTAATTGGCTATACTATCTATTTTATTTAATAATTTAAAATTCATTATTATTCTATATATCTTTAATTTAATTAATATACCTGGATACTAACAATATATAATATTACCCTTTAGTATTTGGCAACACTTTTATATTCTTCTTTCCACTGTTATACTTTTATTTTGTGGCAACACCAGTTTTCACTTGCTACAATTTTTAACTTTGTTCGAAACACGTTGTACTCGCCTTCCATGTGCTTTCCACCACTCCAGATTGGTATGTTGATTTTTCCATGCTTTTTCTATTATTTTCTTTGTTTTCCTTTTTAACACTTTCCAACCAGGTTGAAAAGTGTTTGATTTCGGTTTGTCTGTCTGTCCGTGCTCTAACTCCCATAAATATGCATCGATTTCCACGAAATTTATATATGTTATTCTTACCTGCTGTGCCATGTACATTATTGAAAATGGTCTGTGTAGCATTTATAGTTTTTCTACAGGAGCACTCAAAATATTTCCGATACATTGCACTCTATGGGAAGTTATTCTTTAAAGCTTATCATCCTTACTGTATAGTTACGCTGATCCCTGACTTCAAGATAAAACTTCTTCTGCCATTACTGCAAAAAGATTACAAAGTTAACACAAAAAACTTAATAACATCTACACCATTTGTTCGATCCGCTTGAAATTTTGCATTAATATGTATAAAAATATAGAAAATAATATGCGCTACTTTAAAAATCTGAAAATCCAACCGTTCCCTCATTTTTAAGCGATTTCTCGCTATTTTCATTTCCGAGAGTAAAAACGTTAATAATTTGAGTGACAAAATTAGCTACTGCATGTGATAATTACTTCATAGTGATGCCACACTTAACAAGCTCTTTCCAGAATTGTATGTTAATTAATTTATTTTAATAAAATGATTTCGTCTCGTATGTTCACAGTGAAATGAAATCGTTGGATGGGAAAAGTTTTCGCACATTCCCACAAGAGCATAAAATTCGATTTTAGTATACATAATAAAAATTGAACATGAAGTTATTTATTTTAGGTGGACGGAGATTAAGTTGATTAAGTGTAGACACGTTTTCGTCAAACTTTTTTTTTTTTTTTTTTTTCTAGAGCCCATTGCAATTGCCTTCACAACGGGCTTCAACTTCTAGTTCTAGAGATATTCTGCTAATTGAAATGAAACAAAATTGATATATGTTGTTAAGGATTACAAGTTGAAGCTTTCCATCGAAAAGAATGTCTGTATAGTTAGAGTTCTTCTAGAAGAGCATTGAAAATAATTCCATTACAATATGGTCAATGGCAGTTTAGAGAAAAGTCGCCAATGTTAGCGACTTATGCGATAAATTGCCAAATATGGTACGGAAAAAAAAAAATGCTTTGAAAAATCAAGTGAGATTGGCGATATTTTCATTATTTGGCGGTAAATCAAAAAATATCTAATGTGATAATATTAAGCTATGATGATTTCTTTGGGAATTTTGAAAATTCGATACTCGTGCTGTAATCAACTGATTTAGTGCATTGTGTCTCGTTAAGGAATAGCTAAGGGCTATCTGTGTAGGATTGGGAGTGGGGTTGCGCTAGTGGAATTTTGCCCACAGATGAAAATCCATTAATGCGTAAGAACCCAAAATGGGTTAACGGATTTACATGAAACAAAATTGTAATCTCTTTTACAGGGTCTCATAAAATTGCATTTATAGTGATAATACAAATTACTTTATCTCCAAAATCTCGTCGGATTTAAGAAAAATACATCGCCAAATTTGGCGCAAAAATATTGATGTGTTGGAAAGTGTTTTATAATCAATGCGTTTGGCATGATTTATCTTTCTTGTTTTCCTTATTTATAGTAGGGTAGAGCCTAAAATGTGTGGAGTGAATATCTCTTAAACCTACTATTTTGTTTGTTTTTAATTATAATCCACTGGTTGTGGCTCCTGACAATTGTGCCAGTGGTTATAATTTCCATTCCATTCTATTATCATTCTATGCGAGGTATATCATATTTGCAGTATATATTGTGTTTTACTTATTAGTTATATATTACATCACTTCATCCAATCAGGGTTCCTACGCCCTCAGGGAATTGAAAATTAGCTCTTAAAACTCAGAGAAATCTCATGGAAAAATGTAATTTTGCTCTAAAAACCTGGAAAATCCAGTTTCAACCCTGGAATTTTAAGAAAAATTTTCCCCCTCTCTTTATTTTTATGGCTTTCACCCTATTCAAGGGTCAACTACTTCGCTAATGAAGTACTCATGCAATTAAAAATGGATTATACAAGATTAATCATCTATCACTTAAAACTACTTGGGACGAATAGCACACTTGCTTCTCATTTTGTCTCTGCAGTTCTGAGCATTTGTGATTGCTCCCTTTTCTCATTTGAGTTGGAAGGGCTGTTCTTTGTGTTGTGTTCTGTGCACAAAGTTAGATTGTGTAATATTATCACGTATATACAAACTCTGCTGATATTTGCTAGATTACAATGTAGAATGTGTGTTTTTATTAGTGTTAAATATTTCATTGTTTATGCATAGGATTGGTGGAATTTACTTACTTCTAAAGCATATGGCAATTTTTACCAATAGCCTTGTGTACTGGCAATAGTATAAAAAACATATCTTGAAACTATCAATCAATGAAGTGGTCCCAAAAATTCTTTTTTACTTCTGTAAAGCTGTTGCATAATTTCTGATATTTTATAGGTGAAATTGAATTTAATTCCATGTTTGATATAAATGTAATCCACTGATTTTGTGTTAATTGAGGGGGAGTATAATTTTGATTACCGTAGTGCTATCATAATTTCATTATCTTAGAATGGGGTATATAAATTAAAAGTATTTAGTCTTTATCTTATGTTTATTTTTTTGCGATAACCTGGAAATTCTTGAAAAATCACCTAGAAAACTCAGGGAATTTCATTTTAAAAAATGAGTATGAACCCTGGTTTGCTAATATATTGTGTAAAATGTATGTGTATGGCATATCATTAAGCTTTCCTTTTTTATTTACTACCATCCCAAGTTTAGCTTAATATAACAAGTTCTTAAGCATATTTCGTGTTTGGGGTGATAAAATTAAAAATCGGTAATGGGCAGATTGACTAGAAAGTATTCTCTAAGTCCACAAAAAGCTCATTGTAGATTCTGCAGGAGAACTTTTTCATTAAGTAAAATGGGAAGCAGAATCCTAATCAGCCGTGAACGAAGTGCAAAGCTTTACAGTTGATTGGTAAATATTGAACTTTTGAATCAATTAAAAATAACATTTAAAAAAGCTTTAAAAAGTTTTTCATAAAGTTTACAAAACTTTTTGGCTTCATCAATGGGATTTATCATTTTCTCCCACTCATCTAAATAGAGTTTTCTATATTCTGGAGGGCACTTCTTTAGCTGATCTGAGATATCAAGTTATGAAGTTTCTCAAACATAATCTTAAAATTTATCTTTGGGTTCTCAATTAGTTAATTTACTAATATCCATGGGTAGTACGCTTAATCAATAAGTAGCCCATGATTCTTTCTCGATTTAAAAAATTTTTATCCGTCTTTCAAAAAGAACCAGGAACATTGATGTATCATCTTTTTCTATATTAAAAGGAGGAAGAACATTTGTGAAGTCGGCAAGCATTTGAAGATTCTAGTTTACTGCTTGATAATGCACTGTGATATAAGTTTTTTTTAGTTTCAAATTTTCAAGCTCCAAAGGTCACTTGTCTGCTAACTTCTTTTCATTTTTGTTCTTCTATAACCTCTTTTCTGTTCTTCCATGCCTTTTCTTTCTTCAGTTATGTTTTTCAGCATTCCCTTAACAAATTCTGAATCCATTTTAAATAATGCACTACTCTTCCACTATTCCAGCATCAGGTTCCTTTGCCAATACATACAAATCTTGTTTTCTTCCTTTTGTCAAAAATGGCATTGTTTACTACACTGTGGCACTTGAGTAATGCTTGTTATGCTACTGTAACTATTTTGGCACAGTTAGCAGGCAATAAAACTTTTATTATAAATCAAGAATTGGCTGAATTATCTGTGTCAAAATTCTAGATTGCCAAGAGACAAATACTAAATACTACTTCAAAGAAGTGTAACTTTACTGGTCTTCTCTGGGAATTTTCAGATAAAACTGTTGGATTCCATGCCTAGGACCTCAGTTGTCATGCCAATTTTAATGAGGGCTTTATCCTAAGGGGTAGATATCCTGTATCAAACTCCTTAACAACAAACTATTGCATATCCTAACTTGAAAAAACAATCCTTTTATTTACTTAATACAACCTGGCCTGGTGATTAAAATTCATATCTCATACAGGGATGTGCCAGCTGTTCCAATTGCTCCAAATTGTGCCAAATCAACCCAATCAATGATGTGCCAATCTGCTACAAAAAGATCGTTTTTAGACATTTTTGCTCCAAATTCAGCAGAACTGCTACATTTTTAATTTTTCCATATATATTTAAACGCTTGTAAATCTCCCGAATTTGTACTAAAGTCATCACACATTCTAAGCATTCTAATTTCAATCTTTCTCTATTAATCTTAAAAATGAATATTTTTTTTTTTTTTTTTTTTTTTTGGCATCCCTTTGTTTAAACCTCCAATGCCTTAAGAGTAAAAATTGACCTCTGTTTTAAATTTAATTTTATATAAACTTGTAATTTTTTGTTACCAAATTTTTATTAGTTGTTGATGGTAGTTAACCCATTTGTGCCCAGATATTTTTGAGACTTTCTTTGATTTTTGCTAATACCAGAAATAATAGATAAATTTCTGATGTCAATTTCTTGAGCAAGGGATGATTTCTTTTAAAATCATTATGTATAAAAATTGAAATGTCAACATCCTACTGGGTCATGTTAAAATATTATATGGAGTTGAAGTTCTATACTCGTGAATAAAGGCTAGGCAAAATAAATAACGCTTTCGACTAATAGCGAAAATGCCATCCCAAAAAAGGGACGTTAGGCATAAATGAGTTAATATAGTTTAGTAAATATTGTATTTTTTATTTAAAATAGATATTTTGTATAGCAATGTATAAAATAACTGAATTTTTTATTTATTTCATAAGCTTCTGACTCACCCCCCCCCCCCAAAAAAAAAAAGACTGGTTTTTGTTATAAGCTAAGAGTTTTTAAGAACCTCCTTAATTTTCATTTTTTTGATTGGCATTCTTTAATGACTTTTCTCTTTCCCTCCAAAAATAAATTTTGTATTTCAAAATTGACATTCTTATGCTCCAAAAGTGACTTTTTCTTGCTCCAAGTTGCTCCACTAATCTGTTTTTCTTGCTCCAAATTGCTCCAAAAATCTCTTTTTTCTTGCTCCAAAATTTAATTTCAGCTGGCACATCCCTGCTCATAACACTTAGAATACAGCGAGATGTGATTAGCTTAAATTTTTAGAACAGCAAAATGTAATCAGTTTTACTACACATTTTATATATATATAAACGAGTCTTGTTGAAAAAACACTCGCTATAATAATCGTTACACTAATTTGATTCGATGCCAATGAAGGGCTGTTTCATTCAATTGTAATTTTTGTAAAGGGGCCATTTTAGTCCATTGTATTTTTGTGAATTGCCCATTTTAACCAGATTGCAATTTTATGATGGGGCCGTGAAACTGACCCAGTTTTGGAGACCATCGCTGCAAACTATCCAAGTGGCGATTGGCTCCATATTTATACTGATGGTTCTGCAGCAGAGAATGCAACTGGGGCTGGTTTATATTGTAAAGGATTCTTCAGTAAATTTAACCTCTAGGCACCAATGCCACTAACTTTGATGCTGAAATCGAGACCTTAAGGCTCATAGGAAGGTTGCTTTCTTTGTAGACTCTCAGTCTGCAGTTTTGGCAGTTTACTTCACTGTAATAAGTGACTCCTTTCATGTTGAAGAAACTAAGAAGCTTTTTAGTCTGGCTATCTCTATTGGCTGGGAAATTGTAATTCAATGGATTCCTAGTCATTGCGGAATTCCTGGAAATGGAAAGGCCGACATCCTTGCAAAAAACGGATGTAACTTGCAGCAGCCACATTTTACTCCTTCCTACCACCAAATCTGTGGTGCTATTAATCAAAAAATTCAAAGGACCCTGCGAAATGATTACGTTGAAGCCATGGCACACAAAGTCTGGAGTTCTTTGCTGGGTTCTCCTCTTCCCATGAACCTCCCTCGCTCGGTCTTCACCACTAATTTTAGAATTGCGACTGGCCATGACTTTTTGCACAAACACCTATGCCGGATTGGCATTGTGGACAGCCCTATATATGTTCTGTGTCCTTCTCAAACTGTTACGGATTTTAATCACTTGACAAGCTGTCTAGCACTTTCTTACTTGAACTCTTTTGCTGACTACTTTGTTTCCAAGGCTAGTTTTTATGGGCTGCCAGAAGGCTTATGGCCGATGTGGCCGCAGCCCGGATATAGGGGGGGGGAAAAAAATTTTTGTTAGCATCGATCCCTGATTATACGACTCAAGAAATAGGATAGTGCTAAGTTTTTTTCATTGACATCAATGCCATTTAAGACAAGAAACAAATTTTATTATGTTTGCAGTGATTCTATGTGCATTTTAATCATAAAATATATGCTTAAAAATCTTGGGCTTTTTGGCTTAAAAAAGCTGGAGATCTCGGATGTTTGATTTTGAAAACTTTGCACATCTGTAAATATATTAAATTGTTGTTATAAAACCCTATCTTTTTCATTATTTTAGGTATAATTATGGTCGAGAGGATGAAGAAATTTATAAAGAATTTTTAGAAATTGCAAATGAACTCATTCCACATATTGTTAAAGTAGTCAGTACTAGTGGTTGTTCTGCAGGCATTCAACTTCTGCAAGACCCAGAATGTTTTGCACATTTGTTAAGGTTTTATGACGGACTGTGTGAGTGGGAAGAAGGTTCTTCAACGCCTGTGCTACATATTGGTTGGGCAAAGCCTTTGGTGTCGACAATATCAAAGTTTCCAGGGCATGTTAGGTCGATGGTGGACATAACTGTACCAAGGAACAAATTGGAATCGGACCTTGATGGGTCAGATGTCGAGAAAAGTGACACTAAACCAGTTGAAAAGACTTCTTTTAAAACTGAGAAAGAAAATTCAGTGAATGGATCTCCTAAAAAGCTTTCAAAGTCAGCACCCCAAGGGAAGTGCTCTCCTTCAGAAACTAATAACACACGAGGCAAAAACAAAAAGTCTGCTGCAGGTGAGGAATCCGACTTCCTACAGACATTAGAGACTCAGATAAATTCTGACGAAGAACCACATCCGAATATAAAAGCGCTGGCTGCTGCTTGTGGTGATAACATTCTTAACCCTGAATATCTTTTAGGGTCAGGAGAACCATTTTCATCTCATTCATCAAGTGCGTCTTCAGGAGAGGCATCTGATGTGTCCAATTTAAAGCATAATGGCACTCCTGTAACTGATCACAGTATTGAATCCAGATCAAATTTTGAATCAATTACTAGGTTCCTCCAGGTGAAATATATGAAAGCTTTTTCATTTTACTTCCTTATCAATAAATTTGCAGGGTAATTCCATTGTGAGTAAGATAGCATTTATGTAGGGTTACTGCTAGTCAAAGGAGAAAAAGCGCTTGGAATATCCAGGGGAAAATTACAAATATTTCCCTAATTATCTAAAAGATAACTTATGATTTGTGTTGATATGGCAGTTGTAAATTATAATGTTCGTTGTATTACAACATGGCCTGGAATTTTATGAATACAATTCTGGAAAACATAGAAAAAGTGAAAAATTTTGTTTTAAAAATTGAGTGGCAATTTTGTTTATAGCTGAAAAGGGAGATAATTTTAATGACTGATTGCTTAAAAATAAATTTAAGAAAGCATTTTAAGCTTAACAATACTAGTAAGGATTTAATTTTTTAATTTTAGCAAAATACTGGTAATGTTTGGTATGACATGCGTATTATATTACAAGTAAAATCTTTTTCATTTTCATCTTATATTGCCATGGAATGACCCTGCAGTAAACTGCCCAAGCCAGACTTTAGTGTAAAAAACAATTTATCTGTGGTGGGTAATTTTCTGCTCTGAGCTACAGTTTGTAAAATTATTTGGATTTTAAGCCAAAAATCTGTTTAAAAAAATGTAGAAAACAATTCATTTTGGATAGTGGTTACTGCATTTTTAAGTGTGCTCTGTATCTATTGTGGGAATATTAGTTATTAGGTCCGTTACCTGGATGATTTTCAAAATTTGGTGCCATTTGCTGTCCACTTGCAATTTATTTATTTATTTATTTATTTTACAAGGTATAAGAAAATTTAAATGATTTTTCTTTTTATCAGACATTTTCCAATAGTGAAACAATAGATTTAAAACATACTGTGTAATTTTATTTTTTAAGGAATGAGTAGAGAAGATTCTGAAATATAGCTGTCCGAATTCATAGAACATAAAATGTGTTGTGCAGAATTACTGCCCCAAAACTAAAATTTCTGTCCTGACATGCTTTAACATTGTGCAATAGAGTTTAAATTACATTATGAAAAGGTTTATATAATATTTAAAGAAAAATACGAGATTTTCTATAATTAAATATAGCTGTGTTCGGACATTTATGTCATGTCTGCTACCATACATTATTTTCAACCTTTTAAACAACAAAATTGAAATTCAAGAATAGCAACACCTGTTTACCATTAGAGCATGATAAAAAAAATATAAACAGACCTATCGAGTTTTTGGTTTTCGACTGAAAAAGTAAAAGCCTATTTGTGATATGGATTTTATTCTATGCAATGTCTGTTACCTTAATTAGTTGTACAAAATATATTTATTTGTTAATTTAATTGATTAATTTAGATCATTAGGTTCTAAATTAACCTAGATTAGTCTAAATTAAAGTCTCTCCATGTTCTTGTGGAATTATTTAGACTTCTGAATTTTTGTTCTTTGAAATGTCATGTCTGTTACTATAGTTAGCAATAGACATGACAAACAAAAATTTGCCAAAAAATAAAATTAAGAAAGTAACATTTAAATGGAAAAGCATTATTTTGTGCTGAACTTAAGTGTACAAATTTCAAAGAAAATATCCGGTAACAGACATGACAATTTTCATCAAGTCTGATAATTAAAATACCTTTAAAAAATTAAATAAAAGAAAAATGCATGAATAATAATCAAATAATGTGCAGAAATATGGTATGGTTTGTAATATGGGAAAAAAACTACTTATTTCCTTAAACAGTATTTTTGCTTCTTAAATTTCCAAATTTTGAAAATGACCCACTTATTTATAAGGAAAAACGTTTGCTAATCCTACTATATAGTTACGCTGATCCCTGACTCACTCTCTAACAATTCCAGTCCGACTACTTCAAAACAAAACTTTTGCCATCATTAATCCAAACAGATTAAAAAGTTATGGTCTAAAACTGTCATAAAATTCACACCGTTTGTACGATCTGCTTGAAATTTTTCATAATCATGTATAAAAATATAGAAAATAATCTGTGTTACTTTTAAAATCTGGAAATCCACCCATTCCCTCATTTTAAAGCGATTTTTCGCTCTTTGCATCTCCATTTTATTTCCGAGAGTCAAAAAAGTGAATCATTTGCTTGACAAAATTACCTTTTTCGAGTAAAAGTAAGGTCACATAATTTGGATTCCAATTTGTTTAAATAGTTTTTTCGGTTAGCATAGTTTAATTTTTTTTCATTAAATAATCGTCTGCTGAAGCATTAATATAAGAGGAGATAAATACACAAAATGAAATCATTTGAATGCGAAAAGTTTCTGTGCATTTCCAGAAGAGCATGAAATTCGTTTTGGGTATATAAAAAAAAAATTGAATATGAAGTTATTTATTTTAGGTGGACAAAGATTAAATATATTGAGTGTAGACCTATTTTTGTGAAATGTTTTTTCTAGTGCCCGCTGTAATTGCCTCCACTAAAGACTTTTTCTTCTAGTATTTGTATAAAATTAATTTGTTGACTAATAGAACTGTGAAAAACCTTTCAAAGTACATCTTACTTTATTAGTTAATTTAAAATTACAAGTTAATTTCTGGAATATACAATTTTGCACATTTTTGTTCACTGATTTGTTTACATTCCAAATCCATTTTATATAAATAAAGTTTTTAAAATAAATTATTAAGTTTGAATAAAAGGATTTTAATTCTTAATTAGATACTTCATGCAAACTTCAGATTATCTAATGAAATTATTAATTACCTTCACAGCAATTCTACCTTTAAACATGCCAAAAAACTTTAACAACCAAAGAGATAAAAAGTCTTAGCTAAAAAAGTCAACTTTAATCATGGTTGTTATGTTCAGTTAATTAATTAATAATTTATTCAATTGATAATTAATTAATCAATCATTGTTTTTAGTTGCAAATATATATTCTTGTTGCTTTGTTGTCAATCACTATCACTATTGAAGATCTATCATTGCTGTTCATTATTACTGTGCATAGGCGGCTTGTAGATGGAGACAAGGGGGCCAACTGTTCTCTTTATTCCAAAAGTAACCTTGCACCTCATTTTTTAAAGTTCAAAAGTAATGATACATTGAAAAATGGAGAGAAACCAAATAGTCAAATTGAGAGAAGGAAAGGAGTACAAGTTAACAGGAGTTCGCCTCTGAAGGTCACTCAATCAATAATGATATTAAAATCTAATAAATTAGTCCAATTTTACAATTGAAAAAAAAAAGTAGCTTTACCCCCCCCCCCCTTTCACACGCACACACACTTATCCACTCGCATCTATTTTGACCTCCCACTTTTTTGCACCAGCCGTCTATGTCACCATGTGCATGACTGTTTAAGAAAATGTTATGGTTTTTGATAATTAATCAGCAGTCAGCAATTAAATTGACTTAATAAAGATTAATTATCTAACCTAATTAATATTAAATATAATGTTTTATTACTCTTCATTCTTAATTGACAGGAGAATCATTTGTGTGCCTTTTTATGTAGTTTTTAACTTTTATTTAGTTGTACTTGTAGAGTATTTTGGCATGTTTTTTAAGTCTTGTAAAAGCAATTTTCTTTGCATTTATTAGGATGAAGATGAAAAGGTGGCCGATACGGCCTGTGTTACTCTCACCAGTCACAAGATGACAGGGCTGAAGGATTTACTCCTTTCTGAAAAGTTAAACACTTCAGCAATCCAGTTACAGCTCACGGCACAATCGCAGGTTCAAGTTGTGAAACGAGGTCGTCAGGCAAATGAGTTTGACTTCATGTCTGGTGGTCGCTCGACGAAGAGGAGTAGGCGAGATTAGTCTGCCAGACTCTGGCCTGATGGTCCAAGTGTGATACTTAAAAAAAAAAGGCAACCAGAATTGGTAGTCGCAGCTGTGATTCGCATGTGTACATCACCCATTGTCAGACTTCTTCCTTATTAAGCTAAGATATAAGGCTCTACAAATGTGAGATTAAAATTTGGTTGTATAAATTTTATAAAAGAAGTGTATAAAATACACTTGAGGTTTTCTTTATTTTTTTCTGGACAACTTCTTTCTGGTTGCTAAAGTACAGTCTTGATCTAATATAGCAGATAATATATTGTTTACATTAAACTTGGATATTGGTTTTTAAAATGCATTCAATTTTTTTGAATACATTTCATGAAATAAAATATTTTACTCAGATTATTTGTTTTTGATAAGCTATGAATGTGATTGTTAAATGATAAAAAGTTTAGTCCTGTCATTTCATAAAATTAACTAAACTTTTTAGTCAATTTTTTCTCGCTGAAGAAGTCCATAAAATTTAGTTTTTTTATTAAAGAGAATACATACTTACTATTAATAAATTCAAAGTAATAGTGAAACAGACTTGTTTTATTTTAAGATAAGAATATTTGCATTAGGCTTTGTTGTAAATGTAATACATATTTGCCAAAAAATACGTAAAAAAAATTATTAGCAACTGTCGAAAATGTGTTAGGCAAAGTACTTATCCTGAAAAAGTCAATTTGATTAGTAATAATAATTAAGAGAAGGTTTTTTTTTCCCTACTGTATTCATTCTTTGTTTCAACTTCATTAAATTATAAGTCTGCTTAACAGTATTACCACCCAGCTGTGTATTGCTTGTTTTTCTAACATAACAGCCCAAGACTATTTTGCTATATGTAGGCTTGACTGTATTTTTCAACTGACAAATTCTTTTTTTTTTTTTTTTTTTTTTGAAAATGCATACTTTAGTTTTAAAGACCTTGGATATGCTTTTGATTTGTCCTTGGTCGAAGGCAATATTTTACATGTTGTAATCTGTTATTGATGTTGTTACTTTGCATCCAATCTGAGGAACCTATTTTTTCTATAATCCGTTTGCGATGACAGAAATGAGGACTCCTTTCGTTGGATTATCTTGTTTAAACATTTACTCTTCGCATTGTTGTGTTAATACTTCTAAACCAAGTGATATGTAAAAATTTCAATTGTTGTTGAGCTTTTGTTGTTGTTTTTTGTTTGTATTTTTCTTTTGTATAGAATAGGAGCACTCAAGTTCAGAAATTTTACTGTATGTCTTATGTGTATATAAAAAAAAAGGTATTTTCATCCAAAGATTGTAAAGTTATCATTCCTATAAACTGTGTTATGTTAAGAGTTTATATTTTGTTCTTGTACTTTTATAACTGAGGTATATTTAGTTGCGCATTTTGTATGTATTTTTTTTTTTTTTTTTTCTCTGGAAACATTACAAAAAAGTGATCATTCACTGTATCTCATTTTCTTTCTATTATTAAAAGTTAGCTTTTGGTTGTTTATCTTTTCTTCTGTTATGAATATCAGAGTCGCATTTATATTGTACATATATTTAGTTTTATTGCATCAGGTTGGTAATTTCTGTAGATTTATGCTCTAGCAATTGAAATATGCATAAAGGTCAAAAATTGGCATATCTTTCACTTTATATGTTGAATATATATGTTATAATTCATTCAATAGTATGTATGTATATATCTACATATATATAATTTTGTTTGTTTGCATTTACCTACCCTGTAGGTATGAATTTATGTAGTTCAATACTTTGCAGTCAAGTGTAATTTTCAAATAGATAATTGGTGATTGTGATGATTGCCCATGTTAACACCTTGAACACAGTCCATTTTCAGTGGAAAGTTACTTAGACACTTAAAAACAATAGTTTATTTTTAGTAAATAGTAATATTCAAAAGAATGGCCTAGTAAAAATCTACCTTACAAAAACAGTGCCAGGTAGCACATGTTATCATCATGAAACTGAAATTATAGTCTCAGCCTCTGGTTGTGATCAGTAATCTGTCTGCAGAGTATTAATATTTTTATTTATGATTTTTGTTTTCTGCCACTCGTTGTTAATTTCTTAATATCTTCAAAGTAGTATATTTTTCTTAAACAATTACAGATTTTTGCAAAGTTTAAAAAAAAAGGGAAAAAAAGGTCACACAAGCTATTTATATTACTACTAGATTTCAAGAACTCTTTTAAAATTTAATATTCATGATGTCATTCTCAAATTCTTAGGTCTTTCATCAATAATAATTTGAGTTAAAAAAAAAAAATACTATAACATTTGGCACATTATCCAAAATTTCCGCCCCATAACTTTTATATTATTTGTATTTGCATTAGAGTAATAATTACATGATGATTAAAAACTCTTCTTGAAGCTTATTGCTTAAATATAAATAAGCGTAATTTGATTCAATAATTTTTATTTTATATAAATTAGAATTAACTTTTATGAAAGATTGTTGCTTAAGTACTGAAACTAAATAACCTGCTGCACAGGATACAGTTAACCCATTTTGTTGCATGAATACATATTAGAACCCCTTAAAAATGCCTAGCCAGTTGCCGATTGTTCTAGTTTGCCTTAAGAACAACACTATCTATAGAAATAATCTTGTATTTAATTAAAAATTAATTACTCTTTTTTTAGCAAGGCATTTTACTCAACAGGAAAAAATAAAATTTCCTCAGAACTTTTGTGAAGTTTTAATTTGTTTTAAGGTTTTAAGCATTGACAAATCTGTCTTTTACCAAGTCTTGCACACACTTGGAGATGATGAAATCTTGTTTAGCAGAATGTTGGCATAACCTCAAAATGCTCAAATTAATAGACTGACATTAATGTGCCAAGCCTTTTTAAAGTGCTAAGAATCAAAATTTAGAGATGATTGCTTAATTTAATGGCATTAATACTTCAATGACATTTGAGTAAAACCTTGTTTTTCATTAATCAGCATTTAAAGTGACATCAGAAACTTCTGCTTTGTATTTGCTTCAATATTAAGAAACCCTGGTAACGATCAGCAATGCTGCCATTTGTCGGCTACTTAATAAGGTAGAAATGAAACCTTTGGTAAATTGTTGTAGAAATTAAAACTCTTTGCAAATATTGCCTCTGTCGATTTAATCTGAATTTGGGGTTGGTACAAAATGTTGAAAAAGCAGAAGTGCCTAAGCCCCCTTAATCCACGAAAACAAGACACACATCTGAAGTGTTTTGTTAAAACACAATACACTGTTATATTTTATTTTGTCTGTCTAGTTTTCAGTTTTTATTTATTATAGAATAGGGTGGAGCGAAAAACACTTTTTCTCGAAATTCACATTGCCTGAGTCATTAAATGGTGCAAAACTGATAAGAACAAATTGTCTCCAAAATTCAGCTCATAATATTGCCATCTTCAGGTTCCACACCTCAAGCGAATATATTCCCAGTGTCTTTTGTTACTCTTTTATGAATTTCTATTACGTGAATACGCGTTAGAACCCCTTAGAAAGTCCTCCTACCAAGGCACCCCCTTGGCAGATCGCCCTAGTGTAGCGTTGCCATAATCACACACAACAACATGAATTTCTATTGAAATAGTTACGTTTAATTAATTAATTGAATAATTAATACTCCGATACACCTGCTCTATCAAGAACAACGGCTAGTTCAATCATTTGGTCTGTCTTAGAGACTTGGGGAATCTCATCGTCAGTCATTTTCCTGACATTTGGCTTCCTGACTCACGAAATTGTCATAATTTTTTTGAGGTATATTCCATTTCTGAATCAGATCCTAAGTCGACGTTTGCTTCTAAATCTACTATTTTCAGCACTGACATGTGACAATAACATATTAATAAAGCAATTTAATAATGGAAACATCACTAATTATTTAATTAATTAATAAACATTATTATTTTGATAAAAATAAGATACATATATATTCGCTTGAGGTGTGTAACCTGAAGATGACACTATTTTGAGCTTAAATTTGGAAATAATTTGTTCTTATCAGTTTCGCACCATTTAATGACTCGGGCAGTGTGAATTTTGAAATAGTTTTTTTTCGCTCGGCCCTATTGTACAGTCTTTAAAATATGGTGGCTAAATTAAATTTATGTTGTTGATAAGTCAGCATGAGGAGGGAGTGACAGAAGTTATAAAATCTTAGAAGCCATATATATATATATATATATATATAATTATTAATGATGAAAAAAAATTAATCATTAAGGGATGCTGTTTAGTCGGCCGGGTGCTCTGGTGTTTTCAAACTCCGAGCATGATATAAGTATGAAGTCTAGCTTCATGAATAATAAAACTAAGTTATGCTGATTTTGAATTACACTTTTACAGAATTATAATTTATGAAAATGGCTGCAATTTCATTGTTTTTTGTTATATATCATTGTTTGTAATGAGCAATAATTGTTTAATGCCAAAGATATATTCATCAATAATAAGCTTGTATAGTTGAAATACTTTTCATGCTTACCCCCCCCCCCCCAACAACTTAATTATGTATAATATCTTAATATACCTGAGCTTTTTGTGTGTATGCTTTTATATGTTAACAGCTTATTTGTTCTGACATTAATTGCATGGTATACATTATTAGTTTATAACTTGTCTTTTTACTCATTGAAACTTTAAATATTGTATGTTTAAGCTTATATTTTTCTTTTTAAACCTAAAATTAGTGACTGATTTTTGAAGAGAACCTAGCCTAACTAATTTTGGATTGAGAACTCTGCATGAAGAATCAACTACTTATTGCTGAGTATTTAGGTTGTAAAAAATCTTTTTAATTCTTTAAAATAAAGTATGTTATTACTTAAAGAATATATTAATTAAATCCATTAAATCACCCTTTAAAAAATAACCTCTTACAATCGACATAGATTATATCTGAAGGAGGAAAAGGGGGGGGGGGCTTTTCTTCATTGGTATCTTTTTTTCTTAAACTACCAAATTGTTTGTACTTTTTTTGGTAAAACTCTTGATACTTGCCCCCCCCCCCCCTCCTCCTTTCAAGATGGTTAACATATTTTAATTTGATAATATTTTGCTTAGCTAAAGAGTGAAGCAGGCAAACAAAACTTTCATATAATATTGTTTTAATTTGTCATATGTTTTTCTTTTACATTAATCTACTGTACTTTGTAGGTTATAATAAGTATTTGCAAAGCATTTTTAGTTTAATATTTTAGTTTTTCTGTTACATTGTATCTGTTTTTGACTTTTGTATTAATTTCTATCTTCAGTTCTATGCCTGAATTACCATTTATCCTAGTGTTTTCAAATTCTTGCATGAAAACATAAAATATGTTTGTATCCTGTGGAATTCTGCATTTACTTCTAGAACAGTTCAATATTTATATAACTCTTCAAGTTTAATTAATTTAAATGATCCAAAGGTATATAAGATTTTTTTGAGTTTGGTACAGTTTTAGCATTCTCTCAGAAAATAAAATATTGCTACACCTGAATTTTTGGGACATTTGTTTGCTTAAACACCTTTAATTTTAGTACAATATGTCAATTTCAAAATAAGTATTTTGACCATTTGATCCGATTGAAAATTTAAAGCTTTGAAAACCTGTAATGTTTTTGATAAATAGTCAGTCTGATTGCACTTAAATATTTGTAGCATGCAATTAGCACATGCATTACTAATACTTTAGGAAATAAAGCTTTATATAATTTATCAAGAAAGTTTTTTCCAGATGGTTTTCTTGTTTAATTTTCATAGTAAGGGAAAAAACAGAAATTAAAAATATAAAAGCTTTTGTAAGTTGAAAATTTGGAGAAGAAAAAAAAAGACAAGATTAAGGTGTAGAATGTAAAAATAAATAAATATGGTAGCCATTTCTCATTACTTTAAAAGTCAAGTATTTTATATAACCATCTTTTAAGCTTATTTATCAAAATATTATTTTCCTAGTCTTCATGGTAGCTACAATGATACCTAATGTTCATTTGTCTTATCAAATTTTATTATTTTCTTGTAACTTAAATATTTTATTTTTTATTCTACTATTAAATAGAAGTATGTAAGAGAAAAAATATTTTGGAGAAAAACACTAAAATAAGTATGACTTTTGTTGTAAGAAATAAAATAAATGAAATTTTCTAATTACTTAATGCTATTATGAATACAGCTGGAGTAACATTAAGTTGCATGTTGTTAATTTACATCTGATTTTGATATTTTAGTTTGGTCTTCCTTTTTAAAATAAATAAAGTAGCTATCTATTGTAAGTAATTATGTCTAAATTGTGAGATCATTATTTAATTACATATGAATTTGAGCTATTTGCTATTTCAGACTGCCCGGAAATTGAGGAATTTCTGTTTAATGTTTGAATCAGTTATTGTAAAGCTAGACCAAACAATCATTTCCTTATAAGATTTACACTTGTGTATCATTTAATTCTTTTCACCCTTTCAACATTTAAGTGGCTGTATGTGTGACGAGGATAGCCTTCATAGCACACATGGAGCTTAATAGGAACTTTATTAGAGAGCACCCCAAAATTTTTTTTTCCTTTATACTTGGTAGTTGGTGAATAGCCTTATAACTTCTATTTCATAATTAAAGCTATTGTCCATGAATATTGTTTTCTCTTACTTTTAAAATTGTTATCAATATCATTAATCATG
This sequence comes from Cheiracanthium punctorium, assembly GCA_038373885.1. Classification (NCBI taxonomy): domain Eukaryota; kingdom Metazoa; phylum Arthropoda; class Arachnida; order Araneae; family Cheiracanthiidae; genus Cheiracanthium; species Cheiracanthium punctorium. The sequence continues at coordinate 668,291 of JAWZYV010013219.1, read as the reverse complement.
TAAAGTGAAAAATGTTTAACACGAAACTGAGGGAACCTAAATATTTTTTGTATTGAGAGATTCATGTTAAATATAATAAGTATACTGTTCTAACTGGTTGTATCATTTCGTGTTAACCAATTCTTCATGTGAAGCATTTTTGTGTTAAATGTATTTCACTATAATTTGATTTGTAACATGATTAATCTATACATAAACTTTTTTCTATTTTATGTTTGAACATTCTATGTTGTTAATCGTATATAAATCATTTATAAAGTGTTTTTTAAGTTATTTAATTTTGAAGTATTCTTTGAAAATTTATAAATTAATGGCATTATATAGGAATTAAATATTCTCTTTTGAATGTATTTTCATAAGTCTCAAGGAATCTCAATCTGCCTTTCAAAATGTAGAAATTCCATCACTTCTTTCTATAGAATACTTATGTTCCCGTCTGAAAGTTTTTAAAAAGTTTAAACTAGGTACAAATTATACCCTAATATTAATTACCCTAATAATAAATTATACCCTAATTAAATATTAAGTTTGTTCTTTTCTTCAGGAGGCTAAAAAAAGCTTATATTTTCCACAGATGATAAAGCAAAGCATCATTCTATTATTTTAACTCACTGTACAGCCTTTCATAATCTTCAAGAAATAAAATGTCAAGAAATATCCAAACTTATTGCTTGTACTTTAAAATAGTGTAGTTCAATTGTTAGAGCTGCACAGGAAATTTAAAAGACAATATAAAGATTTTAACTGTCAGAAAGGCTTCAAATTGTAATTTCATGAAAGTATTTGCAATAGATTTTAAAATACAATATCTATTGAAAATCTGAAATATTTTTCAAAGTTGCTGACAATATTTATGAATTATGAGTAGTAAGTTATGAAATCTCCCAAGGTTTGCAATTTGGACACTCATGTAGATAGAACACATTCAACATGAACTCTTAGTCTAAAAAATAACTTTTTTTTATGGAGCATTTTCTTTAAGATTAAATTCAAATTAATGGTTTATTATTGAGGGAACACCATATGGTAATTTGTTTCAGTTATAAAGAAGAATGCATAAATATTTTTCTTGCAAATGTGTACAAATTTATTTGAATTCTGAAAGCTATTCTTTAATTTTTGAGTGGAAAGCTAAACAGCCCTCTGCATATCATCTTTAATGCCTGTTGTGTAATATGAACGTAGTTATTTTGCTAATTTCTAATTGCAAAAAGATTTTTAATTATCATGTTCCAAAGCAGTGTTTTTAAACTTGGCATGGACATTTCTAATGCTTTGACATCTGGTAAATGTATTGCTCCAAATTATATATAAATACCAAATATTGCTGATTTTACTATATAGTGTATTGTTATTGGTCATTATATATACACATTATGTTGTGTATATACAGTACTGAATCCACTGTGCAAAAAATGAAATTGGTTATTTCTACAATAAAATCATTTTATGAATAGAATTGACAGAATTATGTTTTTTCATACCTTTTGCAATGTCAGTACTCGGTATGACCACTTTTTAAGCCATTTAGTTTTACTCATTAAAAAAAAGAAGAATGATTTCAGTTGAGTTAAATAATTTGGCCAACTCTACAATTTTCTTCTTAGCCATTAAGACTGACATTTGCTAAGCTATTGCATCATGAAAATTACTAGTCTGTGAAGAAGTTTTAAAAGCTTGTGCAATCTTTTATTTACACTTGACTACGATTGCTATTTAAGTTTACCCCTTTGATTTCAGTACCTTACAGCCGTTTTACTCTCTCCCATTTCAGAATAAGTATTTTTATGCCACAAACACTTCTATAACACTCTATAAATGATTCTTTTAACCAGTAGGAAAGCTTAAAATCTCTAAACTGATTCTTTATTAATAAATTCATCAATTGCAGGGTTAGTGAATCTATAAATTTACTAATTCTGAATTCAGAAATGAAAGACTGGGATTCTTTGATCAACATTTAATATGTGTGTGGACTTCTTTTTCCCTCATCTTCATCCCACACTTGCATGTGGATCAGTCATATTCATGTCAGACAAGATCATGCACAGTATTGCATTTTTTCTTTGTATAATCATTTAAATTTTCATGAAATTTATAATATAAATATATACATACATTGCATTGATATGAATATTATATTGATTTCTAAAAGTTGCTTACTATCCATTAAAGATTTTCAATAGTGTTGTGTACCCATGTTATTAATATTACATTTTACTAACATTTTATTAAGTGCCTTAAAATTTGAAATATTTTCCCATCTACTGATTTCCAAAAAATCATTTAATAACTTTCTACATTTTTCTCTCAAATATTGCTTTTTAACATGATTTTGATCAAATTGTTACGACAGCTTTTATTATACAGTTATTGTTATTAATATTTTTCAAGTTAGCTTATTAATTCTTAATTATTATTATTTAACATATTTCAAATTGCCCATATGTAAAAGCAATGGTGACTAAATGTCTTTCAATAAATCTAAAATGGAAGTAGTGTTAAAATAGACTATGCAATAATTCAAGGCTATGATTGCCTTGAATTTTTATACTTGAATATTATTAATACTTTTTTTTTCAATCTTGATCCATAGATTAATCTGTTCTAATTTGAAATAAACTCCTGCAGTTTTAAACAAAGTAATTTAACTATTAAAATTAGCTAAATAAAAACATACTGATTTAAAAGTGACTAAAATTAGAGCACAGATTATATTCATAGTTTCCATTAGCTATGACTTGCAAATTATTAATACAAAAATGTACAGCTCATGAATTGTACAATGTAATTGTGCATACATATTTAATATTTTTGTAAATAATAAAAAAATATGTAAATATAACTTACTAAAAAGTAAAATAATAGAAGTATAACAAATAATGACAAATTTAATTATGCAATGTGATAAGAGCTGTGAAATTCCTTTATATCCAATAATTCTTATTAACATTAATAATCAAACTTCCATTTTATTTTTCTATCAAATATCTTTACCCTCGTACGATTGTGCTTAGCTCGAAATTAAGTTTCAGCCAAATTGCAAAATATTTTTCCATGTTTCTTTTAGCAGACATGAAAGATTAAAGTTAAGACTAAGTTGAATATATATATTTTTTCCCTCTTGAATGTTTGATGACACCAATAAAAAGTGATTGGCTTATACACTTCTTAACAATGCTTTCAATCTATGCAATCAGTAATTACTGAAAAGAATGTACAAATATATGTGTAGTTCCCATAATATCCCTTTATAAGTATAGTAAATATTTCTGCTTTCTGTTTGCTTAATGCCTGAACTCATTTATTCCAAAAAAGAGGAATAAAGTGCAACTAGTGTTATGTATATACATTGATAAAAATTTCTGAAATTATATCCTATGTGGTATTACGCTTTATAATTAAGTAACTTTGTATATACCCTTAAATAATCATTTAACATGTTTTAATTTCATATTAAATGATCATTTATGTGAATTGTTATTGTTTATTTATCACACTATATTTTGTACAATTATATCCAAAAGCTCTAAGTTTTTTATTTCTGTGAGATAAGATTTTCTTCATGCTGTTTGAGAATGCACTATAATGGCAAATTAAGTTGGATTTCAATCATTCAGTAGTAAAACAGGCGCTTCATAATTTAAAATCATGAGTTGTATATTGTTCCGAACTTATCAGAACTGGTTTTGTCTCAGTTATTTTCATGTAGATTACAAATATGTAAGCTGCTGCAAAAGGAATCAAAATATTCAATTGGTGATTTTGGGATAGTTTCAGAAACATTACAATTCATTATAATTTTTAATGAAAAGTGAATTGTAAGAAGCAACGTGTGAATTGCATTTATTGTTCAAAGTTGAATTTAAATTTAGTTGCAATTGAAATTTGATTGGCTACCTTAAAAAATGATTGGTATTGTTAGAAAGTTTAAAGTGTGCAACAGTAACTTACAAAACAAAAATGTTGGGATTATTATTTATTTTTTTGTATTGTTTCCTTTTGTTTTTACATAAATCTTAAATCGAAAAATTCTGATCGTCTCCTGTTTTTAATCTGAATTCTTGGAGTGATGCTATTAAGTGCAAACAGTATATGCTTAAATGAACTTCAACTTGTTTAAAGCACCATTATATTCTTTAACACCAGAAGTATGGCAGGGTTTATTTTGACTCTTTGTGCAGTGATTTCTTTAAAAGAACATCACAAATGCCACAATTCTAGAGTTAAATAACTTAGCATACTTTATTTTCTTTTATGTCATAAAATGTTATGTATTTGTTTTAAAGATTAAGATTTTATTGTTACATCTTGCCATTTTTATGCTTTATCTAGTCTTTGCACATAGTTATGCACAGTTAGCACTATTCATATGTAGTTCATTCATTTATAGTGTTTATTTGTCTAAAATAACAAGCTACTTGTGTTGTGAAGCTGCTTTTCATGGCAGTAATTCTTGTTTCTTGCAGACATTAAGCCATTGTGCCATCTGGTAATAATTGTAATGTAATATAGTTGTTGTACATATGCATTATGATGTGTGGAGAGAAAAATAAGCCATTTGGTTGAAGTAAAAACACAGAATCTAAAGTGTTTTTTCACTTCTCAAGTATTTAGTTTTAAAATGTTTTCCTTAAGATTTTTTAAACACGGGCCAATTTAAAAAACTATGAATTTAAATCATTTTCTGCTTCAAAATCGTAGTAATAACATTTTCTATATCCAAATAGAATTGTCACAACTCTGTGCAAGCCTTAAAGAAATAATAATAAATATAACCCTAAGATGTTTCAAAAAGAACAGTTTTATTTGAAATTTGACTCCACCCCTGAACCTTGACTAACCTTAAATACTTGTAATGCTACCATTTTAATGATGAAAAAAAAATCATTAAATGATTTAAAAAAAGAAAAAATATGTAAAACATTTTGTGGGAAAGATCACTACTGAATTTAAAATTTCCCTGCTAATTTCGAGATAATCCAGGGTGGTAGGTATGAAGCATATGCTCAGATAAAACCTTGAATGAATTAGTATAAAAATTTTCAATCGAATTAAGAAACCTCTGATAAAATTTTCTAGCAATTTTCAAGAAGTGCCAATTTATCCATTCATATTATCCTGTCATTGAAAGAGCTACATCATTTTAATATTATTAAGTTCATTTCGATAAGTCATGTAGTTAACAAATTCTGCAATGTCATAATACTGTAGTACAAAACTTTAACATAGCGAAATTTACACTAGAATTATAATGTGATGTGCTATGTAACAATGCACTGCAATAGAGGGTCAAAATGATTCCTGTCTTGATTCTAGTGTTTAGCTTGAGAGTTTGAAAGAGAAAATCTGGGTAAATATACTAAATTTTACAACTTTTAATTTACTGTTAAAAATCATTCTCATTAGACTGTAATCAAATTCAAATGCTTTAGATGCCTTTGTTGGCAGAGGTCAAATTCTAATGGGTAAACAGTATTGATATTGTCTTCATCCCCTTCTATCAGTGTTTCTTTTATTTTTAATTATAACAACAAAGGCTTGCTAGATATATCATTTTTATTGCAGTCTAGTTACTGATTCTGGATTATAGAGTACAACGTATTTAAAATATTTCTTTTAAAAAAAGCTTTCAATTTTGCTAGTTTTGATTCACTTCTGTTTTTTTTTTATGCTGTCGTTCTCTTTCAGAAAATTTCCATGTAACTAACTTCTTGTGATACACATCACATTACTGTTTGGCCTTCATTTATTTGTGCAATTAAATTATGGTAACATATATTCCCCAGCATTTCTTTTTTGACCCCCCCCCCCCCCCCAAAGACACTTTTAAGATACTTGTTTTTATTCAACAAATTTTAGTTGTTTGCTTTATATATTGCAGAAGTAGAAATTGGAATATTTAGTCACTGATCTCCATAAATTCTCTTGTCCATAATCTTTATCATGGGCCCATATATGGCAAGGCAAAATAGAATTTTAAAATATTATAAGAATTTATAATATATAAGAATTTTAAAATATCTTTGCAAAACAAAAGAAATTACTTATAGTATATTTTGATTTTTGTTGTGAACTGAATTAAAAGGCATAAATGTTGTTGCTAGTGCCCCTGGCCTGGTGGAAGCTAGACCAGGTCCATGAGTTCATATCAGGCTTTATATTTCGATACACTAATGGCACAAGGGTTGTGGAGTTAAATAAGGAAACCATGCAAAAGAAAAATGTAAATAAAACAGTACTGGTCTGAGAGACTATTAAAATTTATAATGTACTGGTCTATATATTTTTAGGGTCTTGGACCAGCAGACCACCATTCAATTGGATCTCTTCCCTATATTGTATTTTGAGTTACATATACATCTGCATGTTACATTAACAATCCAAATCTTGCTCTCTTCTCTTTAACAAGAATTTAGCTTTCCAATGCTTAAGCATTTTGCTTTAATCATTTCATTTATTTTAATGCATGAGTGCCTTTTCTTTTTTTCCATTTCACTTTTCTCCAATAAAGTGAAATTGAAAAAGTAAAGATGGGTGGCTGGAACATATGTACTTAAGCTTATACAGCATCCAATAACTTTCTAATGGAAATGATTTTATTGCATAATTACTTTTAAAAGGTGCTAAACTAAATCACTAATTTAAGCAAAGTGCCCAAAATTGGGTAGGCTGAGTTTTGGACTCAATTCTTACTGATAGTAAGATTTGAAGGAAAAGATACATAATTCAACCCTATATTCTTATGGAAGGTAACGTGTAATTGCACTCAACACAAAAGAATTAAATTTATTAAGCAAGCAACTGTGAATTCCTTAGCTAAGGCAAAAATGTCTAAAACAAGCCAAGAGAAGAAAATATCTTTTATTTATTTTAAAAAGCACCAGTTCAGAGGTTTTGTTTAAATGGGATAAAAATTATTTCACTACTGGTATTTAAAATTGCCAAACAGTGTGCGATTTGTATCATACTTCTGGCTCAAGTTGTGTAGTTTGCTTTAGTATTTTTTGAGACATCTAGGATGACTTTTTTTCCCCTTTAAAAAAGGCAAACTTTCACATGTGTGTTCATTATTGTACCTTTGTGAACATAGACCAATTATTCTTAATGTGTTGCTTCAAAAATCAAAGTATGCATTTGTACATCAAGTACCTTTAATGAGAAAATATGTCAAGTTTCTATTTAGCAGGTTGATAAAATTCCATTGTAAGAATTTTTTTATACAACAAAAATAGAAATGGGTTCCACTGTATTTTTTGTTTCATTTGTACATTTGACCTAGCCCTTGAAAAATTAAGATAACATGCTCTTAATGTTTCTTCAGTGCTGTGATAACAGAATGCTAGTACAGAACATGCATACCCATTGTGGAAAAATAATTTGAAATTCTCCATAGCAATCCTAATTTATTGAAACTTAGATTATCCGAACTGTTAAATAGTAAAAATTCTACCAAATAAGTACCCAGATGTATTTGCTATTTAATGCCCTTTTTAGTGCTCTTTCAGTAACTCAAAATTCATTATTTTGATTATGTTTATGGGTAGGCCTTTCAGTAATGTAGTTAAAAACGTTTTTATATATAAAAGAAGGTTCACCATGAGCTTAAAAAACACTTGATTCTGTGTTAAAAGTTGCCATATTATGTGATACACCTGCAAATGTTGGTTTATGGATTCTGTCCATTTGTGAATATATAAATAAAAACTTTCATGTTTGTAAATCTGTATAATATTAAAAAAGATGTTATGCTAAGCTCAAAGAGTCTTGGAAAAAGGTATGAATATCAGCGATCTCGGGTGAACAGCAGGTGTCTAGTGTGATAATGCCAGTACAAAGACTGATTGAAATGTATCTGTAATGTTCATGGCTAAGCCAACAGTATTTGTTGAATTTCTGCTTGCTGGCGCACAAGGTTGTTGTTTATAAGAGATGGTTCTATTTTTCTGAATGAAAGCAATTTATTTTTGTTTGATGTACAGATCATTGGACCACCTGTAGAGGATACTGTCTGAGGTTACAAAGAAGAAAGGCCATGTTAGCGTAGAATTTTTCTGGATGGTGGCCTGATTATCTTCTCAGAATGCCATTAAATGTTATTAGAAGCACTTGTGTTGTGTATTTTCTTCATGCCTTCACTGACTACATTTAAACTTTACAAAACAAACTTGAAATAATATTATTTACAAGGAAAAGATCAAACATTTGCATCAGAAGTTTTGATGGGTTTTAACAGCTAACAGCACAGTGCTGTTGTATAAGTGAGGTCAAAGCATTTGTAAACAAATCTTTTATTGATAGTTAAAAAAAAAAAAAAGACTTCATTTCGTTCCTCCGTCAGTAATTCATCATTAGAAAATTTATTTGTGTTGAAAACTAAAGCTAACATACTTTTATGAAAGTAGCTTTTCTGATGAACTATCCTGGGGGGGGAGGGGCAGGCAAACTTCAAAAAAAATTTCTAGAGGGAGGCAAATTTCAAACTTTTAACAAACTTAGTTCTGTTTTTGCCATTTGTTAACATCATGAGACATTAACCTAAAACTTTAGGGGGGGGGCAAGTGCCCTACCTTGCCCCCCCCCCTTATGGGCGCCCATGTGAACTATTAGTAAAAGCTAAAAAAGCTACTTTGAACAGCTAAAGAAAAAAATCTTAATCTGTTTATTTTTAACCAAAGTATGTTGAAAAATAAAGTCAAATTTCCTTTTATTTAATTGTTTTTATATTTGTTAACATACTCCATCTGTTTTCATTTTGCATAAAAATTTCAGGTAAGCTCTTTGTTATTACTATTTAATCTTCTGTTTTTACTTCTAATATTTAAAAATTATCTTCTGATTTTTTTATGAAATCTGCTTTTTCAACCCGAGTCTTCCTGTTTTCGGCTTAAGGAGGTTGGCAGGTATGGGACAAGAAGTCTGCATGATCAAAGCCGCCTTTTTAGCCGGGTAATCTGCATTCTCACTACTTGTGATTCCACAGTGGGCAGGAAATCCACTGGAAACCCGTAATTTTCCCAAGAGGTGTTAATGCTGACTGTTGTCATTACCTTGAGAACTTATCAGATATGATAGCTAGCAGGGCAGCCTTGGAATCGTAGAGGATAAAAGTTTTTGTGAATTTATCCAGGTGTCAATATATCTGAGAAAGAGCTGTGCAAATAGCAGCAACTTCACTGTCAAAGTACCTTACCCTACAGGGACTATAAAAAGAGAAGAAAACTCAGGCACCTGCGTTAGGGCTATCGGACAAAAGGAATGCATCGGTATAAATCCATAGCCATTCTGGTTCAGGATAGAAAGTCATATCTGCCAACTTTTACGGATTATTGCATTAATTTACTGATGTACGGATATGACGAGTAATTTTACGGATTGCTCTGCGATTTTCAAAGTGCTCAATTTCTAACAATTCAATTTTTTCCCATCTGTCTAGAGAATATATATTTTCCCTTCAGCACTCCTTTATTTAAATCGGCAATGCCATAAGAGTAAAAATTGATTCCTATTTTGAATTTAAAATTATTTTTTTTAAACCTCTTCCCCCTGTCTCCTCTCTCAAAAACCAATGAAGAAAAACACTTCATTTAATGGGGCAGGTTCAGATTTTTAATTCGATCTTTTTCCATCTCTCTTGTGAGTAAATATTTTTCCGTTAGTAGTACTCTTTCATTTAAAGCTCCAATGCTGTAAGGATAAAAACTGATTCCTATTTTAAATTTAATTTTTTAACCAGGGATGAAATTCTTCAGCTTTTTGCAAATAAGGTTAAAGAGGAATTCACTTTTCTCTGAAAATTCTACTTTTTTCTGTGAATTCCTGATTGTAGTTATTAGTTAACTGTCTGATATTTTTATTTTTTAGCATGTTCCAATGTTTTTCTTCTTAAAACTTCTTTCACATTAATTATATACAAATATCACATGTACAAATTTTTTGCTCTCGTATGATTTCAGCTTTTTTGCTCTTTTGCCGATTTCATCCCTGTTTAACCTCCCCTCTCCCTAATTAAATCAGGTAAGAAAAAAAAAAAAAAAACTAAGTAGAGCAGGCTCAGTTATGAATGAAAATGATTTAATAAAAATAAAAATATTTTGATCAGAAATAAACTTAGTTTACCAAGTAGCAACAAGAGCATAAGTTATTAGTACCAAAAAAATAAACTTTTTTACTAATGAGAGGTAAAAATGTACTGAAATGAGGACACAATTTTACTGGTGTTAATTTTCTTAGGTTGGCAGGTATGAAAGGTTAAATTAGCCTCTATTATAGTAAAGACATTGATTTCCTTTTCATGCAGCATTTGCAAAAACTGTGTGCGCTTGAACTGGGACAATCTGCCAGCGTTCCACTGTAATACTCGAAGAGCATCAGGGAGACATAATACCAAGTTGTAGATCTTTCAGCCACTGAAAAGTATTACCAAATATTGTTGGAGGTGATACCTCTGCTGACAACCAGAAATTTTTTCCACTTAAGTATTATGCTTCTTATTCTATTCGATGTTCTCGTATAATTGCATCTGGAATTGTGATTTTTGTAAAAAATTCTTTGGTGAAACCCATATAAAAACATTCTATGACTAACTTTGATTCGCTCGAGACATTCGTAATTCGAGTTTGGAAACATAATGTGGGGTATCGTATTACTTTTCATTATAATCCTCCAAGAAATATAATAATCCAGACCTAAATTGCCTCTTACAAGACTGGAATAAACGCTCTATAACTACTGGGGACTTTAATGCCCATTCTACCAGATGGGGTTACCATCAAAACTGTCTTACTGGTAATTTGGTTGAGGATTTATCGATACCAATGAAACGGTATTGAAAAGGATGGAGCTCATCCTACATTTATGATCTTTAGTGGTGTTTTAATACATCCTGATTTATTATTAACTCACCCCAATCTTTTCTCCTCTGTAAAGCATACTCTTTTTGACAGCACCAGGTCATAAAATTCTTAAGGTTGTCATAGGAAACCAGACTCAATTTAGTGAACCAAGAGTGACTCGCTGGAAATTAAAAAAATCTGATGTGTCCAACACATGACTTCCTTGCACGTCTGTTAAATCAAAAGTATTTTTGATGCACTTCCTCCAAACTTACTTGTTTGAAAGAGATAAAATATCAATAATAGTAAGGTTTAGCGATTTCTAGCCAAATATTTCGATATCGCCAAGCTGAGTTCAATTTGAAAGATTTCCTCCTGACACTTTATTTGGCGATATTTCACCAAAAGCCGACAAACTTGAGATAGTTTGCGAGATTTTGGGGATAGCCAAAGTAGTCATTGAGCACAGACTTTCAATAAATTGAATGCATCCATGCACCTCAATGTATTTAAAGTCATTTTGGACCAAATGACTGACTATTGCCAAATTTGGCGATATTTTGGCAAAACTCGCCAAGGTTGAGAACAGACTGCGAGATTTTGGGCATGTACCAAACAATGACTGTCTACAGTTGTATTATATTGAAGATGTCCATAGACATTAAAGTACTGAAATTCTTTTCAGTGGTCCTGTAAATAAACTGTCCAGTAGATTGGAACCAAAAATCGAGATGCACAACTAGATGTTACAACAATCTTATATATGAAATTTCATTATAGTTTTTGAGATTTGAGAGTTAAATATGTACACACATACACCAAAAGTCGCCAAGCTTGGCGACTTTTGGCATAGTTCTTGAGGGAGGCACGTGACCGTGGTCGGACCATTACCTAACTTATGTGGTAGGACGGTATTGTGCTTGAAATGGATGAATGCCCCTAAAATTGCCATTGACCGTAATGTATTGGAAATCTTTTGAGTGTTCCTGTAGCGGAACTATAAATGATAAAGACACATCTTTGAATGGAGAAATTCATTTTCTAACTCTTAACAGCATACATAACTTCTGAGTCGTTTGTAATAGCCCAATACCTCTAAAAAACGCTTCGATGAATTTCGGCCCATAGAGCGTAATGTATTTCGAATCTTTTGGGCAGTTCTGTAGATAAACTATCCAGTCGAATGGAACCGAAAGGTGAGGTGCACAACTAGATGTTACAACTATCCAAAATATGAAGTTTCGACATTCTACGCCTAATAGTTTTTGAGTCAGGTGAGTTTAATGAATTTTGGCCCATAGAGCGTAATGTATTTTGAATCTTTTGGGCGGACCTGTACATAAACTATCCATTCGATTGCGACCAAAAATGAGGTGCACAACTAGATCATAGAGCAATCCTAAATATCATATCTCAACATTCTACGACCAATAGTTTTTGAGATATGAGAGTTACATACATACGGCATGGAAAAACTGGCCACAATAGACTCGCCGCTGGTCAAAATGAGTTGCAGATGCGTTAATATGATCGTGCATGCTAGCCTACGATGAGATGCATCGAAAAAATTCTTAAAATTAAATTTAGAGGTAGTCAAAATCGGTTTTTTTGTCGAAATTTGGCCAACAAAATTTTTCGGGATCACATTACTTCCTTATACTACATACAAGGAAGTAAAAAGGCTTACTGGTCAAAGTAAGCTTCTTTAACTGATTCTTTACTTGGTAACCTCTCACTAGATAACGATGATAGGGCTCTAGATCAAATTCTTTTTGGAATCATGGAATGTGCTTATTGCTTGCATTCCAAGAGGACATATTAAAAATTCCTAAGCCTTTTTGGAATGAAACCTTTGAATTTTAAAGGATAGGATCATGCCAGGCGTACTGCTGAGTATACTAGCAAATTATAAGATTGCATGATTCTAAGACAAAAACAAGCTACCTTGCGAAAAGCTATTTTGGAGACCAAGTGCACCTCATATGAGACATTTTTGGGTTAAATGGATTATCATAAAGATGGTCCTAAAGCAGAGGTTCCCAAACTGGGTGCCGTGGAGATAATCAAGAAAAGTCTAAGTTTTGGGGGAGCATAATAAAAAAAATTCCTCTGAATTGATATTTCACAAAAAAGTTTGCCAAGCCGATGATGAAGTAGGCGAAACAAAAATATTTTACTCAAGTTCGAGAGAGTTCGGTGTCCAGTCGACTCTATTTTACAGGAATTCCCTGAAATATGGGGAGGGGTGGGGGCAAAATTATATATCCCTTTTCCAAGATAGTGTAATAGTAAGCCCAGTAAACATAAAAGAAACAATGAAAAATGTATCCAAACTGTTTCATTCTAACCTTCATATTCATATTGCTTTAAAGGTAACCTGCCCCGAAACGTTTTCAGCCTGAGACGGGTGCCCCGAAATGATTTTTAGCCTGACAAGGGTGCCGCGAAGTGTTTTTAAATTGACAAGGGTGCCACGGGGGGAAAAAGTTTGGGAACCCCTGTCCTAAAGCATTTAAATTCTTGTCTGCTCTAAATGGAAAGAGATTTGAGGCTTGTAAACAACCTACTAAGATTAAAGGGAAATTGCTGCCATCTGCACGAAATATAGCGAAAGCTTTTAACAAATTTTACTGTAAAGTTAGTAGTTTTTATCCTAGATCCTATTTTACCAAAAAATCTTGCTAATGGTTGCTACCTGGAATGAGACAGACCTTTTAACTCACCTTTTACTGATAGAGAATTCTACAGGGGGTTTGAAATGTTTAAGGGGGTATTCTGGTTTAGAAATTCGAAAAAAATCGATTTTTCTTTTCTTGCATATTTTCATAGTGTAACCCTTTAAGAATATGTCCCTAAGAGGATTTTTCGAAATTTAAATTATTTTCGGAGTTACAGCTCATTTTGTGACGCGCCGACAAAATTGTGCATAGTAATCCTCCTTTAGCTGAAGCAGTTCAAAAAGTAATAAAGCCAATATACGAAGATTTGTCTTCAGAAAGCTTGCTGGAAAGGTGCTTGGGCTCAGAAACTCAGAATAATAACGAGTCTCTAAATTCGCTCATCTGGACTTTCGCACCTAAGCATATTCATGCTGGTACCCATACAATTGAAATTGCTAACTTCATTGCGGTATGTATATTTAATGAAGGATTTTTACCAGTTTTAAAGATTTTATCAGAAATGGGAATAACAATTGGGCCAGAATCTCATGCGTTCGTCAACAAACGTGATCAAGCCCGAATTAGCAGGTCCGAGGTACGAGCTTCTGAGGCTTCCAAGGAAACTAGAACTGCTAGATCATCTGAAAGGGCTTCACTAAACATGACATTTGAAGTTGAAGAAGGTACTTTGTGCGGAGCAAGGATAGCTGATTAATAAAAAGTAAGTATAACACTCCGTTAAACGACTCCGACTGTGCGCGACTAGTCCTCAAATTTTAAATGTGTTTTTCTCGAAACTACTTTTCAAGAAACGGTGTGCATGATATCTAAAGTTTTATTCAACCGATTCACTTGAAATTTTATACAGAGTTTCTCTATACATTATAGTATCGCACTACCAAGAGTTTAATTATAAAAAATTTTTTTTTTTAATTCCGAACGACAAAAAAAAAAACAGGTAAAAAACAAAACGTATTTTTCAAACTGCCACCATTTTGTGAAAAATTTTTTTTTTTCAAAAACCCCTCGTACTGTGATAGCTACATCCTTCCTCTTTAAGGATTATTCATGGTTTTCCATTTCAGGTCACTGGAAGGATTTATATCCTGCACACCAGGACAAGTCATTTTTTCATCAGACCTCACTTCGCCGGCCTGCAGTTTTTTGAAATTTGATTTTTTTTCTTATATCATTAATGTTTTGTATTATTTAAATATCAATAAAAAACCTGTAAAAATATGGATACTAAAAATATTTTTTGTTTTTTTTTTTATCGTGTCCGAAAAAACACCTAAAATTAGGGCTTCTAAACCAGAATACCCCCTTAACCTTTTCGCTCCTAAGCTTTGATTTGGAATGCTTGCTCAAACCCCCGAGAAATGTTTTTGTATGCTTTCCCCCCACGAAACACATTTCTTTTGTACTTGTGCAGATGTATCTCTGTCAAAACAGGAGTGCAAAGAATTAGTGGGGTATTTTCCACCCTCTCCTCCTCCAAGGTATCTGCAAAGCACCTGTTCGTAAATACAACTGATCACCCAAAGGGGGGGGGGTTTACAATAGAAAGCACAAGAAAGGGGCTTTCCACATTTGACACTTGTAAATAGATGCTGCATTGAAGCATTGTCCAGCCGTAAGGCCGGATATCTGGGAGTGTGCATTTTTGCTCAGGACAGGCAAATTGAAAGCGAAAGGGTTAAAGAGAAAAAAAGTGTCCTGGACCTGATGGAATTTTACCTGAATTCATTCTTGAGCTTGGCCCTAAGACCAAAAATACTCTTTTAATTTTTATGAATAAGACCTGGGGAGGAGCCTAGCATTTAGAGAAAGGCACAACTATTACTCCAGTTCTGAAGCCGGATTAGAATCCAGCTGATTTACAGAATTTTCAACTGATTTCACTCACTAGTACTTTGCAAATTGGCAGAGAGCATGATTGTGGATAGATTATAGTTTTTTCTGGAAAGTTGCCATTACATTTCAGAGACAGGCTGGTTTTAGAAAGGGATACAGCACTACCAAACAGGTTGACCGTTTTTAACAGTGTGCTATGGATGGGTTTCATAGAAGACTCTTGCAGTCTTCATAGACTTTAAGTCTGACTTGGACCATGTTTGGAGGAAGCTCCTTCTTAGAAAGTTATTGAATATGAACATTTCTGGACTATTTCAATGGATTAGGAACTTTTTGAGTCAGCGCTTTAGTGTTAATTATGGGTGTTCTCTTCTGGCTTTAGGAAACAAGACATGGCCTCCTCCAGGGATCCGTGTCCATTTCTTTTTAATATTATAATAAATGATCTTATTGATACTATCAATACTTCTTTACCAGATGCACAATCTTTATTATATGCACATGATTTAGTCCTCTGGACTACTTGCAATGATGTTACCCAGACAGTGGGAACTTTGAACATGGCTCTAAATGTTTTAGGTAAATGGGCTGATGAAAATGAATTTTTTGTAAATATTGACAAAACTTCATTTGAACTTTTTACTTTGAGCATTAAGGTACATGATGTAAATTTGAAGTATAGAAATCGACTTCTGAAAAGAACGGATGAAGCAACCAATCGGGGATTGTTCTAGACCCAAAATTAAATTGGAATAAGCAGGTATCTGCAAAAGTGACTAAATGACTGAATCTCTTGAAGAGAATTGCTGGAATGAAGTAGGGTCATGTCAGGATGTACTTACTACTACCTATAATTCGTATATTTGCCCAGTCATTGATTATGGAGCTAAGATCCTCATAACAGCACCAGATTCTGCTTTGTCTAAATTGAATATTGTTCAAAATCGTGCACTTTGCCTTATTACTGATGCAGCTTTTTTAACCCCTGTTGCAGCCATGGAGCTGCGAACTGGTATTCACAATTAGGCTTATCGTCGATAAATAGATGCTTGTATTTTGGGTGAAAACTTCCTCATAAAGGCACCTTTTAGTCTATGTACCTGCTCAACCCAGATTAAACACACATAATATTCTCCTTATGGAGATTAATGAGCTTTCAAGAAATATAGGGCTTCCCCTAAATCTAATATTTCATACCTGCCAACCTAAATCGTCTACCTTTAAACCTAATGCTTTTCCTGGCTTTTTACAGTATGCAAGAGCAGCTTTTGACTTGGTTGTCACCACTGCAAAGAGTTCTTCCATTCAGGCTGAGCAAGACTTTGGCAATGGCTACTATCTATGAGAGATATCCCACTGAGCACAGGATCCATGTCTATACTTATGACTCTGCAGTGGATGGAAGGGGCAGTTGCTGGTGTGTTTTGTGACTTTTTTCAACTCAAGGAGGCTTCTGGGTATTTTTCCGATAATTTTGATGCCGAGATGCATATTATCTTAACCCTCTGGCTGATCATCTCGCAATTTCCACAGGCAACTCAAATGTAGCAAAATTTGCTCATTCCGCAATCTTCGCGGGCAGGTGTTTTTCTTCCTGTATTGCCCTTGTGTATTTTCTTCCTGTATTGCCCTTGAATCCTGTATTAACTGTAATTCAATTGAAATTTATTTAATTTTTTTTTTTTTTTTTTATGTAATAACATCTGAAATTGTTTTTTCTGAAGCTTAGTTTCTTATGATAAAAATCTATATGAAAAATCTTTTCTAGAAAGAAAAAATGCACATTTCAATTCTCCAATGTATATAAATTTGAAATATGAAAGAAAAAAAAAACAATTTTTGAAGCGATTTTGGTCCAAAAATTGAGCAGTCAGAGGGTTAATGGTTGTTCGGGCCATCAAAAATTTACCTGAAGAAAAAACTGTTTTATTTGTGGATTCATAGGCTACCATCTATTTGCAATTACAAACTACAGTTTTGACCCTACATCCCTTGAGTTTTGAGTGCAAATTACTGATTAGCTACCTAATAGAGACTGGAAAAGATATCATCTTACAATGGATTCCCAGCCATTGCAATGTACCTGGCAATGAACGAGCTGATGCACTCGCAAAGAAAGCGTGGTCTTGATCAACCTGACTTTTGAGTGTTCCTGTAGCGGAACTATAAATGATAAAGACACTTCTTTTAATGGAGAAATTCATTTTCTAACTCTTAACAGCATACTGTTCCACTTAGAAACATCAAACAGACTATTAAAGAGCACGTATATAAAGCTAGACTTTGTCATTACAGAGATGTTGTCACTGGAAAAAATATGGTCTTTAATGAAAAGACAGATCTGTGCTTAATTACCAAGAGGTACTGGTGTGGATTGTTTCAGATTCGAAACAGAACATGATTATCTGCAATCGCACTTGTTTAGTTTTGGTGTTGCTGACTCCCCGGATTGTGTTTTTGTACTTCTACTTCAATGACTGGGCGGCACTTTTTTTCTTGTCCTGCCATGCAAGATGTCCTTTCCTCAGACTTTCTTAAGACTTCCTGCTTCTGGAGCAATTGTTTTTATTTATTGGACTGCTAGGCACCCTATGCTTGAGAGAGTTTAGGCAGGCATAATAAAAAAAGAAAGCAAACAATATGGGAACCCATTTAATTTAAGGGTAGGGGAGGGTTCAAGTCCTTTCCCCACCCTCAGCCATCAATATAGTGAACATTTTTATAGCATACCGAAATCTTTCACATTAAGGTTTGAAGTGGATAAAATCTCGAGATGGGCCTCCAAAATACATGGCCAACTCATCTTATTCCTCCTATTTAAAGCTGTTTAAGAGTTAATGTAATTTTTATCAAACTATAAAAGGTTACAAAAATGAAGAACAAAAATTCCTACTTACCAGAATTTGTGGAATCCAACATCGTTAAAAATTTGATAAAGATCATTTAGTGATTGAAAAAACAGCCTCAATTTAAAGAATAGCTAAAAGGGTGCAATTATAATTAAATACAAAATTCTATGCATATTATTTTTAAAAGGTTATATTTATTCACTGCTTTTGATTTTGCAAAATATTTAAGACTTCTCCACTTACAGATAAGTCTTATACATGCATAACACACAGAGTCCATTTAAACATATTTTAAATGTGCTATTTTTTGAGTAGATTTTTAACCATTTCATAGTTAGAATGATTCTTCAGCAGAAAATGTTGTCACAGGTAAGGTAAATAAAGTTTTTAAGTTTATGGATATTCGGGAAAATATCAACATTGCATTTACATAAAGCTTCTACAGAAGTGAATCTATAATTTGTTGTGCCAGTAATTTCTTTTTTCATATTCCATAGCTGATATTCTATAGTTATTAGTGTTTCTAATTTATTTTCATCTATAAATATGAGGTCCTTCTGTGCATGATTAAAACATTTAATGATCTCAAAATGTCTTTGTGGTCTGTGAATTTTTCTTAAGATGTAAAATTACAGCATTCAAAAACTGATTACTGTTACTATAAACCATTATTTAATATACATTTTCTTGCTTCAAATTGGCATTTGGAATTCTTTTTAACCAGAGTTAAAATAACTACTACTGCTTCCTCTTACTGATTGTCAGATTAAAAAATTAAGAAAAGATTTAAGCAAATTTTAAATCATGAATTGATGAACTTAGCAATTCAAGCAAAAGAAATTAGATCAATCAAAATTTCTTGACTACTATCCGTTTACGAATACAAAATCAGAGATTATCGCCACTGTTCAGAGAAGGGGACTGTAGTAACGATTCTTTTCTGTTCCTCCGATATAATAAAAAAAAAATAAAAACAATAAGTAACTCATGCTGGAGTGAATGATGCAAGCAAGTGTTTTTCGCAAGCATTTTGTTGGCATAACATTTTTCCCTTTTGCCGTTGGCAACAATGATTTGTGTATTCAGTTTTTAAAAACTTTCCAAACAATAAAAAATTTCTCTCTTGCTTTTGTGTTTTCACCGCCTGCCGGATGGTAGATTTTTTTGGAATATTTCTTATGGGTGCCCTAGGGAACAGATGGAATTAAATAACACCAAAATGGAGCATGGATTTAATCTATATGATTACAGATAAGATATATAATTACTTTTGTTTCTTAACATTTTTTTCTGTCTTATGAAAGCTACAGTATAGAGCATTTAAACTTCACTGATTAAGTACAATTACAGAGCATAAATATCCAATTTTTATTTAAAATCATACAGTATGCTAATCTTATTATTATTGCATCTGTGTGTAAGGGTGACATATTTAAGATATTTTTAAAATAAATTTGTGAATGTGTAAATCCATACTGTTTCGTCTGACAATTTTTAGTTTGTTCCTTTTTAAGTCTGAAAGCCTATGCGATCACGGCCATGTTATAGGGACATTTTCAACAGATATAACATGTATATTCAATAGATTTCTGTAGTAATGCACTCTCCTCTGTCTACAAACACTGACCACTGATTCCATGAACACAAGGGTGCATTTTAGAATCATCAAAGACTTTCTATTCTTTTTTCAGGAATTCGTTTAATTGGAATTATATTTTCCTTCGTAATGGAAAAGAGTTTAAACATAGAAAATAGTTTTTCTCCTCTTATTTTTAAAGCTTAGAAACATCTGTAACCACAAAAAAAAAATTATTTTGGTGTCGCATATGTCCCTTAGCACCCACCTCTTCAGTACGCCACTGAACAACGGATATTTCTTAGTCATCTGGGCAACTGAGCTTTTTCGAACCCTGTCCATACACTAATGAGGTGATGCACAAAATTTGAGAATTATATCCTAAAAAGTGTATGAGATATGGAGATAAATATATGCTGACTTAATCACTTTTCAATGGCTCTCAAAGGGGGGGGGGAATCATGTCTGATGATAGAGTTTCAGGAGTCATAAAAATTATGAAAAAAATTGATTTTTTGCACCCTAGCAATAAACGCTTACATTGAAATTGATCTATAGCCCCTGACCATCTTTGTTTAAACCTCCACACAGTTGTGACATAAAATCCCATCCACCTTACTCCAGATTTCACTGCAATGTATCTATAATTTAAATTATTTATGACACTGATACATCATAAAATATGTTTTGATACTAAAGATTGTATGTAATTTAGGGGAGCCAATTTTTTAATACAAACATTCCTATTAAAGTTTTAAGTTTTTTATAACTTAAAAATTACATGAAATTTTTACCATGAAAACAGCTTTATATTATTTGCCTATTTCCAAAACTCTCAGAGGGTTAAAAATATTTTGGATGTTTTATGATGTAAGGCTAAAATTTTGAACTTCATCTCATTAGTGTGAGGCCCATTTTACTGATTGGGAATTTTCGCTGTATGGGAGGTCGTATGTAAATTTAAAATGTCACTTTTTGAAAATGAACAAGAGGATTTTTTTCTCAGCATAGTCTTTTTCCTACTTTATTTTGGACATTTTTCCAATTTTCACTGCCCATTTACCTTTAATGGATAAATAATTAAAGCATGGTTACAATCTTTTTGGGACACCCTGTATATCAGTGAAGCTGAAATTCTATAAAAGTTCTAATGCATTTAATGTTTTGTCCATGTCCTATAAATATTGAAATGATACTTTGGCATAAAACAAAAGGTTTTAAATTAGCAAATCATTAACTTTCAGTAAATAAATGAAATCAAGAATGCTAGATTCACTAGTGTTAAAAAAAATTTATTATGAAAATATGTATGTACATTTTTTACACAACTTTTCAAATGTTTAACTTCGTGGCGAGAGATTTCCATTTGTCTGTTGCAGAATATCAAATATATCAAGAGCCTCACCTAAATAGCGAAAAATTACATTATAAATATGATTATAATCTGATACACTTTAAAATTATGAGACAAAGAATAATTAATAGGTTTTCTTATTTCAACTATCTCAACCAACCTTTTGATTTCCAAGTCTATTATTAGCGATTCATTAAAAAAAAAACTGATGTTAGCCAAACTTGTTTGAGCAATACTTTCTTACACTCTAGTCTATAACAGTCATGTTGTCATAAACAGTGTCTAGTTGTATTTAAAACTGAGGTTTACAAATTATAGATCATGATTTTGCTTACATATGAACCATGATAACATTATTCATGAATAAATTCATGGCAAAACTGAGTTGTATTTTCACAATTAATCAATTAAAAAATTATATAAAATGTACACATTGCACACACACACACACACACACAAAAAAAAAAAAAAAAAAAAAAAAAAAAATCAGAATTTTACATTTTTTAATTTTTTAAACATGGAATCCATTTCTGTTTGTTATTTTGTTTTAATTTTAGTTAAAGTATTTTATCTTAGTGTTTTATCATTATTTGCTATTGAAATGCAAGTGAATGATTTTGGGGTAAAATCTAATTCCTTTGTAGTCTAAAGCTAAATCTTTCTTGATATACAGTAGTACTTTGAGGTACGAGTACTCTAACATACAGATTTTCTGAGACAAGGAGCTATCTTTAGACTGATTTTTGACATCTAAAAGTAAAAATGTGAAGTTATTAAACAAAATGCCACACACAAAAAAAAAAAACTATTGCATGACTCTCCTAGCATATGCTCGGAGTTTCTTTTTTACTGTGTGTATACGGGGTGTCCCAAAAAGGTGGTAACGGGATTTAATTCTTTAATCTTATTATATCGTTCTTATCTATTAGAGATAAGTGAGCAGTGTAAGTTGCAAAAAATGTTCAAAACAAGATCGGAAATAAGACTCCGTTAAGAAAAAAAATCCTCTCGTTAATTTTCAGAAAGTTACACTTTTTAAATTTGTATACTATCCCCCCTTACAAAAACATCTCCAATTAGTAAAATGTGCCCCATACACTCCTGAGGAGATGTATCAAATTTGAGCCTTTCATCATACAACAGCACAGAGATATCTTTAAAGGAAGGTGATCGGGGACTATACATGATTTTGAAAATAAATGTTTATTCCAAGCGCAGAAAAAAAATTTTCTTTCATCATTTCTGTACGACTCCTGAAATGTGATCATACGATGTGATTTTTTTCACTTTGAGAGCCGTTGAAAAGTGGTTTAACTCAGCGATATATTTATCTTCATATCTCTGAAACTTTTAAAGGTATAATCCTCAAATTTTGCATGCCACCTCATGAGTATATAGGGCACATTTTACTAACTGGGAAATGTTTTGTATAGGGGTTGTATAAAAATGTAAAAAGTGTAACTTTTTGAAAATGAACGAGAGTAATTTTTTCTTAATGGAGTCTTATTTCCGATGTTATTTCGACCATTTTTTCAATTTACACTGCCCACTTATCTCTAATAGATAAAGAATTAAAGCCCATTACCACCTTTTTGGGACATCCTGTATATAGGTTCTGGTAGGGTAAAATGGTCATGAAATAATTTTTTTTTTATAAGGCCGTTTTCTGTTGTTAATAATGTCAAACATTCAACTTATTTGATTTTTGCAAGCATTCATTCCTCTTATGTTTGAAAAGATTTTATAAAGTTATATTAGTTTTACATGCAAAAATATTAAACTTAATTAAGAACTGCTTTTTCCATGAAGGTGGGAGTAAAATAGGTAATTGATTAAAAAATCAAACAAAAATAGAGAGTAGTCATAAAAAAACTTCCTGATACATGAACCTCTAGCCACCGTCCCATTCAACCAATCAAGATGAGAATTCAGATGATCAAGATTACAGTTACAGTGAAAAAATTTGAAATTTTCCATTGGCAACATCCACTTTTTGAAAAGCGAAAGTTGATCAGCACACTGAAAAACCATAAAGGGCATTGGAACAATACACATATTATGAAAATTGGAGTGTAAAACATTTGCAAAGAAGTGGATTGGATCGAACCAATGGCAGCTGAGCTTAAAAGAGGAGAGGGAAATTGTTTCTGTCAGGGATCGTTTCGAAGTGCCTCATTTCTACTGTCTATTCTAGTGAATTAATGCAAATAGTGTCAATACACATTCTCTCTGTGTAGACTTAGTAGACCAACATTTGCAGATTTTGCATTCAGTTTTTTTTCTAGAAATTGGCAGAAGCTACAAGGGATCTTCCTTCAATTTTTTTTTTGTTGGGACCCTGACCGATCACTTGATGGAGAGAAAGTTCTTTTCTGCATTATTTTTACATGATATTTTAGGAAGGCTTTTTCCCTTTTCAACTTCCTTCTTTGGGTAAATATTTTAACCGCACACATAGAAGTTGACCCAGCTTGACTGTCAAGGCAACAGACTGACTATTGTTGAATCCAACAGATAAATGGAAGGGAAAGCTATTGAGCTGTCATATGAACAGGGCTAAGGGTCCAAGTATCACAATCTTGGGTGGAGGAGGAATTTTCAAAAGAGAATGAAAACACATTTTGCCTGGTATATTTGAGAGCTATACTAAGTCTTTGCTTCATTCAATAGTTTTTTTTATTAGTTTGAAAGCATCTAGACACAGGAAGGGAAGGAACCCTTTGAAACTGTGATAAAAAAATTCAGAGATGCAAAGAAAAACTTTCAGTATTTTTCATATTAAAAAAATTGTTTCAGAAGTTTTTTCTAGCAGTATTTACAGCTCGCAGTGTTAACGGATTCATTACAATGAAATTCCTATTTGAAAGATTTGTGCATAGATACAGTTGAAAGTAAGAGAATTGACACTATTTCAAGATATCACTAAATTAGGATTTGACTACAAATATCAGTCCAAATGCTGACACAGCATTTTGATAAATGGGATCCATTTTATTTTTTTATATTTTCATGAATTTTGCATTTCTATTCTTGTACTTTTATATTGTTCTATAGGATTCTTTTTTCGCTTTGCTTATCTGTTTATTATTTTTCTGAGTGATTTATTCATAGTTCATAGTCTATATTTTCGATATACATATATACATTTATACTTCTTTATTTGATTTAGTTTTGAAAATGACATTTGCACTATTTATAACATTTGCTATGAAGTATAGAAAAATTTATGAAATTTACAATTAATTTTTTTTAAACAATCAGATTTTTCTAAATTAAGGCCATTCATTTTTAAAATCAATGCACTGACATCTTCTGAATTTCATAAGATAATGTAACTCTACGAGCACAGCTAGCTACTCATTATTGGGGGTGACAAAAGCAAAAATATGCTCTCTTTTCCTTATCTTTATTAACAATTAGAATTAATAAGGCAAAATATTGAGTGGGCCACATCCCCAGAGGTAACGTTCTTAACCCCAATTTTAGCAATTAACATTTAAAAATTATTGTGGATTATAAAAATTTCCCGATTAAAGAATGCAAATTTTGGAAAGTTGATTATAATATGTTTATCATTTAAAAGAGATGATAGAATTATACTTTCAGGATGGCAACCATTGTCAAGCAACAAAAACTGTAGCATTAGTAGCCTAACAAACATAAAATGTTGCCAAAACAGTATACTTTTTCTTATTTTTAGAAGCCAAAATAATCGCACTTTCTCCAAGTTTAGTTCAACATTTTATCGAATCGACATTGTAACATTAAAAAAAAAAAAAAAAAAAAAAAAAAAAAGGCACTTGACAAAATTAACAAATTAATTTTTCATTTACTTGCTCATCATATTTTTTGTTCTCTTTTGCATAAACAATCACACTTCTCAAACATTCTTTGACAACAAGTAATATTATAAAATCTTGTTTATATATTTTTTAGTTCTTTCCTATATATAATTCTTTTAATGAATACAAACTGTATCATGACCTCCAAATCAATGTTAGGTCTAATAGAATAGCTGTGGTATGCAAATATACTGTTCTATTGAGACTTCTAGGAGTAACTCTAATAGTAAATAAACTTTGGGGGAAAAAAAAAAAAGTTGTTCTTTGTTATCACCAAATTAGTTGCCTGAAGTAAAAAAAAAAAAAAAAATCACAGAATTTTTGAAAATAGTATGAAACTGGCATATTTTTAACTAAAAAAGTATCTCAAGTTGCTTTATCTTAAATTTAGTAGCCTCCTTTTTAGTTGCTGGTGGACAACCTGTAACTTAGATCCATTACACAGTCTTCCGTAATTGATTACTAAAGCTGATGATTATGATCAATTTTTAAAAGGATTATGATTAGTGAATAGTATTTTAGTAAAAGAACAGTAATCTTGATCTTAATGAAATCAAATAGTATTAGGAAAATTCAAGAATAGAGCAAGTTTGTTATAGCATTTCTATTAAATTTGTAAAATTATTTTAGTGAGTGATTACTTGATTGTAATTGATAGGAGGTCTGATTAAAATCACAGAATAAGTATTGGCAAATATAAACTTTCCATCAATGATATTGGAAAACCAGTCACCTGAGTCAATTTTCAGCTAATTAGATAATTTTAGAATTCAAAGTGTTAAAATATTATACAAATTATATATTAGAAATTAAAATATAATAATTTTGTTAGCTTTATTAACTTAAAGCATGCTAATAGATATTTTTTCAGTGAAATTCAGTTCTTTGAAACAAATAAAATAGTTACCAGGTGGTATTCCATAGCCTTTGTGCAAACCATGTGGATTCGAAGGTGTCTTTGAATCCATATGTACCTCTTTACGCAAAACACTATCAATGTCAACAGAACTAAAGAAAGCAACTGACTGAAACAGTGAAATAAATAAGTATACATATTCAAAATCTTCATACTTAATATTACAGTAGTACATACACACATATAAACTGAGCTTCTAAAACTTCTCTGGTGAAGCACTTTGAGGGTCTTTTTGGAGCACTTTATGTAAATTTGAGACTAATGTATTGGAAGATAAAGCAACAAGATATATATTTGCAAAGCATTTGCTAGCTTCAAGAGGAGCACAATTTGAGAAAGCCTGTGTTAGACCCAGGGCCTAACTATAATACTTTCTTGCCTAGGGCACTCTTCAAATTTTGTGCCCCTATATATAGCTGGTTAACTTTTTGTGCCCCTATATATCACTCTAAACTCAATTTTTTGTCCTACTTCTGGATGTGTGCCCAGGGCACGTGCCTCAAGGGACCATGCGATAATCAAGTTCTAGTTAGTTTATAACTTGCCTAAAAAAGTCTGCTGTCTAGTCAGCTAGTCCTGTTCTTTTCATGGGAATGAGGCTTTATATTTTTTAAGACCACTAATGCATAAACCAAATATGAATTTTTGTCAGGCTGACCACCTGGCCAAAGCATATGCATCTGCACTCCAGAGCCCATGGTCGTGAAGGCATGGTTGGGCAGTGCAGGCCTTGGCCTCACAGTGGGCTATTGCACCAATGTTTAACTTAAAATATGAATTTTTAAAAATATCTGATCAAGAATGATTAATAAATCTGAGATTATAATCTTAATGTATTCTCATGTCTCAAATGGCGCAGATTGGATATTTCTCACCCATAGTGAGGTGAAATATTTCAGTGTGCTAAATGTGCTTGCCTACCAAAGATTATGCATAAGAATACATAGTGGATTGTTTTAATCCTAACCTTAATGGGAAATGATTATTGCATAGCTGCCAACGTATCCAATTTTATTGGAACATTTCCAACCACTAATTTTTATGTAGTAATTTTAACTTAAAATAAATCCAAATTTTTAATCTAAAATAAAATTGTCCAAAAATAGTGGTGGATAATACTTCGATTAAATCGGAATGGTTGGCAGCTATGTTATTGATTATGTGCAAGCATAAACTGCTACAAAATTAAAAAGTCAGCATGGGTGGCAAATACCCAAGCTGTTCCTGTTAAACATTTTCTTTATTGCATTGAAACAGCCTGGCATTGTACGATGTGCCAGTAGTCAGGACTTCTTAACCCAACCATGCCCCGTCTTCCTTTCTATGTTCAACAGTGAAGGGCTGGCGGACTTAAGCTGTTATAGAAGCAATCCTTCAGAATAGAAAAGGGTTTCAACTGCCAGCATGTGAAGGGTGAAATCTTTTTTAACGTGTTGTTCCTATATAATTGGGGAATTTTTTTTTATTACTTTTTTTAATAGGGGAGGGGAATCTCCATTCTATCAGACAATCAAGTTTTTAAAACAATATTTGTAGATGAGAAGTAAATTAGTGTCCATATTACTATTACATAAGATTTAATTCATGAAAAGTCATAACTTTCAGATAGCATTTTATAAAATAACAATAAAAAAGTTCAAAATTAGGTATAATAAAGGATTCTCTGGATTTTCTGATAATAAAATGGTTGAAAAAAGGGCAAATCATAAAATAAATATTAATTGTATTATTATGAGTTGTAAAAAAACTGTCTCTTGTCCACACACTTACTAAATAAAACTATGAAAAAAAAAAACTATACAAAAACATATTTTTGTTAGCCTAGTAATTATCAAAATTTATAATAATAAAAATCAAAATTGCAATTTTTTCTTTCATACACTGTATAGGAAAAATAGAGAAAAAATTATTCAGATTTTTAGGTTTACTGGGGACAAACTCTAAATTTTTTAAGTATTTTTTTTTAATTAAAATATTTAGATTAATGAAATGTAGCAAAATTTTTTCAGCATTTGGATTATCAATACTAAAATTTTTGACTAACTACAAGAACGAAGATAATTAATTTGTGGACTAGAACACACACACACAAGAATTCTTCAACATAATTATCTTTTCTTTTTCATAAGAATTAAAAAAATGTGGACTGATTTATAAAAGAAGGTGCTTTACTTGAGGTTGAGTTACTTTGTACGTACATGTTCTATAAGGTCCTTGGAAGAAGAAGAAAAGGGATTACTGATAGTTAGAATTGTATTTCAAAGAAGCTCAAATTTAAGATTTTAAGCAGTCTTGCTTTTATCTTTTTAAAACTCAGAAGTCATGGAAAGCATGCTCATTCTAGAAATTATAAATAGAAGATCATTTACCATTATTAGCATTAAGATATTTGAAAATACACCAAAAATTTATTACCTGTGGTAAATCATTTATGCCAACTTTTGCAGTGAAGAAGGAACGAGTCAAAAGATTAGTAATTTGCAAGGCCAATGCAGCTCTGTATCGGTCTTCACTTTTCACCAAGTATCGAACTTCATCATGAATACAGATTGAGTAACGACCTTGAATACTGTATTCCTTGAACAACCACTTCATGCAGACAAGCATCAAATGCAAGAAATCTACAGCAGAACTTTGCACAACCCAATTTATTCTGCTTGTCATAAACTGAAATTAGAAAGTTGACAAAATAAAAAAAAGAAGAAGAAGAAGCGCAGCATTTTGTTAGTACACATTTTCAAGATAAATCATTAAAACAATGAAAAATTGCTTTTAATTTACAAATATTACTGATTGTAAAGTGTAACATAATTTAATTAAATGAAATTTCTAAATTACAAAAAAAAAGGACTTTTCATAAATTCTTACTTTTTTATAACACACAATTAACCAATTTTCAACTATCACTTCACATTCAGTGCATATTTTTGCTGTGAATGTTTAATGAAACTATAATAAATTAATTAATGATAGAAAACGTATCGTAAGAACAGTAGATTAGGATTGAATGCTCAAAATATTAGGTGGAGCTCAGAATTTTAAGTAACTAAACTTATATATAAAAAAAATGATAAATCATCCAAGTACATCAGTTTAGGTACTTTCTACCACAAATTGTCCCTAATCAATGACTATTCTTAACAGTTTATGTGTGAAAGAAAATTGAAAAATATTTTTTATACAGTAAAACCTCGATACAAGGATACTTAAGGGACCCAATAAAATTATTGTTCTAGAGTGATGTTGTGACGAAGTTCACATATTTTTCGCGTCTTAAAATAATGTTCCTATGTTTCGTCTTTCTAAATCAAAATTACGTATTCCGTATTAATCTCTCTTCACTCTGTTTTTCGGCTTGATAAAATATTCTTTCCTTTTCGCGACGCTATGTCTGGGATTTTTCGGGGTTTCCCTTCTAAATTAATTTCGCTTTAGCATATGCTGTGTTAGTTCTTAGCGCCTCCCGGTCTCCGTCGGTGTTTTCTCACAGGGTTGTAGCCTTTCGTATTGGCATCCGCCAAATTCTGGCACTTCTGTATTGGCATTAATCATTTAATCCGTTTGTTTCAAATTTTTATATTGTTTACGCCTACCGGACGGTGGTTGTCACGTGGGGCAGTGGCTTATGAGTGCTCATATTTTACTCGCCAACCTGTAGAGAGCTGGCAGTTTTTGTAGAAAGATTTGAAAAGACTTCTCGATTGCTCTCCGTCAGAGGAGGTTGTGTTCGTTTTTTTTATGGAACTCCGGCATGCCGTGTGGCCGGAACAATTAGATATGTTCCTGGTGTTCTTTTTATGAAGCAATGTACGGTGCGTAATTGAACTTGTTTCTTTAATAACTGTTTTGTGAAGATACCTACAATAAAGTGCAGCTTTTTTGTGTATTCCAATTGTCCGTCAGTTTTTCTCAAATACCTTTAGTACACTATACGTCATGTAAGCGGCCGAGGGAACGTTTCTCTTAATCGACCTCCGACAACTCCCTCATATAAACTTGGTGCGTCATGACCAGCTCGTTTTCACGAGTAGTTGTTTCCGGCACATCACCGGCTGTCGGAGTTTCCTTTTGCCCAAGTATGAATGTGCAAAAAAAAAAAAAAACTGTTCTTACTTAAGCAAAACAAATTTTCTGTGGACTCTCCCGTCTCCATGTCATCGGAATTTTGATTACCCGGCGGTGTGCGACCGAAAAGAATTTGCTGTTCCTCGTTCTGATACCTGTGCCTACTAGCCAGCGGTGTGTATGACGCTCAGGAAATCGAAAGTCATAGACTAGTATTGTTCTCCGTGTCTACATTTTCCGTAGTGACCGTTCCGGTGTTACGATGCTCTTCTGGTTTCGCCTCGCGCTTCTGGTTTCGCCGCCCTGTGTTTTTCCGCTACCAGGGTTTGTTGTTCCTATGTTTCCTGTATTTCGCCGATACTTCTGAGTCAACTCTAGCGGAAACCGAAAGACGAGTGTGGTGTTCAGAATTATGTGTGTTTTTATAATGGATTCGGAACTTTTATGTGTGTCACAAGGATAAATGTTTTGATTTTCATTCATAAGAGGATAATTTTTGCGTTTTGTGTGTTTTATGTCATTTTTGTAGGTAAGTCATTTATTTTTATTATTGTAGAATGTCTAAAATTTCTGATTTTTCTGTTAATATTCCATCATTTGATGGTAATGCCGTAGAATTAAAACATTTCTTTGGTATATTGGAAGACTTAGCATCTTTAAACAAATGGTCAGAAGAAAAAACTATTTTGTATTTCAAGACTAAACTAATTGGTCCAGCATTACAGTTTTTTATTGAAAATGAGGTTGTAAATAAAGCGAGAGATTTTGATGTAATTAAATTAGAATTTGAAAAATATTTTTGTAATAATGAAATTCTAGCTCCAGTAACCGAGCTTAATAATTTGAAATTTGAAGATTTTAACTCTGTAACTGCTTTTGTTCATCGATTAAATGTTTTGGTTTCTAAGGTATATAAAATTAAAGATTCTCAAGCTCTTGATGATATTAAATATGTTAAATTGATGTCGGCTTTGCCATCTAACATTAGAGTTAAAATTTTGGAGGATAACATAACTGACTATTCTAAAGCTGTTGTGCGTGCCCAGCAATTACAAAATATTGCACAATCTGAATCACTTGTTTTGGCTAATCAACAAAAAGCCCCAGTGTTTGCTATTTCTGAAAAAATTGAAGAATTAGCTTCAAAAATTAATGATTTGACTTTTAAAAATTCTACTTCTGGTTCTGCTGACACCAATCGTAATGCTTCTGCTTCTGCTTCTGAGCAACGGAATTTTTTCAGACAACGTAGACCTCATAATACACAGTTTAAAAACAGAAATACAGTTTTTCAAAATTATGACAGAAATAGAGGTCAAAGTAGTATTATCTGCCAATTGTGCTCCGGCAGACATCATTCTGCACGCCAGTGTAGAAAATTTAAAGTTTTGCACAATACTCCACAAAATAATAATGTTGGTCGTCGACCCAACTTCCGAAATTCAGGAAGAAATTTTTCTAATGACTGTAATTTAAACTAATTTCGAGGTGTGATTTGACTGGTGGGAACACATCTCGTTCTTTCATACATACACCAGACAATTTCCCAATTTTGTCTAAAAATTTACCAAAAGTGTCTAATGAGCGTAGAATTCGTTCTTGTTCGACTCAGACTATTGTACCTGTTACCATTGCTGAATCTAAATATGTACAGACTGATAATTTTTTTGAAGATGAAAAACGAAATGAATATTTTATTGCAAATGTGAACAATGATTGTAATTTATTACCAATAATTGAAGTGATGGTGAATAAACAAAAACTTAAATTCTTGATTGATACTGGTAGTTCTATTTCTTTGCTTACAAGGGATGTTTTTAATGAAATTAAATCTAAAATCAATTACAAACACCTGGCTTCTTCAGTCACTATATCTACAATTAATTCAAAAATAAAATTCTCTGCTTGTATTAAATTAACCTTTAAAATTAAATCAATGTTTTTTCACCACTGCTTCTATATTGTTGACATTCCAGTTAATGAACATTTTGATGGTATTTTGGGTTTTCCTTTTTTAAGAGAAAACAATATTTCAATTGATATGAAAAATTCTTGTCTTATGGTTAATGATGTCAAGGTATATTTTCTAAATAATAAAGACTCTAGCAATATGCATGTGTGTGCAACTGATAATAATGAAAAAGGTCCTAATTCAATTAAAGTAAATGACAATTCTGTTTGTCTATGTCAAAAGGTCATTTTAGAGCCGGATGAGCATATTTATGCTCAGGTTTGTTGTGATAATAAGTCTAGCACTGAATATTTTCTTTTTTCACCAAATGATGCTGAAAATTACATTTCTTATGAGGCTTGTTATTTAAATGAACACTTTAATCAAAACAAAAATGGTAACAAGTGCTCTCAAAAATTTTCTATATTTATTCATAATGTATCTGAACAGAAAATTCATTTAAATAAGAATACCAAGATTGGTAATATTTATGATATTGATGAAGTTAAAGAAAGAGACCTAACCCATGATTCTGAGAATTTTCAAATGTGTAATTTAATACAGCCTTCATCAGAAGTGCTTAATAAAAGAAAACAGCAATTAACTTCATCTGATTTTGACTTAGCACATTTGGAATGTAATGAACAAAGTGAATTAAGTAGTTTATTACTAAGCAATTTTGCTGCTTTTTCAAAAGATATGTCTACTTTAGGACACACTGACAGAGTTATTCCTGTGTTGAACTTTACTAATGATTTTCCAATAAAAACATTGCCATTTCCAATTCCTC
Organism: Cheiracanthium punctorium; assembly: GCA_038373885.1. Taxonomy (NCBI): domain Eukaryota; kingdom Metazoa; phylum Arthropoda; class Arachnida; order Araneae; family Cheiracanthiidae; genus Cheiracanthium; species Cheiracanthium punctorium. The sequence continues at coordinate 635,599 of JAWZYV010013219.1, read as the reverse complement.
AGGCTCTTCAAAGTGAAGCTAAAGAGCAAATAGACCAATTACTGAATGCAGGTATAATTGAACGTAACTGTTCTGAATGGGCATGTCCTGTAATTTTAGTAAAGAAAAAGCCTGACTCTTCTGGCAAACAGAAGTATAGGTTAGCCCTTGATTTGCGTATGTTGAATTCTGTCATACAAGGTTCATCATATCCTTTACCTAAAATTCAGACAATTATTGCTAATCTATCAACATATAAATTTTTTACCAGTTTAGATTTACAACAAGCTTATCATCAAATAGATTTACCAAAAGATTTACAAGATAAATTAATTTTCACTTCTCAGTTTGGCTCATTTAAATATAAAAGAATGGTTTTCGGTTTGAAATCCGCTGCCTCAACTTTTCAGGCTCTTATGGATCTTTTACTAGACGAGGTTAACTCAGATGGAATTTTCGCATATCAGGATGATCTTATTATAGGATCACATTCTTTTGAAGACACTGTACATAAACTTGAAAAAGTTTTAAAAGTTTTATGTAAATATAATTTGACACTTGCTCCTACTAAATGTTCTTTTCATAAAACATCAACAAACTATTTGGGTTTTCATATTGAAAATTATTTTATCAAGCCTATTCAATGTAACATTGAAAAAGTTGTTTCTTTTCCAACTCCTACAACAAAAAAACAATTAAAACGCTTTATTGGTTTGGCAACTTTTTACAAACACTTAATTCCTGCATTTTCTGAGTTATCTCAACCTTTGATTCAATTAACTACTCCTAAAGCTAAATTTGTTTGGACTTCTACACATGAACAAAATTTTCAAAAGATGCAACAAATATTTTTCTCTGAACCTATGGTAAGACTTCCTGACTGGAATAAGACTTTTTATTTAAATACTGATGCTTCCAACATTTCTATAAGTGCTTGTCTTTTACAAATGTATGATAATAAACTACTTCCAGTTGCTTATTTTTCCAAATCGTTAAATAAAGCTGAGCAAAAGTATCCTGCTCTTAAGTTGGAACTAATGGCTATATATAAATCTGTTAATGCCTTTAAATATTATTTGTATAATAGACATTTCATAATTCTTTCTGATAGTGCTCCTTTGAAAAAATATAAAAAGACTACCAACCCAGCTGACATAATCACAAGGTGGTTACTTCAGTTGTCAGAATATTCATTTAGTTTTCAGCACATTGCTGGATCTAAAAATGTACTTGCTGACTATTTATCTAGGGAGAACTTTGAAAGTAATACTGAAACTCTTGACAGTAATCCTCAGTTAATTTATGATAAAGGTGTTATACCAATTGTTGATAATGTTCCTAAAAATAATGAATATGTGAACTTTTTAGTTACAAAAAACTCAAATAGTACTGATCCACTGTTGGAAATTTCAAATGAAACTTTTTTCAGAGAGCAAAATGCTGATCCTGAGTTGTCTGTCATTTATAATGAAATTTTAAGTAAGTGTTCCTCTGCAACTCATCCTGCCTTTTTTATTCATCCAGAAACTATGTTATTGATGTGTGAAAAGTATAATGTTCATAATCAAACTTATCATCATGTAATTGTTGTTCCACATTCGTTAAAAGCAAAAGCTTTAACAATTTCTCATCTGTCACATTATGGTTTAAAAAAGACTTACGAATTTCTAACAAGGAAGTATTTTTGGAAAGGTATTTATACTGATACCGTGAATTTTGTTGCCTCTTGTACTGTATGTTTACAGGTGAAACATCATCCTACTCGACCTGCTCCTTTACAACAAACATACACACCAACTTATCCAGGACATACTATTGCTATTGACCTTGTTGGTCCTTTCAGTAATGGTCGTACTGTTCTAACAATCACTGATCATTTCTCTCGCCATATGGAGCTTGTGCCTCTTACTTCTACGTCTGCTAATGTAATAGTCGAGGCTCTTTTTAAATATTTTACAACTTTTGGCCGTCCTGCAGTGATTTTGTCAGATTTAGGGCCACAGTTTGTTGCCTCAATTTATAATCATTTTCATGACAAACTTGGTATAAAAATTAATCATTCTTCGGCTGGTCATCCACAATGTAATTCCATTGCTGAACGCATAAATACTTCCATTAAATACTCTGTAAATTCTTTATTACTTGATGGCCACAACTTCGAACATGCAATTTTAATTCACAAATCTTTGTATAATGGTTCAACACATTCAACTACTGGTTTTACACCCAATTTATTACATTTTGGCAGAGAATTATCACTTATTTTTGACACATTTAACTTTGAGACAACTCCGCCAAATCTTAATGACATACACACTTATAAATTAATGCAAGAATTAGACTCCATTTATAAGAAAGCTTATCAAAACATTATTTCTTCACAAACGATTCGCTTTCAGAGACACTCACAACATGCTAGGCTCAGAGATTTAAATGTAAATGACATTGTTTATAAAAAGTCTTTGGATAAATTTAAACCTAAATTCACAGGTCCTTATGTGATCACTGAAAAACACTCACCTGTTTCTTTCTCTATTAGACGTTTGCAAGCTCCCCATCTCGAACCTCAGAGAGTACATATTGATAGATTAATTTTAGCTCCTCCACGTTCTGAATATCTTTCTTTACATAGTAATAATCACTACCATAATGGTGTTACAGATAATTTTAATCTACCTACAACTTCACATAATCAGTATAATTTAAGACCTAGAAAGTAGATGCATGTTTTCGTTTTAGTAATGGCGTGTTTGTGAAGGTACCCACAGACACTTCCTTGCTCTGTACACTGTTGTATAATATCTTGTTTGTATCTGGCTGGTCCAGTATTTTTTAAAGATGTACACTTCAGTATACTGTATGATATGTATCTCTTTTTCATGAAACTTAGTTAATCAAGTTGTTGTTAATTTTTAAAAAAAGGGAACAATAGTTTTCTTAGGTGAGCTTACGGTTGTCGGTAATCATTTCTTTTCTACACAATTTAATGGGTTTTTCTAACCTGCACCTTCTTTACACACACAAACATACATTTTTCTTTTGTGTTTACCATTTTTTTTGCAAATATTGTTTATTTTCATGTTTCGTCTGTTTGAAAGTTTCCTGTTTTTGGTCACAAAAATCTTAATTTGTTTTGAAGCTCATGTTTAAAAAAAAAAAAAAAAAAATATTTATATATGTTTTGATATTTTTATTCATTGAAAGTTTTATTATGTTTTTCACGAAGTAAATTGTGTTTCATATTAAAAAAAAATATATTAATAAATAAATAAACAAACTTTAAAAAAAAAAGAGAGTTTGTTTTGAAAGTTGATAGCAATACCTGTACTGCAACTAAATTGCATTGGACACATTTCAGGTATTTGATTGCAATCATTTTGACTTGATGTACTTAAATTATGTCATGACTTTTATTAGAATCTTCTTTGACATTCATTTAATTAGAAGCTTCATCTTTGAACTTTATTTTAAAATTTAAACCTGATTAAGTGCACTAAGTATATTTGAGATTTGTTAATAATATTGAGAAACTTTCATTTCTCATTTTGCATGGACGTTGATAATGCAAAGGACTTCGAAAGTAAATTTTTTGCATGTGCAAAGCTATCTGCAATGTTACCTGCAAAGTTATCTGCAAAGTTGTTCGCATAAAGAGATCTCACATTTATGACGTCATATGTACATATATTATTTTGAATATTCAAGGTTATTTTTCTTTAGTTTTTGCACATGTGTAATTTTGATATGTAATGGATAATTGAATCGTTTTATATTGTTTTATTTGTAGCAGAATATTGTTGATATTTTTGCAAATGGTATTTTGTGATGTATTTTATAATATGTTATGTTATTTGGTATTGTATTTTTGTGATGAGCCCTCATAAGCGCTGCATGTTAGGCTTTCTGTTTAATTCAAGGGTTAAGGTTCTTTGTTTAAAAAAAAAATTTTCTGGCATCAAATTTTTTTTGTTGGGCTGTGGAGAGATATATGTGACGAAGTTCACATATTTTTCGCGTCTTAAAATAATGTTCCTATGTTTCGTCTTTCTAAATCAAAATTACGTATTCCGTATTAATCTCTCTTCACTCTGTTTTTCGGCTTGATAAAATATTCTTTCCTTTTCGCGACGCTATGTCTGGGATTTTTCGGGGTTTCCCTTCTAAATTAATTTCGCTTTAGCATATGCTGTGTTAGTTCTTAGCGCCTCCCGGTCTCCGTCGGTGTTTTCTCACAGGGTTGTAGCCTTTCATATTGGCATCCGCCAAATTCTGGCACTTCTGTATTGGCATAAATCATTTAAATCCGTTTGTTTCAAATTTTTATATTGTTTACGCCTACTGGACGGTGGTTGTCACGTGGGGCAGTGGCTTATGAGTGCTCATATTTTACTCGCCAACCTGTAGAGAGCTGGCAGTTTTTGTAGAAAGATTTGAAAAGACTTCTCGATTGCTCTCCGTCAGAGGAGGTTGTGTTCATTTTTTTATGGAACTCCGGCATGCCGTGTGGCCGGAACAATTAGATATGTTCCTCGTGTTCTTTTTATGAAGCAATGTACGGTGCGTAATTGAACTTGTTCTTTAATAACTGTTTTGTGAAGATACCTACGATAAAGTGCAGCTTTTTTGTGTATTCCAATTGTCCGTCAGTTTTTCTCAAATACCTTTAGTACACTATACGTCATGTAAGCGGCCGAGGGAACATTTCTCTTAATCGACCTCCGACAACTCCCTCATAGATGTATTGTTATATTGAGGGGAGATTATATTGTATGGAAATTCTGTGGGACTACAAAATTTTATCATTATAGAGGGATTTATTGATATAGTATCGAGTATCATTATAGTGAGGTTTTACTGTAGTACAATATCACTTCACTGGAAAAGAAAACATCTTTATCTCCAATGTAATAAAGTAGTGACATTTGGTAACTTTTATTAACAAATGTATAGACAACCAATAAAGAAAATAATATTTTCTTTCACGTATATTAGTTTACTTGATTTCTGCTAAGATTTTTGTCTGAATATATATTGCACCTATCCACTTACAGATTTTGCTAGGCAATTTGTTATTTTTTCAATAAAATTTTACTTCAAAATATTTTTAATTAGAAATTTAGTTCTAAAAATAGTTGGAAAGGAGCTTACATTTTGATCAACAGCTTTTGGTTCTAAAGCTCTACTAATTCGACAGTTCAAAGCTGGAGTCATAGGTGTCTGGGATAAGGCTATTTCTTCAAGCTTATTGAACATGTGAGATTCACTAAAACATTACCACAAGTATATATAGTTATAACAGTATAATAAAATCACTAAATTGCACTGTTTTTATAAAGTCACAATTAATAGATGATTCAAAGTGTTTCAATGACACTGCTTCTTTATAATCAAACAAAAGTGTGATCACTAGAATGAAGATTTTTTTTACAGGCAGTATTGCAGTACAACTATCATAAACTCATTTATGGGAGCATAAAAAAATATTAGATAAATTAAACTCAGGGTGTTGCACTAGATCCAGAAATAGAACTCGGGATAAGAGGACCTAAGATGAATTATAAGAAAGTTCACAATATATATGTGCCAACTGTTAGCATTACCTTTTTTTCATTTATTATTTCACTACCATTTTTTTTTCATTAATTATTTAAATGAAAACTCGATCTATACAACTAAAATTAGACTTCTGTCTGTACATTACTTGGAATAAAAAAATTTTGTGATTTCTATATGTTTCAAGCACCTGGGAATCCAGTACGACCGTCAAAAACAGGTTTATCAGTCTGCTGTTCTGTCCATGACACTTTTTTTTTGTTCGCACATCACGTAAAAATGACTGAATGAAATGAAATGAATGAGAATGAAATGAAATTTGGTGAAATGATAAGTGATCAATCAAGTTAGACTATAGGCATCAAATTTAAAAAAAAAAATTTTTTTGATTAGATTTTTGGATTTTGCAAAAATTGTTTCAAACTGCATACATTCATGTTCACGAATCACGTAAAAGTGACTGAAGCAAATGCAGTGATATTTGGTGACATGATAGGTGGTCACTCAACTTAAACTATAAACAACTGAGTTTTTAAAAATTTTGAGATTTTGCAAAAATTGTTTCAAACTGTGTGAATCTTTGTTCTCAGATCACGTAATAATGACTAAAGCGGATGCAATGAAATTTGGTGACATTATAGGTGGACACTGACTTAAACTATAGGCATTGAATTTTTTTGAAAAATTTGATTAAATTTTGAGATTTTGTAAAAATTCTTTCAAAATGCATGCATATTTGTTTGAGCATCACATAATATGAACTAAAGCAGATGATATGAAATTTGATGACAGGATAAGTGGCTGCTCAACTTAAACTACAGGTGTCAAATTTTCTATTATATTTTGAGATTTAGCACAAATTTATTCAAAATGTGAATATATTAATTTAAAAGCAAAGTGACGGATAGTTAAAATCATTTAAAAACAGGTAAAAACACATTAAAATCCGTATGTAGCACTATCGGTGGCGGCCACCACCTTCTTCAGCATAGGTCTTGGTTCCAAATGGCCAGCTCTCTTCCTCAGCAGGGCGTTCCACCCAGGATCGATCTGCGCATGCGTCATATCATTCACAGCGCCATCTGTGGTTATAATCTATAGGGCTTCCAAATTTAGGGCATAATGACTGTTTTTGTAATTGGCTAGTTTTTGGCTATTGTTAATCCTTTTTTCGGTCTTTGATTTTTCGTTTTGTCATGCCAATATAGTAGCCCTGTTTATTGGTTACTATTGTCTGTAAAGCTTAGTTTATAAATACCGGCGGTTTCATCAGGATTGATATTATCTTTATCACTGCAAATGCGTTTGAAAATATTTTGATTGGGTTTTATGGGGATTTTGATATTTTTCTTTGCGGCTTCATTTGTGATTTATAGGGCGGCTCCCCTGCAGTAGGGAATGGCATTGGTAAATTTGAGTTTCGGATTTGGTAGTTATTAATTTGTTCCAGTTTTTTGATTCTCTTTTTATAAAGGTTTTTTACTATTGAATTTGGGTACCCTGCGTTTTTACATTGTGTTTTGATAAACTGGAGTTCTTCATTGAGGAGTGTTTCGTTTGACACTGCTCAATGCCAAATCATTGAGGAGTGTTTCGTTTGCCTCCTCAATGGTTAACAATAGCCAAAAACTCGCCAATTACAAAAACAGTCATTATGCCCTAAATATGGAAGCCCTACAGATTATAACCACAGATGGTGCTGTGAATGATATGACGCATGCGCAGATCGATCCTGGGTGGAACGCTCTGCTGAGGAAGAGTGCTGGCCATTTGGAACCAAGACCTGTGCTGAAGAAGGTGGTGACCGCCACCGATAGTGCTACATATGGATTTTAATGTGTTTTTACCTGTTTTTAAATGTGAATATATTTCTTGATAATGCATAAACCACTGAAGCAAATGAAATAAAATTTAATACAGTCACAGGTGGTCACTTAATCTACAAACCTCAAAATACTTTAAATTTTTTTACAGATTTTCAGATTTCGTGAAAACTCAGTACATGTTTATTCTATTTCCAAAAAATGGCAATGTAATAGAATGAAATTTATATTTATATTTACTGTAGGTTAATTGAAACTCTAGATGCCAAAACTGTTTTAAATATTTCAGAAATTTTGCAAAAATTGCATAAATGTTTGTTCTTGCATCATTAAAAATAGATTAAGAGAATACAAAGAAATTTAGGAACATGATTAGCAATGACTGAAACAACAAATATTGGATTTTTTTGAAAAATTTGAATAAATTTTAAAATGTTTATTTGCTTTTTTAGATTTTGTGAAAATTGTGCAATTCCCCCCCCCCCCCCCCCGGTATTATGTTAAAATATCTACAGTGAATCAAAGAAAATTTATTTACAGGTTAGGAATGGCCTCTTGACTTGAAAAGCTCATTCAACCAGAATAAAACTTTAATTTTTAAAATAAAAATAAATTCTCTACTGCCAATTTTACTCACCATTTTGTTACTCTCTAATCTGCAATCTTTTAGCAATACACAGAAGTTATAATTTTACTTTCTATACTATTGCCAATTACTAATTCCATTCTTCATAAGCCTACAATGCTGATGAAAAATTGGGGGTTTTGGAAATTTGCATTACATACTAACCCTTCAATGACAGGTACTTCAGACAGTGTATATTTACGTCTATTAAGATTCTTTAAACTGTTTTCAAACTCTTATTTTGTGTTCATCCATCCAGTGGTACAGAAGGCCTTTTGTATCACTTTTTGTATAAGAAAAAAACTAATTTTGTACCATATTTGCAGACTTTTGCATCAGTTATGCAAATTTTAGTGTTTAAAAAGAAAATTTATGCTTATCGATTTCGCAAACTTTTGTAATGCTTACATATTATGTATAATACTCCCCCAACCAAAAAAAAAAAAAAAAAAGGTAAAAAGAAAAATATTGTTATTAGTAAAGCTGGTTACTATACATATTCTTTTTAAATGGAGTATTTAGAATTAGTGTTATACCAGTGTTTCAATTTGTTTGATTAATCGACTGTATTTTAGAGCATTGTCATGAGCATTATACCACCAATTACAAAGAATTACAAGCCAGGAGCTATATATAAGTAATTTACAAATAAACTTACTATTATATTTTAGGAAAATCTTTTTTCAGGCTACAACTGTTCAAATAGAATTTTTTTCCTTTTTGTCTGGAATATTGGCACACCCAGGGGGGGGGGGGGGCAAAATCTGACACTTGGTTAACCTTTAGTTTATATTAGCATTATTTTCATGATTCATTTGTAAATTTATAGAACTAAAAATTCTAATTAAAATGATTATTACATCATAAGTATAGACTAATTAGGATTAATAAAAATTTTGTTTCATTTATCTATGTATTACTGCAGCAATAACCGACCCCCATCTTCAGAAAGAAAAAAAAGGAAAAAAGAAACTTTTGCTTGTGCCTCTGTCCCAGAATTGCAAAGTTTGGATGATTTCCCCTCCCTTCTCAAGTGTCACGTGATGCGCCGAATACTCCTGTAATGCGGCAAGCCATATAATCCATTGGTACATAAACTCCCCCAAGTGTTTTCAAATAAATTAATTAAATGCATTTTTTAACACATGGAAACAGAATAAGTACTTTCTGAGAGCTCTACATCCAAAATTAGCAATGGTAGAGTCCTTAAAAAAAGAAAACTCCTAATCAAGCCTTTTTAAATTGCGTAGTAGCATGCGAATATCATGTTGGACTATTCAATATCATAAACTAGTCTTAAAGTTAGTATTAGAATGATTTTAACAAATTAGTTGTTAATATTGAATTTTAATATTTACTGTATAAAATAAGTTTTAAGACTAGGTTTTTTGATGCAATGGTTAAATATGGTTTAAATGTCATGCGTCGAAAATCTGCCAATCATGCCTCTAACCAACATCACACTGAATCCATATTAAGAATTTTAAATCTTGAAAAGGAAAACCATTTTTTAATTATGCAATTTTTTGTTTCTTTCAAGGGCTCTGAATGCATGTCAGGACAAACACAGTGATGGGGAATGCACGTCATAGGTTTGCTATCACTAGGTTCACATTTAAGTTTATGGAAATTGACAGTTTTTGAATAGGTGTTGAAATCTTTTCTAGTTAATGGCATAAGTGAAGAAAAAAATTTAGCACAAAAAAAGTGAAGAAAAAGAAAAAGCAATTTTCAACGTATGCTTATTGTCCCACGAAAAATGCTTAATATGAAAAAAATCATGTTTTAAAAGCATATATAGCATTTAGAACTATTCAGAAATATAGGTGGAGTGTTAGGTACATTACCAATTTTATTATTGTTGTTTGATTTATATCAGTTCTAAACTATGTTTACTTTAACATATGGGATAAGTTTTCTCTGTTTGTTCTTTTGATGGAAGATCTGCCTCATTCTGAATACATATCATTTATCAAACAGGGTAAAGAGGCAGGATGTTTTGACCACAGTTTTGACGGCCTTTGGTACCTTATTTAAATGTATCTATTAAATAAAGAAACTTTGTAGAGGTAAAAAGTTCTAAAGCCGTAGTCTTTTTTGTTATTTATTTTTATTTCACTAATATTAGCTCTATGCTTACTTTTAAAGCGATGAAGTATATTGTTTGGATTTGTTGATTTTGGGGAAGATCAGTTTCGGACTTTATGTACTTTCTGATATGAAAAAGAGAACAGTGTTCTGATGAAAATGGGAAAGTGATATATTAGTATGTAATTTTTGGTTTCATTATTATTTTTTTAATCCTGGGACAGCATGGATTTAGAGCAGAATTTTTTTTTAAATTATACTTTTTGTATCAGGAAATAGCAAGAGATTCCATTTGGCACAGCTGTAGCACTCCAGTCCATCAGACTTGCAAAATCTTAGCAAATTTACTAATGAAAACTCAAACATCAGTGAACAGGCGTCTACCGACAATCATTTACTTTTTCCATAGATTTTTTTTCTGGAATACTCATAAGATATCAAATGCCAACTTCCATTAAATTAAGACATAAGTTTCTGAAACGTATGAATAATTAATTTAAAAGCAAAGGGACGGATAGTTAAAATCATTTAAAAACAGGTAAAAACACATTAAAATCCGTATGTAGCACTATCGGTGGCGCCACCACCTTCTTCAGCACAGGTCTTGGTTCCAAATGGCCAGCTCTCTTCCTCAGCAGGGCGTTCCACCCAGGATCGATCTGCGCATGCGTCATATCGCCATCTGTGGTTATAATCTGTAGGGCTTCCATATTTAGGGCATAATGACTGTTTTTGTAATTGGCGAGTTTTTGGCTATTGTTAAAGTTGATTTCTATGGGGTGTTCCTGGGCTATTTTTGCGAGGGCAGTAGTGGTTTTATTGAATTTAATGTCAGTTTGATGTTCCTTTTTTCGGTCTTTGATGCCAATTTTTACCTGTTTTTAAATCATATCAATAATGTTGAAATAAAATCTGTATGTGCAGTAGCTGAAAATGTATAGCACAGCAGCGGGTGCTGGACATTATTTGATAGCTTGTAGAATAATTTTGCTATATTTATATTTACACCACAAAAAAGTTTTGGTTTGTGATCCTGGTGCTGCAGTTTGAGAGAAAATTCTGCTACCAGGCATTTATGTTTATAACATAATAATATGTTTATAACATACAAAAAGACATAACATACGACAATATACTTTAGTACCTCACATGTTTATATTATTACTGTAGCAAAGATATTTGCAAAATTCTTTTAATTTAAAATATTTCATGTAACACAAAAATAAATAACATCTGCATTACTGCTACCATATTTCACAGTTCTTGAAAATAGTGTTGGTTTTCTTCGGTTGTTAGGAATTAATTAGCTTTCATGAATCATTTTAAATGAGTTGACATTTTTTTTTTTTTTTGCCTTCATGGAAACTTTTTTGCCTTCATGACTGAAATTAAATGTTTTTCTTTTGCCAAAAGGTAACTTCTAAAGCCTGGATTGTTTCTAGATTTCTCTAGAAAGAAGAGAAAAACATATAGATAGTACTTTTAAAAGAAATGTTACCAGAGAGAGAAGTGCCTGTTGAAATTACATGCTGTAATAGGGACACGGTGAAGAAAATTTTGTAAAATTTCTAAGATGGAAAATAAGCAATAAGTACCTTTTTAAATTTTGAATTTGTTGTGTAACTTTTTTAATTAAAGAAGTGCAATAATAATTTGAAGAATCCATGTACAGACATTACATTTATTAAAGCTATAAAAATATGCTACGATATATAAAAGAAAATATAACTATTTTCTTTTATTTTCTGAAGTTTATGATGAAAAAATTTGTAATCAAGACTTTTTATTAATGATTTTGAATTAATAGTTGAAAAGTTAAAGGAAAATGACCCCATCATTTGGCTGCCATAATTAAAATGATGATTTTTCTTATTTTAACACAATGCATATTTGGCTAATTATTTCAATTTAACATTTCTTTTGATCACAGTGGATATTTTACTATATAAATTCTAATTTTCAAAAGTTAATGCAATTTTCAACAGCATGATTACAATACAAGAAGAAAAATTACTGTCTTACCTACCGCCACTCCATATCCGTCTTTCACGTCCAGGTCTGAAAATATAACTACCTTCTATTTCATCCTGATCTTTGATTATTCTATGAAAATAAGCAAAATTTGTAAATAAAAACAAAGAATATTTTACTATTATATTGAATTAGCCAAAAAACTTCTTCGTAAAATAAATAAATAAATAAAAGGAAATGAACAGTGTAAACATAATTTCTAACACTTGTTTTCAATTATTCTTATGATTTAATCACATTCAACTTCGATTGCATAATAAAGGAAGTGTACTTTCCAATAAGAAATATCCATTAGGAAACTTCAAAAATCACTCCAGGAAAGTTCGAGACTTCACAACACTGTCTCCCTACACAGATAAATTTTATATTTTGTTCCAGCTGCAATTGTTTTTTTCTTACACAAGCATGGTGCTGAAAACTGTGCTTGTTGCAGTCTATTGTTAAAATTAAAATAACATAACAAAATAAATATCAAATGCTTTTGCTAAAATTTATTTAAGAAAAAAATTCATTTACCTGTTGCCAATATGATTTTTCAAATCCCAAAATTTTCTGTCTGCTTAAAACAGAAGAATGATCTTTTTGACTAACCCAATATGATGGCACTTACAAGAAAGTTAATCACTCATAAATGTGCTTAAATCAATTAAGCAAACTGCAAAATCTTGATGTAACAAATTTCAAGGAACTAAAGATCAAATTCATAATTCTGATAAGTTCGTTACAGTGAAATGTCATTGTCATTGAAATTGTGATAATAAGGCTTTCTCTTAATAGAAATATTTCATTTGTTAATTTAAAATATTCATAGAAGTGGTTCATTGTAACAAGAATTCGCTGTATTTAATTTGCAGTTAATAAAGAAGTATTAGTTCTTTAATTAACTAAATTATTTTAATAAAAAAGACGACCATGCAAACAGCTGGAAAGTCTGAAAATCAGCTTAAACTTTGAATCAGCCTTAAAATCAGTTAAATTTAATTGTTTGCGAAATTTAATAAAATGCTTGTATTCTATACTTGAGTACACTTCTATGTAGGCTTACTTTACAAATTCATAGCACTACGAATATGATAAATGTTCTTGTTTAACAGCACTCTGCATTCGTTTTCTATCCTTATAGGAAAGATTAAAATATTTGGAGATAGTGAACACAAGAAATGCTTTAATTTTAGTATGAAACAAAGAAATTGATAAAGGAAATATTACGAAAAGTAGTACATGCATGTGGATGCCTTAGGCTTTTCTGTTGCTAATGAAAATTCGATTTCATTGAAACTGTTAAAATATGCAAGTTTATAAAACAGTAGGGCATGATGACACACTGCATTAATCAGAAAATTTAACAGATTAATTTGGACAAAAAATTTAACAATTTTTGAAGGCTTATAATCTTATATTTGTATACCTTGCAATATCTCTGGGCAACTCAAATGTAGCAAAACTTGCTCATCCTGCAACTTTCATAGCAAGTTTATTCTCTTTACTGAGAAGTACTTCCGGGCTTTCCACTGATTAACCAGTGAAAAAAGAACTATAATTTAATAGAAATTTATTTTTAAAAAAATTCTGACTTTTTCCTCTGATAGCACCTGAAATTTGATTTCCTGACAGACATCCATTCAGAACAGTATTCTAAGTCCAAGACCAATCTTCTACATTGAATTCTAAACTAATATTGATCTGTGTTAAATTGAATCATTCAATTTACATTATAGGCTATCAAATAAGTTGTGTGAAAAACTGCCCTTTACTTAAGTACTTTTTTGAGATTTAAAGTTTCACCTGATCTAACTCCATAAGAAAAAGAAATATCCCCTACAAAAAAATAAATTCAATTGTCATTTTTCTCAAATGTAACAATTTTGGGCCTTTCTAATATTTAATTTTGTTCATTTTTGTATAAATAAAAAATTAAACCAGTAATAACAAAATTTAAAAATTTAAGTTTTGTAAGTATTATTATTACCTTCGCACTCCTTTAGTTTCAGAATACATTTTCTTAACTTTCTTATGTGCTTCTTCAGCTGTCAAGCGATGATTAAACTGCATCAGTAACCTTTGAGCAAAAGTTTTACCAGCTCCATAAATACGAGCATAATTTAAAATCTAAAAAAATAAACACACACACACATATATATATATATATATATAAAGCTAAAACAAGGATCTAAATACTCTAGTAAATATTGAGTGAAAAGTTATATCTTGATCCGTTATTTTTGCATACAAATAACTTGAGAAATAAGTAATGAATTATTCTGAGTTATTTAAAAGTTCAAATAATATAATGATAGTCTAACAAACCATAAAATGCAAGTAGAATAAATGCATTTTAGTTATAAATTGTGGTACTTTTCAATTAAGATGCTAACCATGCTTTTTTTGCACATGTGATGATTGAAGTACAAGCAGAGGTTGTGCTGGCTTCTTAAATTTCTGAGTCCCAAGGATTTACTAAGATTTACTGTGTACAGTCTCTTGCTGAATTTTTTAGGTCCCTTTTAAATAACATCATCAGGATATTTATAAATTTAACATAGGGACAATCAATATGTAAAATTTCAAAAGGTGAAAACTAATTTGACTAGAAAACTAACAAATAAAACTTGAATGCTTTTCACATTATTTTAATTTTTTGCATACTGAAAAATATTTACTCTGTCATCAGATAATTACTTTCCGAACATGTACCATGTAAGGAAAGTATTGCAATCATGAAAATTTTGACTTTCAGATTTTAATGTATTTACACATTATGAGGTCTTCTGAATTCATTTATGATATTTTTAAGATGAAGTATGTATGCGTGAGTGAACACAAAGCTCCTAAACAATATACTTGATTGAAACCAAACTTGGTATAACAATTACAGATCACCCTTGCCAGCCGATATTGATTTTGATTATATAGGACTGAAAGTTTTTTTTTTTTTTTTTTTCCCAGGGCTACAAAAAAGGATTCTTTTACATTATGGTTTATGAATGCAAATTCTTAAAAGTGCACTAACCTTTGAAAGATTTTGGTCTGTGTAGAGCTATTAGTTTGTTCATGGAATTGCAAAAAATAATTCTTATGCATTACAGCCTATCGATGCCAATCATATAAAGTGTGCTAGTGTCTAAATGATGCATTTAAATAAATTTAAATTGGGTATATAAATTACAGGTCACCGTCGCAAAACCTGTATAGATTTGGTATGTGTAGGACATACGTTTAGTACAGGTCTTCAAAAAAGAGTATACACTACAGCCTATAGATGCAAATTCTAGTGTTTCTAGGGTGCATTTGATTGAGCTCAGATTAGGTACACATATTATAGGTCACTGTTTTTGTATAGATTTTGGTATGTGTAGGTTTTAGAGTTCTTTACAGGGTTACAAAAAAGTATTCTTATACATAATACTGAATTCAATTGAGCTGAATCAAATTTATTTAAATACTTGGTAAAGATCAAATATTAGGAAAGTTGAGTGGAATTCCTCCAGATTTTTATTATTTTATTATTAAAATAATAAAAATAAACATTAATAAAAGCATTTTTGTGCTTAATTATACATTGTTGTGCTTATAAATGTCATATTTCAGGTAATAAGCATCATAAATGTCTTATAATATTTAAATAACACACTTCCTCAAATTGCAGTGGAGTATCCCTATAATGAAGTCTCCCAATGATGAATTTATCTTTATAACAAAATTTTTAATCAGAATATATAACCCCACTTTAATAACACCAAAAATACTTTCCTTAAAATGAAGTGGTTCCCTTCCAATACATTTTTTTAAACTTTTATCTTTTTGATTTTTCTTTGATCAGACAGGTGAAATTGGTTCTGAGTATGCAAAATATATAATCTATGCCAAATAGAAAGGAAAATGAAATACGTTGAAAAAAAATGGAAGAATAACAGATTTAAATGTCCCCGACTTTCCAGAAATGAGTGCACAATTGTTATTTACTTTATATTCTACAGATGAAAACATTTTGAAGAGTGCAATAGACAAAAATGAAGAACATGGAAGTTACAGTGATACCAAAAACTGCCGAAATCTCAACATACAGAAATGCTCCAAACATTTGAAACCATTAAAAGAGGTTTCCAAACAGAAGCAAATGTGCCTGACACTATTCCAATTATATGAAAATTCAACATCATGGGATACAAAGCAATATAAATTAGAAGAATTTTCATATAAAATAAATCAAAGTAGGCACTATTAGTATAATATTATATTCTCTAAATTGGTGAATCGTCCTCACTACATTGGTGAAGAAAGAGGATATTTAGGCAAGGGACTGAAATTTTGCCACAGTATAACTCTTATCAGATTTAAATAATTCCTCTTTAATGTGTTTGGATATTTGTCATCTAGAATTTAAAAAAAAAAAAAAAAACTGAAAAGTATGTCAAAATGAGGGAATTTAGCAAGGGTTTCTCCCTTATCAGGTAGTAACTTTTCCACACTAAGGTGTTTTGATATTATGAACTTCATTTTTTTTTTCCATGTACCCTAATATCTCCTCTGTTACTTTTGTTCATTTGCAGGATAGTACATTTTGCCTTAATGTTAATGTATATATATATATATATATATACATATTAAAATATGAAAAAAAAAAAAAACCAAACCATCGTCAAAAAGAAAAGTGCTATGACAAAATCCATACAACAAATTGAAAAATTACATTTAACCATAATGAAAGTAATTGTTCAATTTATTTTATGGATTTTGTCATACTTAATTTTCTTTTTGGCAATGTACTTGGGTTTATTTTGGGATTTTTTTTTTTTTTTTCATATTTGAATATAAACACAGAAAACATATTACAGTTGCAATGCTCATGATCTTTTGTGATAAGTTTGTTTTTTTTCTAAAAATCTTTCTTTGAATATATACATATTATATGACTAAGTAACATTTTTTTTCTTCTGAGTGATCGATAAAGAAAAAACAGAGGTTAAAAACAATCTTAAAATAAATAAAAGTTAACATTTGAGCTTTTACTTTAGCTTGATCTCTTCCAATGCCAACTGTAGCAGCAGTTCTGCTGTGCATATCAGTGCCAGCAGACTTTTTCCCTTGCAAAGTCATCCAACCAAAAGCAGTAGCACCTATTGAGAAATTCACTTGTGAATTACATATGTAAAGTTAAAAATTATTTATCAATGCAAGGCAAAGAATTTTTAGTAAGTTTTAATTTGTAGTGATCGTTGATACTTTAATTTTGGCAATTATTGTAGAATAAATAATTTTTTTTTTTACACTTTGTAATAATGGTTTTTTGCATAAAATCAAAGCATATTTTCTCACTTCAAACACAACACTTTCTTATAAGTATATATTTTTTTATGATTTCCTATTTGAGATTATATACATAAATATTCTTTTAAGTATCTGAATATTTAAAAATTTTGATTTTGGACTAAACTAATACTTTATCTTAATTTGATTTTTAAAAAAAATGTTTCCCAGATAAGATTTAAAGTAAATCCTCGAAATAATTTTGATTTTTTGTTAAATAAACAGTTCTGCTCATAGTATCATTTCAACAAGGCATACCATAATAAATTTAAAACAAACTAGGTACGTTTTCAAATTCTTTAACAACTGCATGAAAAATTTTGAAATATTATACTAATCAGAACTACTCAGTTTTAGAAGGTTCCTTGAAGAATTATTTTTATATCCTTTTATATTACTACCTCAAAAAGGATTCAAATTTTTCAGTTGATTGATTTAATTCTAAATTTAAATTCAGAAAATACCTTGGTAAATACCTAAAATTCATAAATACCTGGATGTTCATTAATTTAATTGAAAATTCAGTGGTTTTGTTTAAGTTTTGAAAACATAAATATATAAAAATATTTGCTTAAATTCTGATTTCTTCTATTTATATATTCCCTACCTGCTGAGTATTTACCTGACCCACATTTATAGGCTCAACTGTACATAGTTTACCTTTTATCAGCAAAACATTTTTTTAAGTCACCAATCTTGCTTATGGGAAAAAAAAAATGGGGAACCAATGATGGTGGATTAACAAAGGTTGATTGCATATAAATTTTAATAACAGGTTAAAAAAAAAAAAAAACCTTACCATGACATTTAGCAAAATGGGAATCCCCAAATAAAGCTGCTAACCACAGCTCCTGCGAATCAACATCAGCTCCTACAAAATGATAACCAGGTGGTGAATGGATCATTGATTTTAGTTCACTTCCAACTCTGTCTTCCTAAACGAGTTTGAAGCACACTAATATAAATGCATAAACCACACATATCACTTAATAAAATTTAAATATTCAAATGAATTCTATGAAATAATAATAATGAATAAATAAATAAAGATTGAAACAACTTTTTCTTTTAGAAGAAAAAAAAAATGTGAAGCGATTACTGATTAATTATTTATTCACATAAATAATTTTATGTATTACAATACTAAACAGATTTTTGTAAATTAAATATTTAAATAACAAACTTTATGAAATTAAAAAATACTTTGGAAAAGTGTATTTTGATACATAATAAGTAATTATTTTATCCATAGATATTGTATTTATAACAATTAATCACATTTTTGTAAACTGAATACTAATATGAACTGTGTACAATAGCAGAAAAAAAAACTGTTGGAAAGTATTAGGTATAAAAAAAAAGTAGTTAAATCTATGCTAAAGTATTCAAAACCTGAGGCATGATAATGCTTTTTAGGTTGGCTTGGCAAGATATAATAAGAAAGCAAGAACAAATAATACTAATTACATACATAGTTTGATCACAATTATAAGCACTGTCATTTTAATTCAAAATTTGTATGCTGCAATGGTTTCTTAATGATGCATTTTATAGAATCAGTCGCAGTTTAAAGACATCATTAGAAGAAAAAGAAGGAAAAAAAAACCATTGTTCTTGGCGGAATACTCTGACAGAGATATTAGAAGAATAAGTACATGTAAATATACAGATTTTGGCTATATTTGGAATAACCATTCAAATAGGATTTATATAAGTCTAGGAGCCAAAGCAAGCACACACACACACAAAAAATTCTTTTGTTTAGGTGATTGGGACAAAATGCTATTTATTTGAATCAAATAACAATAAGATACATTCAATTTTGCATATGAAAATAATAATACAGACCTCATTATAAGGTCACCCGTGGGGACTGTAGGAAAGTGACCTCATAAGCAGGGTAACCATATATGCGATACAAGAAACCAGCCATCTATTTTAACTCAGATACATGTTTCTACAAGTAATGTTATATATAAATATATAAGGCAGAATTATATATTGTTATTAGATTAATACTTTTTATTTAATTGTTGATGCAGCAATTAGATACTAAACATTGATGCATAATGTACTTACAAAAGTTAAAAACCCAATTCACCATTTAAAATATTTGTTGTGACTGGTTTTTTTTTTACTTATTTAAACTAGGTGCCTTTTTTATTAATTAATTTTGAAAACGATTAATTTATTAAAATAAACTGCTGAAAATTTTTATTAAGGCCACCATGAACATAAGTGGTTAATACGTTAGCGTTGTGTAATAACTAGGTAAGTTAATCATTGACTAGAAGAATAAAAGAAATTAACGCGAACCTGTAAAAGAAAATTTTGATATTCATCCTAAAGAGAAAATTAAAACTTCAACTTCCTGAAATAAAACTTGATAGACAGAGAGATTGACTCCAATAACCAAGCGATTAAATCAGCTCCAAATTGAATTTATTCATTTTTATTATATCTTACAATAACGGAGGTAAATCTCAATAACAAAAAAAATACATTCTTAACCATCAACTACTTACCACAACATAACATCAACTCATATAATTAAATTAGAGTGAAACACTTAAAACTCTTAATATTAGGGAGCTGAAAATTTTTCTTTTCATATTAGAATAAAAAAGAAACATCGTTAACCGTAAAAAAAATTATTCTGAGTGGACAGAAAATAAAATATAAACTAAAATAAATATTTAAAACTTACATAACCGGATCCGGAGAGAAATAGAAAAAAAAACTTAGAAGGAAAGAAAAACATAGATGTAATTCGCCCATAGTGAGACGTTAAAGGAACGAACGAAGAGGAGAGAGGGAGAGAAAAAAATAAGATACCAGCAGCTTTCGCTGCATGCATCGAAGTCTCATTCCAAATTTTTCCTCCGCGGTCCGTTCGCACGCCACATCACACCGTACCTCCGATGTGTAAAGTAGTTTGTGCAGTAATATTTTTATTTTTTAGTGTTTCACCTCTCATTTTGCATAAACAATCTTATTTCCATGCATGAGGTGAACTTAGGTCATCGTATCGTCACCTTTCATGATGATGTACTGAATAATTATTATTTCAATTAATTCAGGTCTCCGTATTCTTGTGCTGTTGTTTTTGTCTGCTCCTATGATGACACAGCTCTCTGGAATGTTGATTACTTTTCCATGTGTCCCCTGCACTACGATATAGCAGCCTTTATGCACTAGTGGGTGTAAACAAGATGGCGAAGCATCTTCTTGAAGTATCTTGGGATGTTTTTGGAAAAAAGGAACATAGGGAGAGATACTTACTAAAATAAAACAGTAGAGAATTTACTAAGCAAAATTACTTAATTTTGTATAAAACAACTAGAAACTCCTATTTTTCTTACAAAATTTCCATTGTAGAATATTCTAGTTTATAAAAATAAAAATTAGCATTCCTTCAAAAATTTTACACATATAAAAAAAACAGTCCACTCAGAGAAAAAAAGAAAAAAATGTCCACTCAGAAGGGTTATAACAAATCACCATTACTACATGTCATAAATTGAAGATTCCCCTAAATTTGATTGAACTAAATAAAATCATTCTTTTAGTTTTTAATCTTAAATATTGAACCAAATTACTGTTAATATTTGTCACTTAGGAGAGTGCTTACACACATTTAGTACCGTAAATAGTTAATTACTTCTATAAAGGGGAGAGCATAGCATAAAATTTATCTTCTGACAAAATTAAAAATAGCTTTAATTAATTAAAACTTATCCACAACTACTGAAAACAGCTTCATGCCCCTTAGGGCTCAATAATAAACACAACATATTCATTTATGTAGGATTGCCTTTCCTTCGGTTTAGATATTCTTACCACAACTTTTTCAAGATCACTAACAGTTTTTTAATGTTCCTCTGAGGCCTCAGATTGCATAAAAAAAAAATACACCTAACAGTGTTCAAAGTAAATGCAGTGAGAAAACACGTGAAACAAGTTTGGAACTCATTCTAGGGATACGTGTGACACATGCTCTACACCTGACATTTTTTTCCTTTCTAAACAGCGGATAAAGCAAAGTGCATTCTCTTTTCAGAGAAATGAGTGGCTATTCAGTAGTAAACGTGCGAGTGAGTGTGTGGTGTGGTGTGGGGGAGTTAAGCCCTTTTGTAACCCTACAAACTGTCTCTTTCCTTATCAACACAATGAAGAAAAGCTAAATTGCTTATCTCTTACAGAAAGAAAGCCTTGTCAATTTTCAGAAATATTTCGCACAAAGATCAAAGTGACCATATAAATAATTGGCAAAGTTATCATGGCATGACCATATAAGTGATTAAAATATATAGAATTCTTATTCAGTCACCCGGGACTTTTCAGAAGTGACCATATATGCAGGGTGACCTGATAAGGGGGTGACCATATAACAAGGTTTGACTGTAATAAGAAATCAAGAACTGTCTTGATTCATATTTACTCTTCTTATTTTCAGTTTAATTAATCAGATCACGAGTAACTTGATACATTTTTTAGAAGCACAGAAACTTAAGGAAAATTACTTATCTGCAGATATCAAGATTGATTCATAATGAAGCTATTCAAATGTTAAAGAATAGGGCACTATTTCCACTTCTGATGTCCCACTATACTGCTTATCACAAATCACCAGTTGTCGGTCAAAACAAGTTTCTTTAAAGGACAAAATCCCATAATCATCCCACCCTAGCTGAAAAATCAAATGGTTAAAATACACTATAGCAAAGATAGTACCCATATTATTATGAATGTGTTTGTAATAACTGTGAGTTAGTACTCATAAACTTATAATTCAGCAAGGACATATTCAAAGGGGTAGTCCAGGGGTTCCCGCCCTGAAATTTTGACTTTTGTTAACAAATTGATAATAATGAAGTCTTTAAAAAAAATCAGCTTTTTCCTCCATTTGGACCACCCTTTGAAATGTTTTTCTTGATATGTCCCTATTATTAAGGTAGTCAATTAATTGGGTCACATTGCTTAGTTGCATTATTGTGAATTGTGTTAAGACAAACCTACACAAGGGGTATCTGCCTATAGGAGGTACTTTAGAAGAGAACCTTTTTAAATGGTTCTAATGCATATTCATGTTAGATCTGGAGAAAACTATCCAAAACTTAATAATTTTAGATCAACAGCTGCATGGTTAACCAGAACCCTAGACTTTCGCACTTCAGTCATTTAGCATATTTAATCTTTTATCCACTTGGCCATGGTAGGGAGAGACGCTTTAGTCCCAATGTAGTTTGAATAATTGAAATGCAATGTACATTATCTAAAAATTTATTTTTATTCAATAAAACTAATATTTTTTTCACAGGAAGGAAATGTGTACTATGAGTAAATGTCATACTAACATAAGCATTACTTGCAGTCAGCCAAGTAGGCTCCACAGCTCTACGAGTAACTGTACCAGCAGGAATCAATCGAGGTAAAATGGCACCATATGAATTGCTATCATCATAATTTGGACTCCTAAATGTTTATAACAACAATAATAATAGTATGACAGTTAATACTCAATGATAGTGAAAAAATCAAGAAATTATAAAACAACAACAATAAAATAGCAGAAATTAAATAATACACTTACTCTCTGACAACAGCAGGAAGCTCATCTTGATTGAACCACACAACCATCTGAGACCTTATTAAAAATTATTAATATTAATGTTGCAAGATAAAGCATGTAATGAGACAAAAAGTTTGAGATAGTTCTAATCAGAGCACATACATATACAATCAAACTAGGTTAACTCAAAATTTCAGGTAATTTAAATCAAACAAAAATAAAGTAGAGTCTCGATTGTTCGAGTTTCCGATAAATCCAAGTAGTGAAAAAAATCAGCTTAGCTCTCAAATAATGACCAAAACATGTGAAAGAGTTATTTCACATCACAAAATTCAAATACTTGATGAACCTAAAATCACACCAGAAATCCTCCTCCCAAAGAAAAGGGTTATTTTCCCTAGAGATGCCCTCACAGACATTTCTGTGCAGTGTTGACATGCGGCTTGATGATGACATGATACTACTGCATGGAAACGGAGTCAATGTGCTAATATGAAAAACAATTGACTATTATTTTCCGATATAATTAACCAGTTCTAATCATTAGCAATGCAGTAACATGTAAGTACACTTTTCATTTAAACATGCACTCAAATTACAAAAATTACTTTATTCTTTCATTTATTTGTTTGTTTATTCAATTTTATGATTTTGATAGTTCAAGGCAAGTCCAGTCCTGTCCACCTTGAATTATTGAGATTCTACTGTACAGGCAGGCATGTACTTTTAACTGGAGAGGAATTTTTGTGTACTGGGAATTAGATGTCTGGCAATTCTGATATTACAGGGCTTAAGGTGCTCCAATTTCAATATAAATTGATGTGTTTAAATAAACATTAAGGTTTAAAGTGAACAAATTGAGTTATAGCATGTCAGAAATACACTTTGAAAAGGGAGAGAAATCAACAAAACAAGTAAATATTTCTTCAAATGTCACGGACAGTGATTCCTAACTTTTGTATCTACACTCTTGAACAAAGTTCAAAAGTGTTTATGACTGTTTCATGGGTTTGTCTTCAGGGGTCCATCCAGGAATTTTTTCCAGAGTCCCATTTTGGTGAATTATCATACAAACTCTTGTAAAAGTGATTTTCCCAGTTAAAATAATTTACAAATAAATAAATAAAATAAAATTATAAAATATAAGGTAAAATTCCAATGGATGACAGTTTTAATCAATTACATTTTTGTGAAGAGGCTGTTTCAATCAATTATATTTTTGCATGGGGGGGGGGGACATTTTGTCTGCATCAATCCCTGGTCTTTTCATGCCCTATAATTGGAATAACAATCACCAAGTAATTTACAAAACTCACAGATATTTACAATATATGATATGGTCAGAACTGACATTTAAATGTCGTCCATATTAAATGAAACAAAATAAGATAGTATTGATTTACTAGAACTTGCTTTCCCTGAAAATAATTGTTAGCAGAATTGATAGTTCTTCTAGGCATTACATTGCACGACGCAAGTGTATTTTATTAACTTAGTTGCTTCTTGCAAAAACAAACTAGTACAAAATAAAATCAATTAAAATATACCTAAAAAGTACATAAAATATATTTTGGTTTCATACACAGTTATCATCTGTTGTACTGCTTTCACCTCTACTTCCTTAAGCGAGGAAGGTACTTTGTGAAAGGGCTTCACTTAGTTGAATTTCAGATTATTAAAACATTCATTCTCCCTTTCTTTTATAATGTGCTTTGTCATTCTTCTGCAACAGCAATTTTCTTTGCTTCTTCAAAAATTATAACAGTGCAGCCCTTTCACAGTTAGCCCAAAATTCCAAAATAGAAGTAAACTTTGACAGGTTGGGAAAATTGCAGATTATAAGAACAAGATGTGTTCCCTTTTTAAGAAATCTTTAAGAGATTTTTTTCAACAGATGGCACTATACATGACACATGCTACTAAGGATGACGTATGGAGCACCTTCCTTGCTTGACGAAATAAAGAGATGATGTCAGAGCGGCTGGTGACAGCTCCGGCTGAAATATATTTTATGGACTTTTTAGGTATATTTTAATTGATTTCACTACAGTTTTTAATCACTTTTAATCAAACATTAAACAGATTTTGACTTCATTTAGTCTATCTGTTGTGCATATAACAGTTTATTAACTGTGCTCTATTGTTCATAAATATGCATGAGTATTCATGAAACTTAAGTGTGTCTTTGATAATCAACACTAGTGAGTTTTCAGTCAAAAATAATATGCAAACCATTTATAGCTCTCGCACAGTGCACACCAAAAAAATTTCCCATAAACTATGCTGAACAAATAATGTGGTGTTGTTTTCTAATACTGATTTAATATGTGGGGTTTTCAAATACTAATTAATTTACTTTTGTTTTAATCCTCTAATGCTCTGGTTTTAATTTAAAATATTGCTTAAATAATGATATATGATAGTGTTAGTTTTAATGTCAATAATAATTGCAACTAATTACCTTTTAATAATGTTTTCCTTAATAATAACTTTTAATTACTTTTGTTTTATTAAATTTATTCATGCTCTACAATTTAACGCTCTTCGAAGGTGTACATTTTAAATCCTTTTAACTTGTTTTAGGGCTATATTATGTCAACCATTACTTTTTTTAAAAATAGCTTAGCTTGCTTTCTGATGTACTAACCTGCTCCTTTATTTAAGTCCAGTTTTCAATTATTTTCACCCACTTCCGACTAAGTTACGCACACCTAACTTTTACTAATGATGTACTAGACTATTATCTATCACTCACTAAATTTTCAGAGTTTTTCATTAAATTTTTGACCCACTTTGTCGTTGTTTTGTTAAATTTTCTGTTCCAGATTTTGACTGTTTTTCCATTTTCTTTAGATTTCAGATTCCGCCATGATATTTCTTCTTTCCTTCTCTCTCAGCCCAAGCAATAAGGTCACCGATTTGAACTTGCTACAAGTTCTTGCTACTGATTGGACAGCCTCTCTCTCTCTCTCTCTGGTGGGGTGAAAAAGGCTAGCATGGGATTCATTAGGATGGCAGATTTGGAGATGTGCAGATGCAGAGTGTGGAACCGACTAGCAGTCTTTATTCCCCTGATTTGAGACGTGCCATTTTTCAGTGGCGATATTTCTAAGGCCACTTCAGATGTAGAAATATGGCTGATAGCCCTATGCCTCCCCCCCCTTTTTTGATCACTGCAAATCGCCTTTATTTAATTCAATAATAACATGCAACAAGTCATGGCATCGACCGATTTTTGCTGGTTCACGTTTGCTTAAACAACGGAGTGATGTGGTTCCCGATTGCCTGCGCCGTGGGAAGACCTCTAAAAGCGGATCTCCAGCTTCCTGAGCCATTCTTTTCACCAATTAAGATGGACCAGCTCCCACCCTAGATGAGACGTCAATCCAGTCGCTATGATTACCATGGAGCAGTGCCAAGATAGCACCATGGATTTTCTTCACCTCCTCAGTAGAGAGATGGTCAGCTCTCACAGCATCAGAGATTTCTAGATGCCATCTTTTTAGTGAAACTGTTTCATTTAGCTTGCAAATCTTCGAAAGAAATTTTAGCAGGGATTTCTACAATGTGTTATGTTATCCCCCCCCCCCCGTCTTGCAAACTCTCCCTGAGTGCGCCATATTTGATTTTTTTAAAAATTTCAGTAAATGTTGGACAATTGATGTATGAATCTCATGAGTAACAGTAATAAGACAATGTATTTTTTTTTTCTTGGGTCACAGCTATAAGCTTAATGTGTTCTTTTAAGGGATATAGAATTTTACTCAATATTTAGAAATTTTAAAGGTTTTTTTTTTTCTTTTTTGAACACAGTAGTTATACTTAATATTTTGAGATTTCAAAGTGTGTTCATTTATGGTTCAAGGATATGTTAAATACTTTGATATATGTTTCTTTGGTTACAGTGACATTTTAAGGTCCTTTTCTTTTTTGTTAATTTCTATACTCATGCAACCTATGCTTTGTGTCAAAGTTACTGTTTTAAAATTTTCGCCTTTTCTGATCATTGTACAGGGCCACAACAATATCTTAGAATTATGTAAAATGAGACTAAAGTTAATGTTTTAACTATTTGATCTGTCCAAAACTTTAAGAGTACCCTCTTCTAATTAATTCCTATGGATATGCTTACATTTAATAATGATGATTTTGTTTTGGAGTGCCCCATTTTATGATGTGTGTTTGATAAATAAAGCTATTCAATGATCAATTTTGCCTTTTTGTTACTTTATTGCACCCACACAGACATGGCAAGTTATTTTAGTTATTATGTTTCTGGAATGTTTGAACACAACGCAAAAATTAAATGCCAT
Source organism: Cheiracanthium punctorium (assembly GCA_038373885.1). NCBI lineage: Eukaryota > Metazoa > Arthropoda > Arachnida > Araneae > Cheiracanthiidae > Cheiracanthium > Cheiracanthium punctorium. Next base: position 608,308 of record JAWZYV010013219.1, on the reverse strand, counting down.
ACTTCAAAATCTTAAATTTTTTCAAAGTTTTCTTGGCAGTAGTTAAATACTACAATAATAATTGTATAGTGTCTTATAGGCATATAAATTACTTTGAGTATTTTGTCGTGGCATTTTATGTAAGCGTTTGAGTGATAACTGACTGTGCAGATTCTGGCATTGTATTTATATTGCATTAAATGCAGTAAAAGCGTGTTAAAAACATCAATTTAAATTACTTTAAATGCTCCAAAACAAAATATGATGCAAGAAAATCGAAGTTGAAAGTTTATTAATTAATTCAATTTACTATAAATCAGCCAACGACTTGAATACTGATATTTTATTAAAACCAATTAAAAATGTTGTAAAATAGTACAAAATACAATATAAATAAAAAAAATATCACAGTATAATCATTTTTTCATTTCAACTCAGAATGGGGTACAAAAAGACCCATTCTGAGTTTTAACCCTGTTGCCTGTGTCAGTGTTGGAGCTTTTTGCAACTAAAAAATAGTAGACCCTTTTTGCCATTTTACTGAAGACGGGTGATTGTACTAAGGTGTATTTTTTATTTAAGCATGCTATTTTAAATTTGGTTTTAGTGTGTGTTTTATTTTTTGTACTTTTTAAGTGTTCTTATAGTTATTTTTTTATGCTCAAAACTGGGTTTCTTCCACTGAAATACATTTCAAAGACACAGAATACAGAATTTTGTTATACAGAAGAAATTGTTGCAGTGGTTGGCATGCTAGTTGAAATGCATGCAAAATCCCTGTAAAGGATTTAACAATCAATGAATTTAGCATGATTTGATCATCTGGTTTGCTTATAAATCGATAGACATATATCACTTACAAAATTCTTCCATGAGCATTTTTCCAGTAGGACAGCATTTTGCTAAGTAGAAGAGCTCTATCAGCTTGTCCTTTGCCATAAGTTTTCAATGTTCCATCTTCCATTTTAGGCAAGAAATCTTTTGAAAGGGGATTTCCAACTCTGTTATGGGGACCATCCTGCATTTGAAAGCATTAAAAAATAATGTATGATAAATAAAACAGATAGACATTAAAATATTCATGATGAAGAGAAAAATAAACATCAATGTACAGTGTGCAAAATAAATAAATAAATAAAGTTGATTTTGAGTTTTAATTTCCATACAGATAAAAATAAAAGATAACTTTTTCCTTCTGTAAATATCGTTCTACAAAATAATTTTATCTTTGTCGGTAATCAACATATTAAAATAGAACCAAAGTTTTGAAAGTTCAATAATGGCAACCCTATCTTTTTTTGCTTGGTATATAAAATCAGCCTCCCCCCCCCCTCACACACACACACACACACACACACACACACACACAAAAAGAAGTCATTTACAACAAATACAAATAATGTATGAGTTCAAAGCACCAAAAAATGCCTTCTCAAATGTTTAAACCTAACATCATAATTCCTAAAATATTGAAATGATTTCATAATACTTTATTTCAAAGTAAAGTATGTTCCCTATTTAGAATTTATAAAGCCCAAAGATAATGAATAACATTTTAGATTATATATAGTAAAATTAATTATGAATTTTTAAATACTATTTGAAAAAAGAAATCATTGAATGGAGCATACATTAATTTTCTTAAGAATCGGTCTACTTTAACATCCTCCCAACAAAATACTAAGATTTACTTCCTTTTGGATCAGTAGTTTTGACATTTTGAGAATATCCAAATTGAGTCTTAAAAGGCTTATGTTAAATATACAATCACTGTTCTAGATTCTCAAATCAATACTGAGCTTTCTTCAAATCCAGTTTTTAAGTAGTAAAGCTAAATTATGATACAGTTCCCATTTGAATTGTCAAAGTGTTGTAGAGCTACAAGATGTTCAGAACATTATTTATTAATCTATAAACATTATATTTTTCATATATATCAATAAATATTTTATTATGTAAACAGAGCTGTATCATTGTTTTGCTAAATAATTTCAAACATTTTTAAATTTTCAAGGTTAATAAAGGCAGAAGTAGAAGCAAATATTTTTCTTTTGCGGGGAGAATCTTTCAATTAATTAATTGATACAAGGAAAGCTTTTCATAATACATAATACAAAATATGATGGTTTACATAAATGTACACTGTGAAATATAATCCTTGAAAATATTTAGTATAATTTTAATTGGTAGTGTAACATGAGAAATTATTGATATATTTTTAGGCAACATACGAAGGTCAAAAAGCTTCTTCATTTATTTAGTTGCAGCAGCATGCAAAATTTTGAAATGATTTAAAATTTTCAAAAATCACTTTAAATTAGCTAATTAAAAAACACAGTGATTTTCAAACAGTAAATTTTAACTGTGTTAACATGCTACAATAAATTTCTTTTGCCTCGTAACATGCCAAAAAAGCATGACCTACACTCCAAGATGCAACATAATAATAAATGTGAGAAATATTTCTAAGAAGCTAGAACTCAAACCACTTATAAATTTAGTGGTAATGTAAAGTTTTATTTCAAATATACAGAAAGTTTTATTTTCGTGGTAATTAATTCAAAGAAAGAATGGTTACAAAGGTTTTTCAGAAAGTTAGTGTAAACCAAATGTACATAAAAACAGATAAAATAGATATTAAAGTCTAAATAACACCTTGGATATTTATATACAAGGTGATTCACTACCAGATTGATGAACTTTCAGGGGCTGTAGGGGGTACAGAGATGGTTCAGAATCACATAGCAATGGGGGGGGGGGGGTCAGAAATGTTTTCATGTACCAGTTAAAAATCACTTTAGAAGAAGTGTTCAAGTGATAGTAAACTTTACAACCAAGACTTTTTCACGAACTAATCCCTCTTTCACCGATTGCACTTGATAAAAATTGTTATTTCAGAATTGCTTCTTTTATTGTATTAATGAAACTGTCTTAGGAAAGCCCATTGTTTATGAAAATTGGTTAAGAAATTAGATGCACACTTCAGCACTTCTTCCAAAGTGATTATTAACAGGTACATGAAGACCACATTTCCAACCCAGCATTGTTATGTGATTCTGAACTGTCTCTGTACCCCCTACAAGTTTGTCAGTCTGGTACAGCGAATCACACCGTATACAGGGGTCGCGCTGGCTTTTTAAAAAGTTTTGCCAATCCATTTGCCAAATTAGATTTTGATGGACATCATTAAGAAATGCAATCGCCAATATTTTTGCCAAATCATATTTTCTTTTGCCAAACTAATTTTATTATCGAAATTTGAGACGCTGGCGATCGACAGTGCGACCCCTGCCCGTATATATATTCTTTTTTCTGAGCTAGCATACAGAGATATATATATATATATATATGTAAAGAATGGGCCTTACGCCATTCTTTGTTGGAATAATTGACGCAAATCCATTGGGGTTCTAGGTTAAATAGTTTATTTCGAAGTTCAGACAGAGGGCAGGAGTCGGGCCGGCGACCTATTCGTTCCGTGGCTATCTCTTACATCGTAGTCAAAGGCTCGAAGCTAAGCTTTACGTTCCAAAACTCCTAAAAGCTAAGCGCGAAGTTAAGACGAAGCTCTCGAAATTTCCGTGCTCTTGCTTAAATACTCCTTAGTTACTACACCTGCTGGCAGGGTGCAGCACGATCACGAAGGCGTTACTCTCAAATGTAATTAGTTAACTAGATTGTCAATCAAGAAATGAGAAACACCTGCTTACCCAGGAGTTCTCAACGTAGTAATGAAACCACAGAAAACCGAGAATACTGCTGAATAAACAATTTTCTACTTATGGAACTTCAAAAAACGTCTCTGAGCGTAATATTTGTGTGGCCGAGAAACAAACTTTACAGTAAGAGTAAAAGATTAAAGAAGGATTTTTTCAAGTAACATTAAATTAAATTAGGTTAAATTAGCAAAGTTTATTTTATTATTACATATCCCCCCCCTCCAAGCGGAGGGCAACTGGCTTGCCTGCAAGTCGGTGGCACTCAACCCGAACGAAGCAAGAAAGAAATTTTGAACTTCATTTGAGATCACCAGCCTTCTCCGCATACACAATTTTTTCAACATACAGTTCTGACATGACAAAATATTCAATACAAAATAATATTTATAATAGCACTAGTAGTTGTAAATTTTAGTATATTAACGCGCAAGGGAAACAAGATCCCTTATATAAACAATCGTTCGTATCAGTTGAGCCTCTACTTCATTGTCCAAAGTTTAGTGTTATCGATTGTTACTGTCCACAGTCATTGACACAAGAAAAGCGTAAGTACTTGAGGCTCTCATGGTCGATTGTAATATTTGCGAACATATGTGAGCACATTCACATAGATGCATCTTCAGATTATTATCTTTCAGAGTTAATTAAAAAATATATCATAATCAAATAAGTAAGCACTATACAAAACACATACTGGAACATAAAAATAATACAAATGTAAACAAGAGAAAAATTTGTGTGATGTATATAGTATGCAATGTAAAAATGTGGAAAATTAAAATTGAATTGGGGAAAAAACAAACAAACCACAGTTGCATAATGGCATTACTCAGGTAATCTATTCATGTATAGTTTAAAATTTTGTGGACTATTATAATATCTCAGTTTAGATGAATGCACAATCTCAGAATTTCTTTTAAAATGAGGACTAGGTTTATCAATTTCAAAGTTTACTTCAGAAAGTTGTTGTATTATTTTATATGGACCTGAATAAGGTGGACTTAATTCGTGTCTTGGGATATTAAATTCTTCGTATATTACTTCATCACCAACTTTAAATTTTACAGGAGAAAGCGAGCATCATATCTGAGTTTGTTTTTGTTATGATATTGTATAGTTCTTTCCTTAGCTAATTTACGAGCTTCATCAAGAGGTGGATAATAACTATTATTTGGCAATAATGGATATACGGTAAAGTTCCGTACATTAAATAACTTGGTGAAAACAGTGTAACAGAATGTGGAGTTATGTTATATTGATTTAAAACTTCCTCTAGTAAATTAGTCCATGGTACTTAGTTGAAGAAGCGGTTAACTTTGCATTTAACCTTGTGACAATAGTCTGATTCAGGCGTTCCACTTTTCCATTCGTTGTGGGTGATGACTGCATGTCATTAAATGTTTAACATTATAGTTACGAAGAAATTTTTTAAATCTTGAAGAAGTAAAAGCTGCATTTCTGTCAGTTAATAATTTTTCTGGAACTTGTTTGAATTTTGTTTAAAAGTATTCTGTTGTGACACTTTTGATGGAAACCCCCACAACATGACGAGTTGCATGGTCTGTGATCAATGCAAATACTTTTTAGTAGAATTATAGTAATTAAACCCACCAACTGTGTCCAATGAGAGGCATTCAAAGGTTTATCAGTTGGAGGTACTTGCTGCAATAATCCAAATCTTTTTTGTTTACATTTTTTGTTTATTTGGCATGTGTGACAATGTTTAACATAATTTTCATATCTGTATTAATATGAGGCCAATAATATTGAGGTGTAATTAAATTTCCATTTTGTATATTCCTGGATGTCCAAATTGGTTATGAGTTTTCTCGAGCAGGGATAATCTTAAAGACATAGGTACATAAATCTTATACAGTCCTTTTTTCTAATTACAAAACATCATTTACTTCAATTAAGTTTTTACCATTTACTATGACATTTTCTTTCTTTGAGTTTCTTTAATTCATTTACATCAAGAAGGTGGACATGGTGCGGCCATGAAGCAGGTGACGGAAGCATATCAGCTTAATATTAGTGGAGCCCTTTAGATATTTAATTTCATAATCAAACATACTAAGTTTTAATGACCAGCGGAAAAGACGCCCCCTAAATTTTTAACATTTTTAGCCAGGTTAAAGCCGCATGTCAGTATGTATGATGAATTTTTGCCCATGTAAATAATGATAAAATTTGTCCAAGGCATCCACAATAGCCAAACACTCTAATTCGGTATAGCATAATTTTGTTCATAACTCTTAAGTTACGCGAATGATATGCCACTGGGTGTAAAACTCCCTTTTCATTTTCCTGCTTCAGAACACAACCCACTCCATGACTTGAAGCATCAACAAAGAGATGACAGGGACTTCTTGGGTCATAAAGCCTTAAAATTGGCTTTTGAATCAATGCACTTTTTAATTTTTGAAAAGCATCTTCACAATTTTGATCCCAAACATAGGGGACATTTTTTCTTAAGTAGATTATTTAAGTCCCCGGTCTTAGCATATTGAGGAATGACCCTCCATAAACTTAATAGACCCAAGAACTCTCTGGAGTTCTTTTACATTGGTCGGTTGTTTCAACTTAGTAATAGCTTCAATGTTTGGATTATCAGGAGTGATGCAACCATTAGAGACTTCATATCCAAGAAATTAATTTTAGTTTTACTAAAGTGCATTTAGATAACTTCAGCTTTAAATTTTCTTTAACACAAATGTCAAATAATATTTGTAAGTGATGTAGGTGCTCTTCTTGAGATTGAGAAAAAACAATAATATCATCAAAATAATTACATGCAAAATCATTTTGTATTTATTTAGAATTCTTCCTTATGGTACGATTAATATTGCTGGCGCTGTGCGCAATCCGAAGGTAGAACTTTCCATTCAAATAACCCAAATGTGGTAGCAAAAGCCAATTTTTCAGTATCTCGGGGATGTACGGGCACATGCCAATATCCACTCGCGAGATCTATTGTGGAAAAGAAATTGGATTTGTAATTATCAGAAGATATCAATTCTAGGAATGTTCTGCGTCTGTCTTCATAATAGCATTGAGTTTACGAAAGTCAACACAAAGACGTGTTTTCTTTCCTTCCTCTCTCTTAAGCACCAAAGTGACGGGTGCAGAGTAAGGAATGGCTTTCTTTAATTAAACCGGCTTGTAATAATTTTGAATTTGTTCTCTTATTTCACTTTCCTCCTTAGGGGAGGTTCTATAAGCTCTTGTGCAATTGGTAATTCAGATGTTAAATGAACTCTTTGTGGTTCCATGTTAATTCTACCTACATCATATTTTGTTTTTGCGAAAATTTGACATATTTAGCTAAGAGAGCAGGAAGTTCACTTTTATTGGCTAACTGAAGATTTGATTATTTTCCTCAGTGGCTGGAGTAAAATCAAGCTCTTTAGCTTCATCCTGATCGATTTGTATCTTACTGAGGAAGTCATCACTCATTTCACATGACAGGAATTCATCATCACGAGGATACACATATTTGATACTTGTGTTACAATAATTATCTTGACAACCTCATTTGATTACTTTCATTACAATAATTATCTTGATAAACCTCATTTTGATTACTTTCATTACAATAATCACTGTCTGGAACTAAATGTAAGTCTTTTCTGTGGAAATATCTTGAAGTGACATTAGTAAATATTTTTTCCCATTTGAGAAATTTCATTTTGTACAGTCTATATTTAGTTTAAAATCACAACAATGTGGTAGACCAATTAAGATATAAGGTAAGTTATTGTTTACAACATACATTTCTACAGTTCGTGTAATATCACAAGTGTCAAATCTACAAGGCATTTTTCTCAGTTTTAAAATACTCGAGTTTGAGCAGCATTGATACCATATTATCATATTGAGTTCTAATGTGATATTTCTTAACGATATGTTTTGGACAAATTGTTATGCTACTTCTGGTGTCAATTAACAAGGTATAGCTCATTTCATGTACTTTCTAATACTTTTTGAATTTGTTTATGTTTGATCCATTTGAATAAGTTGCCCAGCAAAATTAATTGTTCAATATGAGTTAGTGTACTCTCCACTGAGCTACGTTCGTTGTGATGTCTGAAGTAGCGGTCTCTTGACTGGTATTGTTGTTTGTATGCTAACAATCTGACGTTGAGTGACGGTAGATTTCTTAAGAGGACAGTTCTTATGCCAATGAAAAGCATTAGTAATATTGTAACTTTGGCATATTTTGCAAGGGGATGTGGTAAGTATTCATGATAATGTACATTTGTATTGGTATTCTGAGTATTGAGCCTCGGTCCTCTGGGTACATATGTACTATTATTAAAGGGATATGATCTAGGCGAGTTATTTGCGTTTGGATACCTATAGTTCCAGGGCTTTGTCGAGTTTGAAGGATTGGGTTGAGATTCATTATTTGGCCTCATGGATCGCCACTGGCGAAAGCCCTGGAGCTTGGTTGGAAATGTGTTGGAGGTAGATGTCATTATCTGTATATTGGTTTAGTTGTGTACAAGTACCTCCATTCGGTTGTTGTCTTAGGAGAATTTACCACAACAAGTTGTTTCAATTCTTTGGGTAGCCCGTCCGTTAATCCGTCTAATAATAATTTAGGTTCC